>OW285242.1:126450602-127050602 GCA_935421215.2 Melolontha melolontha | reverse complement strand
GGTTATGTCATGTGTATAATATTAAGTAATTTAGTTTTTGATCAAATATTTATTACGATAGTCAAGATTAAAAGAAAACAATACTAAAGCAGATGTTGGAAATATTGACCATTATATTGAAGACGAAGTTGAACTCTACGCTTCATGCTTTCAAAGTCATTTATTAGGTTACTTAGGTTATGCCAGCACAAGAATTCACAATAACGTTACGAACCTCTTCGATTGTGTGATGTCTGGTCTTGAAAATGGTATTCTTTAAATATTGAAAAATAAAGTAATCTAAAATTCTCAAAACTGGAAATCTTGGAGGAAAATTAATAATTCTTGTATAGAAAAATTCTTGTTTCTATTGTTTCGTCGAGATTTATGGCTGGTACATTATCTTGCCGGAAATATCCTCGCTTATGTTCATCATCATGAAGTTTATTAATAAACGACTCTAATAATTCATTTCGATATCTTTCAACGGTTATGGTTTGATAAAAAAATATAAGCCCAATAATTCGTCTTCTTGAAGCTGCTAGCCAGACGCCTATTTTTTTGTGAATGTAGCGTAGTTTCCACAAATTCAAGTTTTTTTGCAGACCAAATTCTCATATTTTGCTTGTTTAAGATGAAACCAAGCCTCATCCGAAAATAAGTATTTGTCGAAAATGTCATTATTATTTATTGTCATTCAAAAACCATAGACAATACTGTGTTCTCGTAACAAAATCTACCTGTTCGGCCAGTTCTATAGTAACTTTGAATAATAAATATATTTTGTAATACTATCACTAAAAATGACACTTTTAATTTAATGACAAGTGAATTAAAAGTGACGTTTATAACATTACGTGTCAAAATCAGTTTTAACACTTGTATTAAAAATATTTTCTGCACCAGCCTTAAAAGTAAAATGTATCTCTATTGGGATGGCAGGAAGTGAATTTATTGATGAAATAAATATACAAAATATTAAATTATTCAAAAACGATTATTATTTTCAGTTACTAGCAAACATTAATAGACAACTTATAATTATTTCACTTAGTAATAAGTAATCAATCATTCATTCTTTATATCAATAATATTATGTATGATTATTAGACTCGGCAAAGAGGGGCAAGTTTAAGCTTAATAAGGTTGGTACTCTTTTCAAACAACAACAGCCATCTATACGTCGTGTCGGGTACTTCTGGCTTATGTTAGTATGGTCATTTAATGTAGAAATTATTAATAGTAGATTTTTATTGTTACCTATGCAAAATCGAATTTGATGAACAGCATTTGAATCCAAAATGGTTTTTAATTTTTAAAAGTAATTCAATCTTGTAACGTCAAAATGACATTTGTCACTTTTTGATATCCAAAATGGCAAGAAAACTGACTCCGGCAGGCAAAGTACAAATTTTGTTAAATTCGGAAAGTTGCACCATTAAACAAGTCGCAGAAGAATTTCATTTGAACAAATCTACAGTACTACAAGTTAAAGAAAGATGGGAAAATAAAGTCATTATATGTCGCAAACGAGGAACTGGTCATAAAAGAATATCAACTGATATAGATCACAATTTGTTTGAATATTAGAGAGAAAATTTAAAAAATGACAAAGCAAATTTATAGATCTCGTATAAGATTTACTAATAGGGAACAATTATATGAATCTATTGAAAATACATGGGAAAACATTGTTGAAAAACCTAACTTTTTAAGAACTCTCATTGATTCTGTACCTAGAAGGTTAAGGATATTAATTGATGCGAATGGCGGATCAATCAAGTATTTGTTTATTTTTTTTTCTAAATTGTGTTAAAAATTACTTGAGATTTGATTTGTCTTTCAAAAAAAGTTTAATGAACACTAAGCAATATTAGAAAATTTTGACAATTTTGACAAGTTAGGTTATACTAGATTTATGTGAGCTTAACTGTATAAATGTATTAAAAGTGATGAGAAGTACTCGACCCGTATAGACGTATAGATGGCTGTTGTTGTTTGAAAAGAATGACTATTGTAGGAAGTACTAACTTTATAAAGCTTAAACTTGCCTCTTTTTGCCGAGTCTAATGATTATGGTGTGATGCTTAACACGTATATCTGTGAAGCAGTAGGTTGACAGTTCTTATGACACCTATGACATTTTAATATACTATTGTCAAAATAACATGAAATTTTGTATGACATATTTGAATCCTATTGGTTACTAATTTAAGTAATAATTAATTACTAACTGATCGTGAGTAAAATAGTACACAAACCTCAGTTGACAATTTTACAAAAAATATTGTACAATACACATGTTAAAGAGCTATTTTATTCTTCTCGTAAGTTGCTTCACTCGCTATTACTCGTTCCGCAAACTTTTACTCGAAAAATAAAATCGAATTTTTAACATTTGTATCGTAAACCACTATTATGTTGTAACTATCAACATTATAATAAAATAATTTAAAAAACATAAGCGTTTATAATTGGAATTTATGTATGACAACTGTCGGAATTTAATTTTTTGTAAAGTTTCGCATAAGCAGCAATCTTTGATTCCTTAATTACTTAGAAAACAGACTACTATAACTAGGAAAGTTTTTGAAGGCACATTATATATAAAACGCAATATTCGTATCTGTGTCTGTCATAAACTAAACCGACCGATTTACACTCGGTTATTTTGCAAAATGATCCGCGCTGTCAGCTGTTGACATCCTCCCTCTGATCAGTAGAAAGAAAGTTAGAAGCCTAATAAGATAATATTAATAATAACAGTACCATTATTTAAGTGTAGATGGCGCCACGAGAGAGTACTTAAGTATTGTCACAATGACATTAGGGAATGACATTACCTAATCCACTAGCTAATGACATGTTTCTTACTGAATTACAACACAAAAATAACTTCGACATCAATGAATTAAATATATTTATACAATCAAATATTCAAAAATTACTTCAAGAACAAAAAGAAGCAACTTAGAGACCTTCTTCAACACTCTATTAATGTTTATCGTGATTAGATGGTATAGTAAATACATGTACTTTTTCTCCTGGTTACGTTGAGATATCAAACTTGCGGCGTAATTTCAGTTTGTGTATTCACTTTAAAGTCAATTTATACGTGGACGCCGTGTAAAATTCCGCGCGGTTCTGTGTATTAGCTTTACTGTGCCTCATGTTCAACACTTTGATTAGTGGTTTTACCTACTGATGATGACAACTTAGTTGTCGAAATACTTATTTAGGATACGAATATTAAATGAGGTAAGGGGTTTTTTCTTCAAGGCATGCTTGAAATTAAATAATTTATGGTACCTTGAAGAATGTCATCATAGGCGACCCACTCATTATTAAATAATATTGTTATTTTTTAGTATTCTTGTTTGAAAATGTAATAATTAGAGAACGGACACGCTTACCACCCAGTGCAGTACTGGCGAAAGGCTGTATTTCTAAAATATTTAATTTTATTTATATAATTGGAAAACGAACGGGTGGTGATCTATAAAATTACGAAATACGTATGTATTTGTTGAAAAGTTGTATTTTCAAAGTTTTTAATTTTATTTATATAATTGGAACATTTTTATTTGTTCATTTTGTCATTCAAGTGGTGTAAAGGAGTATTAATATTGACTAGCAATAGTTTCTCAATGTTTTCTTCTGTCAATTTTGTTCTCTTTGAATTAAGTACATCCTTATAGAAAACGTCCTTTCTACATCGCAACTGGTTATAGGTGCATACTGGAAATATTCTTTTATTTCTTCATATTTAGCCGTTAGATTTTGTGGAATTGTCTCCATAGATAATTGCTGCAATGTAATTAAGATTTCTATTAAGAATTGCTTCAAACTTTTGCCGAAGGCCACATCCGAAGTCACTTGGAATACTTTTCAAATTATTAACAGCCACATCTAATGTGGTTAATCCGTCATTTAATTTGAGATTTCGATTTTCAAAATAAGTGATTAGTTTTGGCAATTTTCGAAAGTGTTCGTGAAGAAAGTTCAAATGATTTTTTAAATTTGGGATTTGTGTGAGCTCCTTGCACTCACCAATACTTCTAGCATCCTCCTCATCCTTAGCAGTGTTACGAAATGTTTTAGACTATCGAAATTCTCAGCATAATAACTAGTAGCTTCCAGCCATGTTCCCCATCTAGTTATTACTGGAGTGGGAGGCAGTGACAGAGATGGAAATTTTTCCCTGAAAAGAGCTACTCTCAATGGTGCTTTTCTGAAAACTTTTTTAAAAGATGATACAATTCTATCAACTTCCGGAAAAGTGTCTCTGATATATTCACAGATTCTGTGGAGAGCATGCTACACAAGTAATATGCAGCATATTAGGATATGTTTTCTTCAATAGTCTGCCTGTTTTTAACATATACGCAGCACTATCACTGACAAATAAAAGTATTTTTTCTTTGTACGTGGCGTCCGAATGAAGCATTTTTTGCATATTCTCCTTAATGGTTTCAGCAACTGTTTTCGCATCAACTCTATTTATAACACTTGTTGCTATTACATATGAGTTATAGGGAGTAGTTGGATGTAGTACACCAGCTACAACATTTACCACACAGCGTCCTAACATATCCACCGCTTGGTCGGCGCTTATCCATATGTATTGATTTAAGAGATGGCTTCTAATGCGTTCTACTGTTCTCGTATAGCACCTAGAAACATAATATTTGCGTAAAGTTGATTCATCAGGAACATTTCGACCAGTATATTTTTCAGAAATATTTTTAAAGTGGGATTGCTAAGTTTATTTAATGGAATATTAGCCGCCATAAAAGTTTTACAGAGTTCAGATGTGTTTGCGATCCTAAGTGACGAATTTTTGACGATATTTTACGGATTTTGTAATAAATTTCGGAATCACTGACAATGGACATACAATCAGTATGACCGTCAATCCAACTCGCCATTGTTTTACAATGCCGTTCTCGACATTATTCCATATCATGTCTGAAAAAGTAACTTAAACAATGCTCTAGATCTAAATAAATGAAAACTAAAAATGTGTGCGTAAGTTATTGAAACTGAACCAAATTCAATGCACACTCTTACGTCGAAATAATTGGTAGAAATAGATTCAATCAAACGATATTAAACAGGATCTATCACAAAAATTACGATGTAATTAACAGTTAAAACTATGAAAACAAGAAACTTACTCACAGTACTTTATTTATCTTACGAAATATAAACTAATAAATAATACATTATAAAAACCCCGCTTCTATCTACGCTCATGAAAACACTTTAAAAAGCACTATATTCTCGGAATACAATAGCTGCCTTGTCCATTGTTATCGCGGCGAGACCAGGTGTCCGAGTAAGTCAAACAAATACTTTATTGAATTACGCCGGGATGTACTGAGCGACGTTATACACAATTCCAATTGCCGATTGCGTTTTATGGAAATTGCGTCCGTTCTCTAGTAATAATTTCTTAAGTTTGATTAAACAAACATTATTTATAAATTTCATTAAAATTGATTAACTGCTACTGGGTGTTCGGATTTTTTTGAAAGTCAGTATACATGTCACAAATTCATGCAATAATCAAATTCGGACACCCTGCTGTTACATAATATATCATTAGAAGTCGAACTTTGGCGCTATTAACAATTAGGCTTATTTCCTAGACAAACTAGGGAAAGACCAAATTACAAATTATATATTTCGTTTTCCAAATTAACTAACTATATTTTTATAACATCGTCTGTATACTTGCATACCTTCGTTAACTTAATGCACTCCTAAGGAATGTAACTAGATAATATATAATTATTCTAAGAACATATTACATGGTTTCACTAATCTCTCACTATGTAAATAAGATGAAATCTTCCAACATATAATTAAAGTAACTTAAACTTGGTCTTATTTCTGGTCTGGTGGTGTTACATTAATGACGGTGAGCACCTTTTTAACCAGGAAACACCGCACGGCGGCTAGGTCACCGGAGAGTAGATCTCACACGTATTGGATGTGTGTGACCTGAATTTGACCTTCTATTATATACGACCGCACGGTTTTCGTATTATCCGCAAACTTTACCGCTTTCTTCTTGCTTTGACGTCGAAATTAAGGTGATTCGTTAATCTTCAGCAATTATATCGCCTAATAGTAGAATTCGATACGATTGGAAAATCCTGATACTATGTTATTAGTTATTATTAGGCCTAGTATAATTATGCACTAAAAAACTTCAAAACATGGATGCAAATTATTCACCAAAAACATTCAGAATATGCACTTAAACATGCACAAAAATCAACTTTTAAAATATAAATACTAATTTTTTATATTATGACATTTCTATTTTTCCGTTAAAACACACAAACAATATTTTTTTAGATTCGAAATTATTGAAATTATGGAAACAAATTATAATTAGATTTAATTACAATGTAATGTACCAAATTTTCAAAAATTAATTGGCGCCTATTGTCGGCTAGAATATTTTTGTTCTGTGAAAAAATTCTCTCGACATCACACGACAGCATTGGTACGAACTTATTTTCATTCAATTTTACAATGTCACTGACATTTAAATATTTATTTTTTTTTATTTCGCAACTTTAGATGATATTCTTCCGTTGTTGAAATCATGAAATTTCAAATCTGTCAAAATTATATTTCCCATTAATATAAGAATATCCGTAATATAAATAACGTAAAAATTTAAATTCAATAACACTAAAATCTTTTAAAAACCAATCACCACGAAAGCCGAAAGTATCAAATTACAGGCAAGAACAAAACACAAACATATTTTAGGCCTACTAAAATTCAGTCTACTTCCTTCTACTACCATATGTTGAAAGTACAATGTGCTAATTTTATATTTTAAGTAAAATATTTCAAACTGTTAAAAAAATGTAAAAAAGAAAAATAAAAATTGTACGTACCATAAATATATATATATATATATATATATAAATTTATATTTTACGAAAATCATCTAGTATTGTAATCAAATTTATTCTGATGAAGACAAAATAAAAGTCGAAACGTTAAAATAAGTAATTTTATTTGATGAATAGTTATTAACCCGACTTCCAAGAAATATGAACCATTTATAATTAAGAGAACAGCTAAGAAAAATAGAGACAAAATTATATATATGTAAGTATATAACATGAGAGCAAAATGAATTGAGATAGTAGGAGGCTGCGGTTCGCTGATCGTATTTCGTGAATTATAAAGTAAATAAATCTTACTGACAGCACTTAAATGTCTCCTTGATACAAATTTAATTTACAACTTAAAATATTTATAAAATGTCATACAAATGTCATGTTTTATATTTTATTGAAAAGTTTACAATAATTGTTGAAACTGTTGTCCATCGGCATTCAAACATAAATTTACGCGCCGCTTCATGTTTTCAAAAACCTTTTGTAAAATAAATCCGTCTACTAACTCGCACTGTCGCACGATATTGTTCCGTAAATCGTCTATTGTATGCACTGGATTTTTAAAAATAGAGTTTTTTAAGTATGGAAATAAAAAGTAATCCAGAGGAGTTAAGTCACACGATCTTGGCGGGAAACGGTCAACACTAATAATTCTTTCATCAAAAAATTCACGTAAATAATTTATTGTTTCACGGGCAGTGTGTGGTCGTGCTGAATCTTGCTGAAAGAAACCTAACTGTAACTCGTCATCATGCAGTTGATTTATGAATGTTTCCAGTATATTATTGCGATATCTTTCACCATTTATAGTTCCTTCGAAAAAGATCGGACCAATAAGCCTTCTACGTGACATGGCACACCAAACCCCTATTTTTACAGGATGCAACGTTGTTTCCCTATAATAATGCGGATTGTCTGTTGCCCACATACGCATATTCTGAGCGTTTATATAGCCGTTCAGGTGAAACCACGCTTCGTCGGTGAAAATTGTTAACATATAAACATACTATATATATTTTATAACATATAATTTATATAACATATAAACGTACTATTATAGAAAATGAGCATGTTACATTTTGTAATATTTTCTACCACATCAGTATCAAAACTACAATAAATAATTAGAATGAAACTAGAAAGAATATTTTTTATGACATGAAATAAATTGTACTGTATATAATTTGCCACTAATAAGTGCTGACAAATACATGGTACGAATTATTTAGTAAAACTAGACAATATTATCTCAGTTACAAAAAAAAATGTCGTTTTGTATTTAAAACCACAATCGAAAAAACACTTCATAACGATTTACATGCATTCGAATTGATTAATACAGGTTGGCCCAAAATGACCGAAGAGCCTTGAGTTCATTATAACTTCTTATTTAAGAAATAATTATTAATTTTTTTAAATTTTAAGTACAGTATATTAATGGAGAATATTTTTAATTTGATTATGAAAAATTATATCTCGCAAGTGGTGGCCATTTTCTGCTTCGCATATTCGTGCTCTTTCCAAAACATTTTCCATAACCTTTCGCAAAACTTCAGGTGCTATGTTGTTGATTTCGTCGCGTATATTATTTTTTAATTGCTGTATGGTTCGAGGCTTATTAATATAGACTTTTCCTTTCAAGTAACCCCAAAGGAAACAGTCTGAAGCGGTTAAATCCGGTGAACGCGGAGGCCAATTAAAATCGCTTGTACGGGAAATAATTCGTTCACCAAAGATGTTGCGTAAAAGAGCCATTGTGTCCCTCGCAGTGTGGGCTGTGGCTCCATCCTGTTGGAACCATACTTGCGGATGGTTTTCCACGGCTGGCCTTAAAAAATTTTCCAACATTGTCCGATATCTAACACCAGTGATGGAAACGGCGACACCGTGTTCATTTTCAAAAAAATATGGGCCAATTATCCTTTCCGACGAAACACCGCACCAAACGGTATACTTAAGTGGATGTAATTCTCGCTGTTGAACTACTCTTGGATTTTCCGTAGCCCATATCCTGCAGTTTTGCCTATTAACGAACCCATTTAATTGGAAATGGGCTTCGTCGCTCATAATTAAATTATGAATAAAATCATGATTTTCTTCTGCTTTTTGACGAAAATAAATTGCATAATCAAGTCGTTGCTGGTAATCTGTCGGTTTCAATTGTTGGACAAGCTGAATTTAGTATGGAAACATTCTTATTGTATGCAAAATTCTCTGCAGCGACCCTCTTGAGAGGCCAAGTTGTGTCGAACGTCTCCTGGTTGATGTTTCTCCATCTTCCCGAATACTCTCCTGTACCCGTACAATATTGTCATCCGTGTGTACTGTTCGTCGTCTGCCGGCACCAGGAAGGTTCCTTACTGCCCCTTGTTCTCGAAAATTTGCAACCAGACGGTTTATTGTTGACTCTGAGGGTCCAACCCGCACATTAAAATAACGACGATATGCACGCTGAGTCAAAACAATGGATCGTTGATTTGAGAAATAAAGTTCAGCGATTTTGGCACGTTGTTCAATTGTGTACTGTTCCATTTTAAATTCCCCAAGTCTTCTTTACAAAATACTGAAAACAAAACAAAAAAAATTATAATAAAAAAGTTATAAGGAATTAAAACCCCTTCGGTCATTTTGGGCCACCCTGTATATAAATACTCCTTTCATCATTATTAACTGCATTCAAATCGTAGTTTAAAAACTGTTAATTTTCTTTTTATATAAAAACAGTTTTTCCAAACCAATAAAATATGAAGTTCTATGTACTTCATTTAGCAAGACTTGATTAATCCGGCATTATAACAGTTTCTTTTGAAAGCTGCTGCTGCCCGGATCTGTCTTATTTTATAGATGGGTTGGACTTACGATGTACTTAATTTAATTCTTAATTGTTTTTTAATTAATTTTCGCATCTGACAGCAAACTTCTTTAGGTCACAAAATAATTTGAACTGTTTCCTTAAATGAATTTTAATTAAAATTATTATTTCGGATAAAAAAATACATGTTTGCATTTAACAATAAGTTATTAAATACAACATTAAGCGTAGAAATTTTTTATAAATTTAAAAGGCTGTTTTCAACCTTTGCTTTGAAACATGAGTTAATTAAATATTAATTATGAACTTAAATACTTATAATGTGCGAGCCAAAAAAAAAGTTTTTTAAAGTATGCCATGGATAAAATCACTTGTCTTAATTTGCCTTAGAGCTACCAGTCGATTTGTTTAATTTAATGATAGTTCAAACTAAATAATTTATTTTAAAAATATATTTTTCAATTTCATTATAATATCAGCAGATGTAATATTTCTCATAACAAAATAAATAATAAACATTTTTAAAGCTAAATATGATTTATGATTATGTGGAACAAAAAAATATAGAATGACAAAACAGAAGGAAAAATGATATTAAATAGGATGTGTTGTATAGCCACCACCCACATATCTGCAGAGAGTAATTATTTTTTAAGCGAAATAAGAACGTTTTTAAGAATTTCTTGTGTATTATTAATTTCTTCAATCTCGTTAGTGATCCTTTGTTTTAAATCGTTTCAAAAAACGAATTCTAAATGTTGCCATAAAAAGAAATCAAGTTATGTTAAGTCACAAGATCGTGGTGAGCAGTTTCTGTATTCACGCAAATGATGCGATCAAAAAATTCCTGCATTAAAGCAATATTTGCATTGGTTGTATGTGTACACTGATCGACATATAAAACCTGTACACCAACATATTATCAATGTAAGCCAATCTTATTTGACTTGTCAAATTTGACTTAAAGTTATAGTTATTAGAAATGTGTAATCTATGAAATCTATAAGTGACAGTGTGAATAAATATTTGTCGAGTTTACGCAACTAAAAAACTCTGATCTTGTTCCCATAAGAGTTGTACGTGTTCTATATGTCGCGCAGTGTACCAGCTCCATCTTGCTGAAAATAGCTTTCCTGTAACTCATCACTAGAACAGACCAATTTCCGTGCGCGCCATGTGCGCCGATGTGAGGATGATTATATTGCATCACAACTAATAAAAAGCATTCAGTATGTGTTTGGTACTTGCTTAGACTGCATGTAAGTGTAAGCATACGTAATAAAATGTCGACAAATAAATCGAGAAAACGACCGTTAAATTTACTCCTCGGTCGAAAAGATAATCACGCAGTCCGAATTCCCAAAATTGTCTGTGTACTTCCAGAAACGTTCTATAATGAGGAATGCGCCTATCGGGAAACCGATGTCGATATTCAATAACTGCTTGACGTGCACTGCCGTTACAGTAGCCATACACAAAATGCATGTCCGCATACTCTTGAGAAGAAAATCGGTAAGGCATTTTGAATAAAGAAAACGTGTCCACTCACTAATAAGCTGTTGTATGAACTGAAACGTAATGTAATCCTTTATTAAAAAATGCAACGTTAACAGTCATCTGAACATTTGTTTATTGTGTGATATTCATGGTTCAGCACTTACGAAATAAGTAAGAACCTTCTTTATCATAAATCAATTTCCAGTACTCTTTTTTGTAAATCTCCAAGAAATTACTGTATGCACTACGACACGTGTTTATTTATTTTAGGATAACAATTTATTATGCGACGTTAACAATCGCAGGCCTGTTATTGAATAATATATAAATAAAATCAGTTTGTATTGACTTAGGATTACATTTTTTTTCATGATCTGACAATCACATCATAGATCTATAACTTTGAAACAAAAATGGATATACACGTTTGCGTTTTTTTACTTGAAATGAAGTCTACTTTACACTACTAAAATTTGAACATAACGATTCGGGACAGCTTGTATATATTATATTAAAAAATAAAATGTTGCACTCTTATTGGCCCACCTTTACATAAATAATTATTATCGAAATGACACAATGAAATTTTACAGTTAATTAGTATTAATTATTTTGACATTGTCACTGACAATACGTTCAAATGCGTTAAATTATTTAGTGAATCACATTTTTTTCATAATTTTGGCCAAATTTCCTCAAATTCTTGTAAAAAATATGTTTCTGTTTTTATGTTCTATGATCGTAGCAACCGCAGCCGGTGTAACAGCATTTTTGTTGTGGGTATCTGGTGATTTTAATAAATTTCGGGAATCTTTCACTGTACCAGTGGAAGAACCGAAAAAACTACCCATAGTTACCAAGAACGGTCAAATTATCGATTCTAAGGAAGAATTAGAAGCACAGCTGGAGCTGCTGCAATATAACTTGGAGAAAAAGAAAAGTGAATTGGATAGTTCCAGAAGCAGAATATTCGAAACGGCTAGTAGTCTGAAGAAATTGAAAGATACTTCTGCAGAGATGAAGAAACATTACTTACGGTTAGCAAGCGATGTGCAAAAGTACGAGGTAGATTGTGTACAGCTACAACAGGAGATAGATGAATATAAAAAACGAAAATATGAAATGGAATCGAATTCTTTTAGTAACGAAAGTTTTGAAGACGTTTTGTCCAGCCTAGACTTTGATAATCTAAGTGCTGCAACTATAAGAAAATCTAATCAAACTCAATGCTTATCATAAATAGATAATTTTTGCTAAAATATACTAATCATTCTCTTGACTAATTGATTGATTGACTCTTCCATTCGGTTGTATGTATTTGTATATTTTGTTATGTACTACAAATATTTATCTGCTTTTATTTTTATCCTTGGCTAAGTAACTAATAAATAAGTTGGTTATAGTTAATTTTGTTGCAAACATTATAACTTACAGCTGAAATAAAAAAAAAAGGGAAGTGAAATTTTTCCTATTTTAAATTCGGTTCTGTTTGACAATTGTCAACTTGACAATACCTATCAAAAATACTTAAATCAATATCATTAAATTTATACCAACTTGTGCAGTGCCTCATTTAAGCCAAGTAGATAAATTCAGAATCGTCTCTCACCTGGAAAATGGAAAGACAATTATGAATTTAGCAGCAGATTTTCAATTGGAAGAAAGTATTATCTAGAGAATTTAAAAAAATGAGAAAGCGATCGGACTGTACAAAGAAAGGTGTGTTCGAGTCGGTCTAAAACTACAAATGAACAAGAAGATGAGAAATTAATTACATTTTTGAGAGAAAGGCCTATGGCCGCTGCTATAGAAACAATCAATCTAACCAATTTTCCAGCATCACAAAGCACTGCATATCGACGAAGTCATTCTTCTGAATTGGACAACTAGTATGCAGTCAAGAAACCATTCCTTACCGATTTCCATAAGGAACGGAGGGTATGATTTGTTTTAGAATCCCTTGAAAAAAATAATTTCTGGAATATGGTAATGTTTTCAGATGAAAAAAACCTTCAAATCCAATAAAAACGGTAAAGTAAAAGTCTATAGACCCAGAAACACACAGTATACGCAACAGTGTAACTCTAACTGTTTTTCAGTTAATGTGTGGGGTTGGTTTAGTGCGCTAGGTCCGGAGGTACTATGTATTGTAGAGGAAAGAGGAAAGGCTTAATGCAAACATTTATGTTAACATTCTTCAAGAGGTTATATTACCATCAGTTGTTCCGGTCTTTCCAGACAATAATTTTATATTCCAACACGACAATTGTCCAATACACACTCCAAGACTTGCTCAAAACTAATTAAGAGCAAATAATATTAATGTTACGCCGTGGCCTTCGAGAAGACCAGATGTTAACCCCATGGAAAATGTAGGTAGCTCAATGGTAAGAACTTATGAATGTCATAAATCTGGAATGGCAAAATTTAACACAAGAGTATTGCCAACACTGATTGCGTCTATACCTAGACTTTTAACATCTCTCATAGAGAAGTACGGAGCTATGAATAAGTATAGCTGTACATGCTTTAGATATTACAGCTAACTTTTTCTGATAACCATAGTTACGTCAGTTTCATAAACATAATTTGTGTAACTTCTGTCAGTATTAAAACGTTAAATTTGTTTGTAGAGTCTTTTAATTACTCACAATGTACACAACAGAGGAACAAATTCAATTTTATACGTTGTATTTAGAAGGATCATCGTTACGCGAAGTTGCAGCTCTGTTTAGTGTCCAGTATCCAAATAGACCTATTCCTAGTCATTCAACGATAGCAAATGCAATTAATAAATTGAAAACTTCTGGTTGTATCAATACTATCCACAATAAAAAAACGATCTACAAGACCAAGAGTAATAACAGAAGATTTGGAATTAAATGTTGTGGCTTATGTGGAACACGACAAGTGCGCAACATCTAGAAAAATTGCTTCGGAAATGGGCATAAGCCAAGGGACCGTTTTAAAGATTTTGAAGAAGCACAAGTATAAGTCATTTAAGTACCAAATGCATCAAGAATTAAGGCCACATGATTATGAAGGACGAATACGCTTTTGCGAAAATTTATTTGACAAAATAAATACTGACAACGATTTTCTCAAAAGAATTCTCTTCACTGATGAGGCGACATTTATTAAACACGGGTAACCTAATCGCCAAAACTGTAGGTACTGGTCGAAGGAAAATTTACATTTGTACAACGTAACGAGAACGCAATATCCTGAAAAAGTAAATGTTTGGGCAGGAATCATTAATAATAGTATTATAGGCCCATTTTTTATCGATGGTAACCTAAATGCAGAAAAATATTGTCAATTACTACGGAATATAGTTATTCCAGCATTAAATGATCAAAATTTAGAGCAAATCTGGTACCAATGCGATGGCGCACCGCCTCATTATTCGAGAAATGTTATCCAAATTTTAAGTGAAAGATTTACTAATCGATGGATCGGAAGAGGGGGACCAACTAGTTGGCCACCAAGGTCTCCAGACTTAAATCCGTTGGATTTCTTTTACTGGGGAAGGGTGAAATCTTCAGTGTACAACAATGTTCCTCTAGGCAGCATTGAAGAGCTCAAAAATAGAATTAAGGGGGCCTCTCGGGAAATTACCCCTCAACAAATAAGCAACGTTTTAAATTAATTTTATAATAGATTAGGCTACTGTTTGGCTGTTAACGGCAATATTTTTGAACATCTTGCGTAGAATTAGTAAAAGTTTTATTTTAAGGTTTTTTTGAAGAAATGTATTATAAGATGTACTAAATGTATTATAAATTAAAACACATAATAAGTTAAACTAGCGTGTTTTTCGTATGTACAATTTTAAGTTATTCACTGTGCTCAAAAAATATTTTTTCTGTAAGTAACCATAACAACATTCACTAAATTGACAATGTACGATTTTAAATTATTCAGTAACTTCGTGTAACATACCATACACCTGTAATATGCACATCTATTGAATGGTCTCCATAACAACGTCGGTTGGAGTATGTACAGCGTTATGTTAAGCTCATGGTATACTTTGTTAGGTTTGTTACTATTTCTAAAATATAATGTGATCAAATTTAACCTATTCATTTTTAAACTGACATACTATCAACATATTTTAACCTATTTTTAATAAAATATGATCACATTATAGAAAAATTGAAAAATATCTATCAAATTTTTTTGGCATTTCCCGAATATTTTGACTTCAGCTGTATAACATACAAGGTGGCGGAAAATGTATCATCCGATTTTATTTCTAAATAATTCCAAAAATAACTGAAAAATATTATTTTTTAACGGCATATGTTTATTTGAAGCAATAAATTACATTTTCTCATATTTCGAAAATTATGTCTGATAGGTGGTCGCCACCAGAGTTAATGCAAATTTTGGCTCTTTTTTATGGCATTTTGCATAACGTAGGTCAAGATTTCCAGCGTTAGATTGTCGATTTTTTGGCGAATGTTGTTCTTGAGGGCTTGAAGAGTCTACGGCTTGTTTACGTAGACCAGCCCCTTTAAGTAACCCCATAGAAAGTTTTCTGAGGCCGTCAGATCGGGCGATCTCACTAACCAACCAAAATCCCCTAATCGAGAAATCAAACGGCCTGGAAAACTCTTCCTCAAAATCTCCATCCGGTTTCAGTATTAATAACTCATTCAACATGGTCCGGTACCGTTCGCCAGTAACGGTTACCGCGTTTGCATTATCGTCTTCATAAAAGTATGGCCCAATCACATATTCTAAGTAAACGGCGCACCTTACAGTCACTTTTTGTGGATGGAGTGGTGTCTCATGGAGAACACGAGGATTGTCAATTGCCCAAAATTGGATATTTTGTTTGTTTACATATCCAGAGAGGTTTACATATCCTTGTCGCTCATCATCAATTTCCCGAAAAAATCAGGCATTTCGTTATTCAGCTGCAACAACCTCGACCGTACGCCTGGCGTACGCATCGTCGGCTGGCATCAGCTGTTGAACCATCTAAATTTTGTACAGAAACTTCTTCAAATCTTTGGTCAAAATTCTTTGAAGGGTCCGACGAAAAATGCGTTTTCGCGTCGATGTTGATGACTCCTCCTCGATATTATCCCTCACAGCTTGAATGTTCTCAAGTGACCGGCTTGTTCAAAACCATCCAGTTGATTTCGGTTCTCGGGTTGACCCAGTCTCTTCAAGTCGAGCCACCAGACATCGAATTGTTTGACCAGCAGGCGACACACGGTTCGGATATTTGTTCCGAAATTCACGTTGCGCTAAAACCACTGACGAATTATTCCGCAAAAACATTATAACAATTTTTCCGCGTTCTGGTAGCGTATGCCTCTCTATTTTAAAACACAGTAAATTTCGTAACTGTCACCTGTCAAATTCAAAAAAAAACAATTATATTAACTAAATGCTAAATGAAAAAGTTTTGCCGTCTTCAAATAGGGTGATATTTTTTGCGCCACCTAGTATAATAACATACAAGCTTAGTAATCTTAAATGGCAGATTATGCAACTGAGTCGAAAGTATGTAATTATTTGCAGTCGCTTTGAAGATTTTGCTATTATATTTACTTGAAAGACGACTAAAAATCGCTAATTTCTAAACTGTTAACTATCTAATTTGTATTGTAACTATAAATTATTGAAAATTGTCAAGCTGGCAACAATTCTGCAACTTCATGTTGACATGCCCGATTTTTAAGTTTAAATTTGATAAAAAATTCACAAAGCAAAAGTCAAACAAGCAAATAAATAAAATAAACAATTTGATATTTTTACTTCCAAAATGGTCTTCACTGTCGAGTAAAATACATTTATTGTAATGAGTAATGATCTATATTGTATTGGAGAAAAATATCAAAATATTTTTCTTTTATTGCCCTTTTTTTTCTTCCATGTTTCGATAGAGTACATAAAAATCTCCCCTTGTAAATACATATACCATCTTAAGTAATACGTTACAGGAGAGCAAACACGAAATCGTGACGATTGAGAGAAATCGAAAGAAATCTAAGATAGAAACTAGAAAATGCAATATCATTAGTTGCAGTATCTACAAATATAATATTATTAGAGGATTGGTCTTAAAAAATACTTTAAAACGATATATCACACCATTTAGTTCACGTTAAGATAGGTAAAAGCATTTTTTTACTAGAGAGAAATGGATACCTGTTGTGTGTTTGAAATATCTTATAAATATTATATCCGTTACACGAATGAAATGAATAACCTCTTGATATATGCACCTTCTTACTATTATCTCTAGTATTTTAAAATTTATTTTATTTAATCAGAAATTGTAAAATCCATACTTAAAATATTTATACAGATATCAGCCGTAATATTCAGTTTTTATAGCATACACATCGGATGCAAATATAAAAGAGGAAAAGGCCGAGAGCTAGGATTAATAGAAAAAGAATGTTGTTTTATTTCGTCCCTTCCATATTCTCTTTAATTAATTAACTAGGCGAAATAATCTGCTCTTATTTGCATATTCATCAATATTTTCTATCTGTGTAAATTTCATGTCTTTAGGATTACTTCTAATTTCTCGACTTAATACAAATGGTTTGTAGGTTAAATTAATACAGATGTTTAGGTTTAATTTCTACTGGTGAGTTATAAATAAATTGTGATGTCCAATTTTCATATATTATATTATGTTACGATTATTTTATCAACTACCCTGATATTGCTGTTGGGATTTTTGGATTGTGAGGTGAAAGAGATATGGACCGTTTGTTTAACTTCACTTACTTCCGATTGTGATTTCGAAGGTGCTGTTGTTGTGCCAGATTTAAGGCCATTTTGGTAGATTGTATAGTTTATTATGGTTAGTTGCAAATATAATCCCTTTTTAGGTGAATAGGCAGGTTAAATGTGATGCCGAGTTCTTTTGGCAACACCTTTTGTTTGGTTTGTGTATTATAAACTAAGATCATACGTATCACCTCAATTTATTACTCAACGGTAATTCGCGATGGCGCTTTTTTATTTAATTTTTGGTAGTCAGTCACGCATCGACGTTTCAAAAGAACACAGCCATCTTCACAGAGACTTTAGCCTGGATACTGGCTAGTTGAGTTGTATCTTCTCGATCAACCCACCAACAAAGGTCATTGGATCACTGTAGTGGTGATGCATTCTAGCGTAAACTTTCGATATTTGCGATATTCATTTTTGCTATTACACATAGCAATTATTCCATTCTCTTCATATGAATATACAAGGGTGGATTGACATATAAGGTCACTAACAACGCCATTGTGTTAGTAGTGGAGATAGAAACAAGTTCGAGTATCTCATCTTGGCATGCAAACTTTCATTTTCCTGTGTACCGTCGTTGAGTAACAGTGTCATTTATCGTGAGTTAGATTTCTGAGATGCAAATCGTATACGAACATAATTTTTGAGGGAAGACATGTGGAAATATAAGACATTTTTGTTACCAAAATTTAAATTTCTAATTTTTCATTTCAATTTTTTATTTACTTAGCTTATAAATAGCTTTTAAATATTATTTCTTCCTGCCTAATAGGTCAATTTAACACCAAAATGTACTAAATTATTTTTAGATTTTCTCATTTTGATAAATAAGGCCATTTTGGCCCATTTCAAAATTTCAAACGTCGCTTTAATGGTAGAACAATAGTGCCATGAAAATTACTTTTTGCTTTTTGGTGGTTGGAGGTGAAACAGAGGCTAATGCCAAAAACAATTTTTCAATAAATGAATTAATCAATTAATCAAAAAGTTTCCCATATGAATTAGGCTCTTTGGCGGACACTATATGAGGAAAAAACTTTTGATGTACTCTATTTTAGATTTTCAAACATGCACAAACAACTGGTCGAAAACGATTTGTAAAACTCTACAGTAAAAGATTTTTCCCATATAGTGCGAACAATATGGCGGACGCTGTATATACAAATAAACAAATTACGTTTTAAGATGAATCAAATTCTTTCTTTTTCGTAAATATTTGATTTTTATTGACAATATCTATACTTAATGTAGGTCTATGGCAATAAAGATTATTATTATTATTAATATACAACAAAACCACCCGTATAAGTGCATGTAATTTTTTTGTCTGCGACCAGACATTATACAGACCGTGCAGGTGATTGACGCTCATAGCACCAACATTAATCTTTCAGATATTAGAATGTGGTAAAATTGCAGCATCACATGACGTTCTACGCATAATAAATTGCAACGCTGACAAGGCACAAATGGGGGACAAAATAATTTAAAATCATTTTTGTAGCGGTTATACATGTGAAATTTCACTCGAACGTATCAGCGTCTATACGTGCATCTATCTATACGTATAAACCTTCATGCATTCATGTATTGGACGTATTTAATTAACATCGACGTAATTTCGTTTTCTTTATGTATAATACCGGTTAATTAACAACGTAAAAAAGAAACTTATTAAAATACATGTAAACGCATATATTGTTTTATTCGATTTTAAAATCATAATGTTTTAAAAATTTCTATTGCACTCTTCTGTCATTCGACTACAGCAGTGTTTTTCAACCTGTGGGTCGCGACCCCCTGGTGGGTCGCGAAGCCTCTGTAGGGGGGTCGCGAGAGGTCGAGAGAACTCAGTAAAAAAATCAATAAATTTTAAAAAGGTATATTAAAAAAAAGTTAACAAAATGATACTCGTTATGTTATTTATAGAAACACATTAACAATAAATAAAATCTTCGAGTATTCGTTCATTTTAATGTGAAGGTTGTGCTTGAGTTTGTTCAATCAATTTCTCCCATCGTGGATCCATTTTTGCAACTTTAAGTATTAAATCGTTTTCCAAATTTAAGCGATTTCTTAGTTTACTTTTTATTTGGGCCATTGATGAAAATGCCAACTCGCACAAGTACGAGGTAGAAAATGGAATCAAACACTTCAAACCCTCGGTTGTTAATTCCGGGTATTCTGTTTTTCTTTTTAACCAAAAGGTATCCAAATTTTCAGACTTGAATTCCAAGTGTAACATCCCATCGGCAGATAATTCCAGCAGATTCTCTTTGAGCTTAGTTAATAAATTTGCCTCATTTATAACTGCATTTAAAAACGGATTTAAGATCCATCTTTGCCCAGTGTTATCCGATGTCTCTTGCACTGAGAAGTAATGACACAATTCTTTCTTCAAATTATCTAACACCATTTTCATACCAGATATATATGAGTTGATGTTTATCTCGCTTCCGACTTCTTCAATGAAAGACTGTGTTGACGAAAATGAATCAAAGTTGTTTTGATTTATAGATGATGACCACAATTCAATTTTTTTTATAAAGCCATGGAGTTTGTCTTTTGCTGTAATGACATTTTCATCCCGCCCTTGAAGACTTTTATTCAAGTTATTTAAATTCTCAAATAAGTCAGAAAGAAAAGCAAATTTCAATAGGAATTCCGGGTCAGAAATGAATTCAGAGTAATGTGACTTGGCTTATTGTAAATATACTAATAGTTCAGCGCGAAGTTCCATAACTCTGGTCAGTACTTTGCCTTTTGATAACCACCTAACTTCTGTATGGTAAAGCAAATTGCGGTGTAGTGCCCCCATATCTTCACAAATGATTAGAAACAATCGAGTCTGCAACGCTTTTCTTTAATAGAATTTACAATGTTAATAATAATATTTAGAACTTGACTGTATTCTTGTGGCAAAGTTCTGGCTGCAAGAACTTGGCGATGGAGAAAGCAATGCATCCAACAAGCGTTTGGCACCTGTTCTTTCAGTCTAGCAATAAATCCACTCTTCGCACCAGTCATAGCTTTTGCTCCGTCACTACAAATAGCAATGCATTTGCCGCTGGTAAAATTAAATTTTCGGCAATATTCTGAGGTTTTCCTGCCTTAGCCACACGAAAAGCTACTCGATAACTAGCGAGCAACGCTTTCTCATTTAGGTTGGAAATTTGTCCTATAGCAGTTTTTTTATGTTCAAGAGCTTTTAATTTTCGCTCAAAAAATTCCTCGGGTTTATTTTTACGTACCAACTTCGATGGCTTCATGCTTTCTCTTGACAAAGTTTCAAAGCAAATTACGCACTGCGGTTTATTCTCAATCACAGTAAACCCAAATTTCAAATAATTGTCGTCATAAAGACGTTTTTTCTTTATTCCCCTACTGCCGCTAGACTTAGACGTTGATGGTTCTGATGATCTTTTCAGGAATTTATCCATTTTCAATTATAACAAATAACTCAAATAAATACGTAAAACAAGTGATTCGCGCTCTTCAAACAATTAAACAGCAGACGACACGACCACTTGCTTCGCGGTCTTGCACTCAACTGCCGTGGCCGCGGTCGACCGCCCTATTTATAGGCCAGCGCATTCTAGCGAGAATCATCTCGAAGCGTAACGAAACGTCTCGAAACTTGTGGACCTTTAACGCGGGCCGTGGAGCGCGCGGGAGACTACCAGCGCCATCCGTTGGTAACACTCGGAACCTGTACTAGTTCCAAGTGTTACCAACTGATGGCGCTGGGAGTCTCGGCCCTAACAGTATGTTTGTATTTGTTTGTTAGTTATCAATTGGCCACGTATTCGATTTAAAATTATATGTTTTACGTACTTAATTGTATATTTATATCCGAATCCTAATAACGCAAACGCCTAAAATTTTTGTATGGATTAAATATTTTTAACATACATGAAAAAAAAGGGTCGGGGGCCGGGAAATATTTTTTGATACTAGGGGGGTCGTGTCATGAAAAGGGTTGAAACACACTGGAGTACAGCGTTTTGTGATCATGACAAACATAAACGTTCAAGTCGACCCCATATTTTGTCGATTTTCTGTAAGATTGTATTACGTTTTAAACAGTTGCATAATTTATATTATTTTCAAACTGAAAATAATATAGCATTTTATGATTGCATGATTGAAAATTTCAATCATGCAATCATAAAATGCAATTTATTATAGTTATTTATTTGTCAGCGCGAGTTTTTCGCAAGCGAGAAGCCGACTTGCGATATCGTTTCCTCGCGTGCACTTTGGACGTACCCTAACATACGCGCTCACGGCTACTATGATTTGGATAATACAACTGTAGTTCTTGAAACGTCAGTCAAAAATTAATTGCGACAATTTCACAATTTAAAGTTTTAAAATGAGCAATATTAATGGAAAAATAGATGATAGTGATGAAGAAGAATTTGTTGGGACCCCACCAGAAGTCAGTGAAATAGCAAATACAGCGTCATTAAACTTATTACCTAGTAAATCAAGAAAACAATATGAAATAAGTTATAATCGTTTTAAAGAGTGGTGCGTCGATAAAAAAGTTGTACATTTTACAGAAAATGTGCTTCTTGCATATTTTTCAAAAAGATCGAACGATATTAAACCCTTATCACTTTAGTCTGAGTACTCAATGGTGCGACCTAGCCTTTCTTCAAAAGAAAATATTGATATTAAAACTTACAAGAAACTAATGACATTTATGAAGAAGATTTCGGCCAAAATGTCAAAAGTATTTAACAGAGAACACATTTATAAATTTATAAAAGAAACTCCGGACCAATATTTGATGAAAAAAGTAAGTCGGTAATTTTTTAGCTTTTGTAAAAGATTTTAAAACTACTTGTTGTAGGTCGTTGCAATATTTGGCATCACAGGGGCATGTCGTGGAGATGAGCTCTAAAAATTGAGTATCGAAGACATAGAACAAGTAGGCTCAATATTAATTGTCTGGTCGTTTTTGTTGTAATTAAATCATTATCTAAACACTTTGGCGTTTGTTACAATTTGAACAATACATTTTTATTTAAAAATTAGGCACCTTAGTTCCAGCGCTGTTATGAACTTTCCAAAAAAGCTTTAATAAAAGACAATATGGATTTCTAATTTCAATTTAATGCAAAAATTATAAAAACAAACTGTATTTACACACTTCGCATAGATTATCATGAAAAGATGCATATTATATGTTAGAAGTCACCAAGAAACAAAGACAAGAAATAAAAAAAACTCGTTTAATTTGGAAATTGGTAAAACTACCGTTTAAGATATCACTGATATGATCTTCTAATATCGAAAATATCTGAGAAAACAGAAATTCTTTTCAAAAACGCTATTGCCTCCTGTGAGGATTGAACTCACGACCCCTGGTTTACAAGACCAGTGCTCTGCCACTGAGCTAAAGAGGCTTATACATGAATGTTTCACTTTAGATACGTCGACCATATTAAATTAATTATTTTAATTTTGAATAGATTCGACTTTTACTCCGAAATAAATATCCAATTTGTAAGGTGTTCTTTAGCTGTATGTACCTGATGAAGCCACTATGCTGATGAAACGATTGTTTTACGATTACGTATCAATAACGTGAAGATTTTAACTATTAGTTTCATTTGTATTTTAATTTAATTTATTTTTTTGAAAATTATGTTACGCCGCATAATAATAAAAAAAAATCATTAAAAATAAGACCACAAAATATAATAAAATAATATAATATAATCATAAAGTAAAACTAACTCTATTATAATGTCTGTTTAAGAATTTACAAAAATAAAGAAAATAAAATATATTACACGAGTTATATAAAATTAAAACATAAATAATAGAAAGAATATAACAATAATACAAATTAATGTTGAAAAAATCGTGAAAAGTCACATCTATCCCGGAATGTCTGGATGCATTCCGCTTTTATTGGAGCTTGTCAACACACAGTATCCTGGAGACAGACATGACTTCCACTTCTATACTTCGCATATACTGGGTGTCTCAGTTATGTTGTTCCAATGGCGTATCTCCGTTATCTATTAAAATAAAAATTTGAAATTGCATCTGAGATATATTCAATGTTCTTTAAATTCAGCCTAATAAAAATATTTTTTTGCTTTCGGTTTAATCGGAAGCGACTCGAACTTTTTTATTTTAAATAGCATACTGTATATTTTACCAAAATTTGAATTCTACGGAAAATTCTTTTTCCCATGAAGCATTACATTTTATATTTAGACTTCAAAACAGAGGTAAAATTGCATTTTAAATATTCAAAAATTGGGATCGTAGAAACCAAAGCGGTCTATGGAAACTAAAACAAAATTTGACATTCTTTATTAGTTAACTTTGACAGTTCATAAAGTGTTATTAAAATTTGTCTCAAAGTTGCTTCGAACAAAGTAGTATTTAAAATGAATAACAACGGTTTCACAAATGGGGAAAAATTGAATATGAACCTAATTTATGGGAAATGTAGAAAAACCAGGGGTGATGCTTTCCGTGTTTACGGAGAGCGGTATGCTGTTAGACGTATGCCAAGCGCTATGTATTTTACACGTCTTGTTTCAAATTTGGAGACATGTGGTGAATTTTCAAAGAAAAAAACCGCTTTCAAAGAAAGACTGCTACTGATGAAGAGCACAGTGTTGGTGTTTTGGGAAGTTTGTTCAATAATACGCTTATTTCAACTCGAGAAATTGAAGCAGAATGCGATGTCTCTCGTTCTTCCATTCAAAGAATCCTAAAATCCGACCTTCCAAAATTCACAAGCATCAAAAATTAGAACTAGGAGATTATGGCAGAAGACTAGCGTTTCTTGCATGGTTAGCGACTGCCCGTGAAGATGCCATTATTAGCTCAATATTATGGATAGATGAGAGCCGCTTTCATAATAATGGAACCGTTAATCGACAAAATTGCCATTATTGGTCTGTGGAAAATCCTCATTGGATGAGTGAGACTAACTTTCAGAGAATTTGAGGAATTAATGGGAATTATGGGTACATAATTGGACCAAAGTTTTATGAAGGAACCTTAACTGGTGAAGTATATTTAGAATCCCTTCAGGGCGAATTTCCATGTTTTCTTGAAAATGTGCCGCTGAATATACGTGCCAACGTGTATTTGCAGCATGATGGAGCACCCGCTTACAATTCTAGAATTGTGCTTAATTATGTTAATCAGATTTTCCCTAGTAAGTGGACAGGCACAAGTGGACCAATAAGATGGCCTGCAAGATCAGCCGATCTAACGGGTTAGATTATTTTCAGTGAGGATATTTGAAGGATAGGGTATACCACAGATTTGGAAGATTTAAAAAATACAATTAAGAATGAATGTACAGCTCTTAATGCCAAGTTATTAAAAAGTGTTACCACTGGTGAACTTTTGCATCATTGCATTGAAGCAAATGGACAATATTTTGAACATTTTCTTTAGCATCTTTTCTAGTCCTCATGGTTCAAGTTTGGTGCTACTAAGAGATTCATAAATACTGTTTTTGTATAAATAAAGTTAATAAGTATAATATTTTTGTGATGCATTTAACATTATTTTTCTATTATTTGACTTTCAATAAAATGTTTGTAAATCACTCTTGTGTAAATGAATATTTTAATAGTTCATTTTTGCTACTTTAAAATCAAATACAATATAATTAACATGCTTTTCATAATTTTCTACAATCCCAATTCTTGAATATTTAAAATACAATTTCACCTATGTTTTGAAGTCTAAATATAAAATGTAATATTTCATGGGAAAGAGAATTTTTTGTAGAATTCAAATTTTGAGGGAAATATGCAGGGTGCTATTTAAAATAAAAAAGTTAAGGTCGTTTCCGGTTAAGCCGGAAATGAAAGAATAATAATATAAGGCTCAGTTTAAATAACCTTAGAAGCATATCAGATGCTCCAAATTTCAACGAAACAACATAGCTGAAACACTCGGTACACAGTTAATATATTTTACTTATGCAAAAGTATTAAATCTCACTTTTACATGTATACATCTAACATCACCTATTATAGAGTTTAAAACTACGGTTGCATTCTTAAAAAACGCAAGACTTGTCTTTATTTACCAGACATTAAATGATTACTCATCCGATTGTAGCTGTGAACTTCAAAACAAACGAGAAGATCACAGAGAATAATACAGACTTCCCATGACCTAGTACTCTCGCGTTACAAGAAAAAACGCTCAATGTTAACTAGGCTGCCAACACTTCGTATTCTTACGAATTCGTAACAGTCATTAATTTGCACTGTCATTGGCATTATTAATCGGTTTTATCTTAATTACATGTCGATGAGCATGGAAATAATCATAAAAATATTGTCCTGCTTAATTATTTAAGAATATGCAAATGAAATTTGCTATTTAAAATATATTTTGACAGTTTTAATTTCCTTTTTAATCTATAGTTTATTTTTTGTCGTTTTTAACATCCGACTAACTATGGATACTTTGATTAAGTAAAACATGCTATATGTAAATTACATTGTGAGATTTTTTAACTACAAGAAGAATGTATCGACACTTAATCTTTATTATTAATTAACATTTTATAACAATAATACCATATAAAATATTTTACTTATTTTTTTTATAGTTGAAGTAATTTAAATGGGAATCAAATATTAAGGAATTTTTCGAAAATTGTAACAATCTTTTGGAAATTATCGATCGTTTCTTGACCAACTCAACGGCTCATTAAAGATTATTTTTTTATTTTTATTGCATTTGTTTCCCCAAATATTCAAGGACTATTCAAGGACTAAATTTTTCCTTTTTTTTTCTTATCTTATTGAATTATAAATATTTTTTATTACATTTATTTATTTTATTTTCTTTCAATTTATTATACATATATATATATATATACAGGGTTGGGCAAAAGTATCGCATCAGTCGAATAATTCCGTAAATATAAACTTTAGAACAAAATGTTGTTATTTTGTTATTTGTTTATTGTATGTATTAGTTATTTTGTATTGGCTTCAATCATTTGTTTTTTTTTCATGATGATTACATATGACAGCAAAAAAAAAATTATTTTTTTAAATGGAAATAATATTATTTTTTGGACAATTCGGAATCTTTATTAAGTTCTGAATATGAATGCGTACTATTTTCATGGGGTTAGATAATAAAAATATTGAGAAAAAAACAAAATTTAATAAAAGTAAACAAACTACAAAATTAAATTAAATGCTCAAAGTGACGTCCTTCTACGACCTGACAGCGTCCTAAACATTCCCAAAAATGACGAATTGTATTTTGTAAACTATTAGGTGGTATGGCTTGTATCTCACGAGTAATTTTTGCTCTCAAATCTTCTAGGTTTCTAGGTTTCTCCTTGTATACTTGCGACTTCAAATGTCCCCAAAGAAAGAAATCCAATGGATTTAAATCGGGAGACCTAGCGGGCCAATCAATAAAACCCCGACGTCCAATCCAACGACCTGGAAAAATTGTGTCTAAATACTGTCGAACATTAATAGCATAATGTGGTGGTGCTCCATCTTGTTGAAACCATAGATTACGGTTTGGCATGCTTGGTTGATTGTCGTTAGGAAATAAAATCAACAGATCTGGTACAATATGGTTACACAATAAATGTAAGTAACCATCACCATTTAGGTTGTGTTCCAAGAAGTACGGACCTATGATTCGTTGCCCAACAATGCCAGCCCACACATTAAGTTTGTGGCGATGCTATGTATGATTTTCTCGCATTCAATGTGGATTCTCAGTCACCCAATAACGGCAGTTATGCCTATTTACAAATCCATATAGACAAAATGTAGCTTCGTCAGAAAATACGATGTTGCTTAAAAAATTTGGATCGTTATTGGACAATTCCATTATTGTTTCACAAAACTGAAAGATTCCTCTGATAATTTTAAGACAATTAAAACCAAATTCACCTAGTCCGAAAATGCTTCCTAAGGGAGCTAGAGTTCTTTGAAGATGGCGCCTTGTATTTATTTTTTTTTAAATTCCTCCAGAACGCTTCTATTTAGAAAAACAAAAACTGGTATGCTTATTTATCCTCCAGAGATGAATCGATTCCATCAATTGCGAATTTCTAGTACCGGTCATAGGCGTCCGTTTTGGGTAGGTCAACGGTTATTTTAAGGCATAACTTTTTTGTCTTTAACTTTTAAGCATTTGTGACACTAGATTATTAAATTTTCAGGTATTCCAGTACTAAAATGTACTCTTACTTTAAGTCGGTAGGATACACCGTTTTCTAGAAAAATCGATTTGTAAATTTTTCGTTTTTTCTTCATTAAAGTTCAATTTATTATGTACCTACTTATTTTTAGCGACGAAGTTGGCTTGGACTATCAAGGCATGGATGAAAATTAATTTAATAAATTAAAAACAAATTATTTATTACAATGGAACGAAACTAACAAAAAAAGAACAAGTATCAAAGGTAGATTGTTACAAAAGTTGCTCGATGTGATGACCATTAGTCTCTATGCATAAGTTTACCCTTTTGCTTAGAGAACGCCGAATTCTTGCAAAAATTCCAAAGTTATTTCTAAATTCGTTGCAAGCATCTTGTATCCTTAGCCAGAGTTGTGCGCGATTTTGTATGGGAACGGAATAAACAAATGCTTTTATGTATCCCCAAACACAATAATCGCAAGGATTCAAATCCGGCGACCTTGCTGGCCAAGCAACTGGACCGCCTCTTCTAATCCAATGGTCTTCGTAGTTATTATCTAGAAAGTCTCGTACATTCCTTCTAAAGTGGGCCGGACAGCCGTCCTGTAGAAACCATAAGTTTTGCCGAATATTTAAACGCACCTCATCTAACAAATCAGGTAAAATATTTTGCAGAAAATGTAAGTAATCAGCACCATTTAAACGAGCAGGTAATTCCACAGGTCCAAGTAGATAATCGTCAACTACTCCTATCCAGACGTATATGCTAAACCTATGCTGATGCTTAAATTCTTGAACAACGTGGGGATTGTCACCAACGTACGAATAATAATGTGCATTATGTACATTAAAAATTCCATTTTTTTGAGAATGTAGCTTCGTCACCAAACAAAATGTTCCTGAAGAAATCTTCATCTTGATTTTTCTGATTTTGTAACCATCTAGCGAATTCTACGCGAGCAGGAAAATCTCCTTCTAGCAGTGCTTGCACCTTTGTAAAATGAAAAGGATATAAATTTTCTTTGTGTAAGATATTTCCTACGGAAGATTTTGAAATTGTGGGGTACATGGCAGATAGTCTTCGAACGCTAATTTCTGGATTTTCCTCAACTTCCATTAAAATAACATCTTCATGTTCTACTGTTACATCATTATGTCTCCCTGTTTCGTTATTTTTTGGGACCACTGAACCTGTTTCTCTTAATCCTTGATGAAGAGCTGTAAATGTTGAGTGAGTGGGATGCTGATGATTGGGAAATTTTTCAGCGTATCTACGTTGCGCCGCTCGAGCGTTACACCTCATTTCACCATAAACTAAATGCATATCGGCGTATTCCTCATTAGTAAAAACCATTTTTTTTTTAATTGAAATCGTTGTGTTTGAATAACACAAAGTAAAAAATGAAAAGATAAACTTCGCGAACTGACAACAATTTGACAATGAAGAACGTAGGTTTTACTTCTGTTGGCAGTTCAGAGCTAACTATTGCAAAAAATAAAAAATTGAACTTTAATGAAGAAAAAACGAAAAATTTACAAATCGATTTTTCTAGAAAACGGTGTATCCTACCGACTTAAAGTAAGAGTACATTTTAGTACTGGAATACCTGAAAATTTAATAATCTAGTCTCACAAATGCTTAAAAGTTAAAGACAAAAAAGTTATGCCTTAAAATAACCGTTGACCTACCCAAAACGGACGCCTATGACCGGTACTAGAAATTCGCAATTGATGGAATCGATTCATCTCTGGAGGATAAATAAGCATACCAGTTTTTGTTTTTCTAAATCGAAGCGTTCTGGAGGAATTTAAAAAAAAATAAATACAAGGCGCCATCTTCAAAGAACTCTAGCTCCCTTAGGAAGCATTTTCGGACTAGGTGAATTTGGTTTTAATTGTCTTAAAATTATCAGAGGAATCTCCGGTCTTCGTTTGTCAGGAGAGTTTCTGGACACCTGTATATTTTCTCTCCTGTCTTGCTAGAGCAGCTGCACGTTATCAAGTTGAAAAATCAACCTCACAATTTTACTTAAAAGGTGTTGAAAGTAAGTAGAACCAATAAAATAAATGTTCCAATTTCCCAGGTCATTTTTACCTCTAATTTATTACAAGCAATCAATTACGGACCCTTTCTAAAGTATTTCAAACACACCTTGGCATTTTTAAACTAATAACAGCATACCAGACGTTATCTCAGATATAAAAATGTTCATATCAAAGTAAATATATCGCCGCCGTCATTTCACTTCGTAAAAATGTTCAGAAGCAGTCTTTACCTTATAGGATGACTCTTTTCATTGTGACGGGGAATAAGAGTGCCAATCTAACGACTTAACTAAGCGTCGCCCGGCCGTACCTAACCATTTCCATTACTCAACGTGCTGCTGTTGCTGTTGTGCGTACAATCAACATACCTATTTCTCGTTCGCAACCTTTTCCTTTTAAGAACGTCCTATCTAGATGGTTAAAATCGTATATGAGAGGAGACCCGTGCTTACCTACTTGCTATCGTCGATTGGACTTATTCGTCTCCATGTAAATTATGTGAAAGCTACGCATCATGTGAACGCAATAACTTGAAATTTATATGTATGACGGACATGTTGATGAGTAGGAACGCTCGTCTCGTCAGTTCTGCTTATTCTGTTCAGTCGTTTCCGAAGACTACCGTTCGTACGTACAATGCCCATTGTGTTTCGAATTGTATTCTTCATGTTTCACGTGAAATATGTGTAATTTATTTAATCAAATTTGCTATAAACGAAGTAGCTAAATCATCGACAACAATAATTGCAAACTTATAAAATAAACAAATTACGAAAATAAATTCTTTGAAGCGTTAATAGAAACGTTTCTCAGCGTCATATTTATTTGAAGTGACGAACATTATCCAGTAAAGGTTCATTACAATTGGTACAATTAACAATACGAAATCTCTCTCTCTATATATATATATATTGATGTGAGTCAACTTTCTTCCTTAATTAATTCTTCTTCTAATAAGATATCGGTTCCAAGAATGTTATATCTGGAATATTTAGATCTGTGAAATATTATTTTATAGTAAGATTTTTGTAATTTTGATGTAAGTTCATAATTGGTTTTTAAAATCATGATACCGTTTAATATTGTATGTTATATTTAGTCTATTTTTATGTTCTGCTAATTAATAAATTAACTTTAACTTATTTTCGCGAGGATTTTGGATTTTTAAAACCAACTATGTTTTATTTCATTTGTGAACAAATTACTGTAAGCTTTGTTATTTTTATGACTTCTGTGAACATCATATTCTAAATTTGTAATTGAGATTACGTGAGTGGATTTTATTATTATTCTATCTTTTATATTATTTTAGAAACCATTGTACAATTTCCTTAGAATATTTGATTTATGCTATTACAAAATTTCTTATGGGAGTCTTGACGACGAAAAACAAGATTATTGATTATTATTATTTTGATTGATTGGCAAGATTTTCGCCTGCATTATATAAATATAGTCATTTTTATTAATATTACAATAATATTAAATGTTTATGAGCATATATTAATCACGAAGAAGCAGTATAATAAAATACATTGGATATATTTACCATATAAGAAAAATATAGATATATGCGACTACGGAAGAATTATTTTACGTTAATGCAACGCTCATAAGGAAGATTCTGGATTCCTTGTTGGAGTATTTTGAAATAAGAACACCTCATCAAGATTCTACATTGAACATAACCTTGTGGTATACCCTGCAAAATAGGATCATAAGCATCTCAGCGACTAGGATATTAACCAGCAATTTAAGTCAAGCAACTGACAACTAACCTTGATGTTCCTGTTGGATATTATCCTGTGTACTACATCCAAAGAACATGAAGAATTTGTGATCTTCAAAATTTAACATATCCATCAGGTATTTAAGTGAAAAATTGTAACCTATATGTTTATAAAAGATATAACATTACTGGCAGTCACATATCTATACATATTTTACTCACGTTATCTCAAATGTCATATCACATTGCTTTTAAATGTCAGATTTGGTAGTTATTTTTAAAAATCTTAAAACTTGTTTAATTTAGATCTTGACATACGTTTAGATTGTCTAGTATTTGAATAGGTAACCTATTTCATTTTGTTGAACGAAGGATTGCTTAAAATCGTATTATATCAACTTTATTTTGAATTCTAAATTTCTCACTAAATGTTTTTTGTATCTTGTGATAATCGGTATAATATTATTTAAATATATTTTTATACATAAATTTGACTTTTTCGTTTTATTTCATGTATTTTTAAGTGTTTGTCTGTGTATCGAGAACTTACTTCGAGACCCTTGAGATTGAGTAGTTTTCAGGCATAATAAATATATTTATTTCTCATATTTTATATTATTACATTATTGTCACCAGAACGTGAGGCTTTTCTCTGCTCAGCCTCTTCGTATCTTATCAATATATATATATATATATATATATATATATATATACATAGTAGATTTAATTAGTTGGCGATTTAAGGTCTGTTTTTACTTAAAAATGCATATATTTAAAACAATCTTGCATGTATATATATATATATATATATATATATATATATATATATATATATATATATGTTGTAACTGGATTCCGGGTTTTCTTCCGCGTTTCCATTGTTTGGTCTTTGTAAAGACCGGTGCTGGATTCTGGACGACGTTTCGGCAAAATCACATTTGCCATCTTCAGGTCTGCGATAACTGTCTGCTTCTGCTTCTGGTTACTCGTAAACTGGTCGTAAACTGGTCAGTAAACTGGTAGCACCGGTCTTTACAAAGACCAAACAATGGAAACGCGGAAGAAAACCCGGAATCCAGTTACAACACATACTACTACCCGCGGAAACCTGAAAGAAAACATATATATATATATATATATATATATAGAAAATTCTTTGCCCATACAACACTATAACCAGGGAATTTATTTTAGTTAGAAAACATAATAGATAGTTTGTTATACATAGACCTTTTTTTCTTACCACCTCATTTTTTACAACCAGATAAGGACCCAACGTAGAAATTAGGATTGAAAAGGTCAAATTCAAATATTACAGTTTTGGTTGTTGTGTGAAAAATATAGCATGCATGTTTTATTTCTGAGGTGCTAGTTACAATTATGTGCATATTAATTAATAAGACTTACCTTCCTTTTTTAAATATTTTAGTATAAGAGTAAAGCGTATATTGCAATTTTATAGCTTCTTCCGACGAAGTCATTAATAAATGACGAAATATTGAGAAAGGACATTTGAGTTTTAATGTAAACAGACCGATAAGCCAAATATTATTGAATTATATATATATACATATTGTGGTAGGTCAAGCCTACACATAAGAATGCCTTAGTTTGCAAGGTACAGATCGTTAACGTTTGTATGTAAATATTAGAAAATAAGAAATTATTGGAACTGAATTCTTCATCTGTCATATCAATAAAGTTGATTTCGCGTTTTTAATTGTTCAAAATTAATTCTCATATTTATTTGTTTTTATCTTTTCATTTGCCTTAGTCATTTTATTTCAATATCTTGTATTTCCGAAGACATTTCAACTTAATTGATCAATAATAAATGACACGAATTATTTTAGGGAAAACTGTACTTATTTGATATAAATACAGCGGGAAATATCCCAATCAAAAATTAGCAATAATATAAAATTATTAACATTCACATGACAATTATTTATTTACTAAAATAAAATATGTAATTTTTGTTAAGTATCTATATAATTTGTGTAATTAAATTATCATTTTCATTAAAATTAATTAGCGAAATTATATTAATACATACAAATTAGACGAATAAGAAGCTAGAATTCGGAACAAACGAGAGTTAGTGTCACTAGGTAGAAAAACTCCAAAAAACACATCGACGTATTTAAGTGCCTCTCTGGAAATAAGAAGAAAAATCATTAAATAAATTAGAAAAACTATACTACGAACCTATAAAAATATCACCTGTTTATCCAGCTCCTTTTTGACGCATTTTGCATATCCAGACTTCAACCAGTGCCGCATAAACCGAAAATTCCATTTCACCGGGAATAGCATACAGCTAGATAGAAGCTAAGCGGGGAGGCCGTCCGAGTACCCGCCTAAACCTGAATCCTGCCTTTCGGATACACAAGAAGACTCCAGACTAACCCATTCCCGTCTATTTCAAACATAAGTATTATTTCAATCTCCTACAAATTTTGAAAATGTTGAATTAGTTCATTTCATAAAGTAAAACCTCTATCAAAGATTTTTTAGAATAGATATACCTTATGGGTACATTTAGTATTAGAATTATTTAATTTAAAAACTAGAAGAATACAGTTCCCCTGTTTACAAATGTTCAATTTTAAAAGAAGCATTTATGTATGTTAGTTTAATTAAATTCACTTTCGTTGATTCTCTGTGCTTAACCTAGAATTTATTTTATGTTGATATTATCACGTGACATGATTCATTTTGATTAATCCTTATTTTATTATATCTATCACTTACCTGTTAATTAACACTTCCATTAAAGCATTTACATTATTCCTTAACTCACTCGTTTCATTTAGTAGAATTTGCATGTATAAAAATACCATTATTTATTGTTTTGTTCACCATCTTATTTTGTACGTATTCTATTTGAACCACCGAACCTACAATTTAAGTGCATTGTTTTATGCACAACAAAAAGAGTCTCATTGTTCTTATAAGCCGGACATTTAACACAAATTTAAGCCCACCAGAAAATATATAATAAGAAGTTATTCACCTGTAAAGCTGTTGAGGTTAAGTATACTTCGTTATTAAACGATTATTTATCATTTGAATTATACGCATGTAACAGATATAATATTTTAAACAACTCCATCTATATGTAATATTTGGAACCATATTTAAATAGATATTTATAATTAATTTTTATAAAAATTACCTTACCAGCTTCACTATATTTTATCATTTAGCTTGATTTTACACTACAGCTTCACTGTATTTTGTCATTCGGTTCTATTTTATTTATTAGCCCTTTTTGCAGTATATCAATATATATATATATATATATATATATATATATATATATAATAACTTCGTGACCTTGGTATGATATGGTAAACCTAATCAGTAGGCGATTAAAGGTCTGTATATTACTTCAAAATATATGTATTTAAAAAACTCTACATGTTTCGGCTGTATACGCCTTTTTCAAGAGAATACAAAATATGAATGACAGGATATAAATGTCAAGTAATTAAGTTGCTATGGTTTAAATTATTCAAAGATACATTCTAGTAATAATAATAAATCATGCCTTAGTATTCCAAAAAATAGATAACAAGGTGTGAAAATATGTGTTGTTCGCTGCTAGCAATTTGTGTCTCCTTCTGGGTATGAACTTGTGTGTTGGTTGCTGCTGGCAGCTTGCGTCTCTCTATGGGTGTGTGGTTTTGTGTGAGAGCGTAAGTGTAGGGTTTTGTATGTCGGTGCGTTCGTACGTGTGTTTAGTGATCGGTCGCATGAATTTAGAGAGGTCGGATAACCAGCCGTTGCGTAGGGCCGCCAACCCTTTCCCGACAACTTCTTTACAATTCCGTGCAGTACTTCGACGGTCTGACCCCCGAGAGATGGCATAAGTGTGACCATCGTCGACCGAGGTAGCCACTAAGAGTGTTCCCTTAGTTGCGATGAGCAACCCCGTACAGGGTGCGCTTCGCCTGTCTGCGCCTTGCCTCGTTGGGGCGGGGGTCAGACCGTCGAAGTACTGCACGGAATTGTAAAGAAGTTGTCGGGAAAGGGTTGGCGGCCCTACGCAACGGCTGGTTATCCGACCTCTCTAAATTCATGCGACCGATCACTAAACACACGCACGAACGCACCGACATACAAAACCCTACACTTACGCTCTCACACAAAACCACACACCCATAGAGAGACGCAAGCTGCCAGCAGCAACCAACACACAAGTTCATACCCAGAAGGAGACACAAATTGCTAGCAGCGAACAACACATATTTTCACACCTTGTTATCTATTTTTTGGAATACTAAGGCATGATTTATTATTATTACTAGAATGTATCTTTGAATAATTTAAACCATAGCAACTTAATTGCTTGACATTTATATCCTGTCATTCATATTTTGTATTCTCTTGAAAAAGGCGTATACAGCCGAAACATGTAGAGTTTTTTAAATACATATATTTTGAAGTAATATACAGACCTTTAATCGCCTACTGATTAGGTTTACTATATATATATATATATATATATATATATATATATATATATATATATATAAGTAAAAATTCATTAACGGATGAGCGGTCTGTCAAGTAAAAATTAAACTCCTTTATTCCACTCTATATTTCATAACGGATTAGTTACTTCATCAGGAGTGTAATTCAGAGTTAAAATTTAGTAAACAACGGCACTAAACATGTTAAAATTCGTCAAATTTAAAACATCAAATCAGTATGTTGCTAGTTTGTTGTCAACCTCTTAAAAACAAATATACATTAATGTGTATTTGTTACAGAATGTTTTTGTTACAGAATTAGAAAAAGGCAGATTTTTTACATACGACAAGGTAATTTTGGATGAAGTAATACTATCGTAAACATTAAAAATGAAAACATAATCATCTAAATTAAATGTTCGAATTGAGTACCGTACAATCGGAGAATAGCAAAGGCTATTGTCTGATTGATTATTGTTTTCTTCGGAAACACATTGATTTAGATAAATTTGAATGCATTTTCTACTGTTTTAGTAAATATAAAATGTACAGTGAGTTTTACACATATTGACATACTACACAGGAAGGTCAACTAAACTTTAAAACTCTTAAAAGTTTAATTCATCTTCATCAGGGCTTAATTACAGGTCTGATAAAGATTTAAAAATAAAAACCGAATGCTTGGAATAATTTAAAAGAGTCACAAAAATTACGGACTATATATATATATATATATATATATATATATATATATATATATATATATATATATTAAAATAATAGACATTTTCTTGGTTTAGCGACCTTTAATGAATTTCAGTTTTTTCTACGACGTTTCGACTTTTTTTATATAATTAAGTCTTTTTCAAGTGATTAGAACAATTTATTTCGTGTTTAAACACATATTTTGTGTAATATGTATGGTTCGGACATGTCGATCTTTTTAGGGTCGAACTGCCTTTCTCGGAATATTTAGTGTGATTTCTAATCACTTGAAAAAGACTTAATTATATAAAAAAAAGTCGAAGCGTCGTAGAAAAAACTGAAATTCATTAAAGGTCGCTAAACCAAGAAAATGTCTATTATTTTAATATTATGACAGAAATAAATTTTAATTCTTATTAACACTAAATATATATATATATATATATATATATAAATAAATGTATTTAAAGAATAACATTAAACTAAAAATTGTTTGAAGTAGCTTTAGAAAAAGAGTTTATAAATCTAGTACACGTAGATGGCACAAAATTATTTTATTTGCTTAACAGAAACAAGTTTTAGATTATTTACATTACGTAATATTTTATTGTTTCAGATATTGCACTACAGAAAGGCAAAGAAATCAGATCAATTTTCAAGCAGTGCGACGAGCTTGCCGAGAAAGGGGCTCTCTCTTTGAAGATCCCGATTTTCCTGCAGGACCTAAATCACTATTCCATCACAAGAAACCACACCTTAATCCAATAATATGGATGAGACCACATGTAAGTAACTATGTATTTAATACTTATCGCTAGAAATCATCCACATACAAAAAAATATAAATTTAATTAATGACCGAACAGATTTAAATAACTTGTCAGCCATATACCTATCCATTATATAAACAACCCCCCGTATAATAACAATATAAACATGATCAAAATAAAATAAAAAAAAACATGTCCGAGAACAGTTAAACCCCCGCTCCCCCGCATTACTTTGTTCTTTGCAGGCAGTTCTGAATACCAAATTTTCTGCAACACCGCGTCATATTTCTTGGTTAACTGACTAGTTATCTCAGCGCATTTATTCATTTCTCTTTGCTTTATGCCCAAGAATGTATAGGTTTGTCCTCTGGAAATTTTGTGAACCACCAAATTCACATCTCCACTGTTCTCTTCCGACTTTCCCCGTCTAATATGGTGTACAGCACATTTGTAAATTCCCGTATCTGAGGTATATTTATGAACCATATGAATCATAGTTTTTAGTTCCTTTTCATTCTGAGCGTAAATCTTAAGTTCATCGGTATAGAGTAAGTGGGTGATTTTGTATTTCCTCTGATTAGGTTTCTCAGACATGTATCCTGGGGCTAAGGACAGAGACAGTATCATTATGCAAAACAGGAGTGGACTCATTAAGATAAATACCTCTCTTAAATTGTTTTGTTTTGTTTTGTTGTTTTGTTACTACTTCTTTTCCTCTTTTTCGAAGAACTACCTGGGATTTCCAGAGTAACATCATTTGCTGCAATACTTTGACTATTTCAGGTTCAGCTTTCATAGTTCTCAGTAGGTATATGATAAATGCATACTTATTTATTATTATTATAATTTAATAGTGATAAATAACAATTAAAAGTTAATTTTAAAAAGTAGATTAAGTTTATATTCCCTCTCGGAACATGTACTATCTCAAGTGATTTATGTATATGTAATCAAACATGCAGATATTCCAAAAATCTAAGTTACTTCATTTATGAAACAAAAAAGGAATGTATTTATGGGTTTATTTTTGTCATCGGTATCTTCAGTGCATGCTTGGAACTCTAAGCGAATCGACCGTAGAAATCACTTAGCGCGGTATAATAAAATTCGCCGGCGCATTTTTTCCCTCATTAACAATCCAATAGGGATAAGATCTACAACACGAAGCTGACTCTCAATGTTAAACACATCAATAAAGTTGAAGTGTTAAATAAAACTACTGGCTTCGATTTTATCAGTAAGGTACGATGGGGAATGATAAAAATCGAAACGAATTTATTGTTAGGGGGGACGGAATCGATTGTTGAACTTGCTTATTTTTTTTCCTTAGTGATGTTTTCCACACATTTAATGGTGGAACTTAACACAAAATACGACTTCGTCTTATCAATCTCAATCTGACAGCTGTTAACTACCATAGTTAACTCTGTAGTATTTATAATTGGCAAAGTATAGTTAAATAAATATAAAAAATAAACACGAAATTCTTCAAAACTTTATTTATTTTCTTAGTGGTAGTTCGGCTTTCCGCATAATCATATATTTTTTAACTAACTTATCAAATCTATAATAATATCTACTTATAAGAAATAAACCTCGAATAAACTGCGCCAGTAACATCAACCTAGTAAGCAAATCAAGGGGCAGATGTAGTTTCGACACTAAGCAGGTAATTCACACAAATCCTATGGGTAAGTTCTACACTGAGATTTAGGGTCAAGCCTAATCCTACATGTATTTTCGACACTACAGAATAATCCTCTTACCGCATTTGTTAAAACTATATTTGTAATAAAAAAGAACAAGTTTCAAAATTGACTAAAATAAAATAAAACACAAAATTTGAAAGAAAAATAGAACAATAATTGAAATCCGAAATTACCTATACTATCTATAATCTAAAAAAAACATGATCAAAAAGATTTTACAAAATATTAATACTTAATAGTGGGACACACACTTCACAAAATTTAACCTACTTGTTTGGACTTGTGGCAATCAGTATACTAAAACTTCCAGACGATAAGAAATAAGTACTAATAAACTTCTAGTTTGAAAATTTATTTTGTAAATTCACTACAGTATTGTTTCGCCATGCAAAGGCTTCATCAGGTGTATGAAAAAATAATTTTAGTGGGAGGGATGTACTTGATGGATTGACAGCAAATTATCAATATTTGGCTTCAGTTTTGTTAGGAATAACCGCAAATCTCCCGTTCTGTGATATTCAATCTGCTCCTTTTTTTTTTTGTTAAAAGGTTTGTAACGACACTAAAACTTTTCTCGACAAGATATGACGAGGGAAACGCTATCAAAAGCTTTCTCGCAATTCCCCACAGTCCAGGATATTTTTCGGGTATTTCTGCCTGCAGCCAAAATGTTTGATACCCTCTTTTAAATTTCACCTTCAGTTCCTCATTAGTGCTAAGCTCAAGAAGCTCCTCTTGTAATATCACATTCTCCACTTCCGTGTCATCAAGTGGATTTATGATCCATGGTGGTATTTCCATTGTCAGAATATCTTCAAATCTGATTTTAAAGTCATCATGCAGGGCAATTAAATGTTGAACGTATGTGTGAATATCCTCATCAAGGCATTCTACCTGTGACAAGTTTGAAAACTGGGAAAATTCGCGCCGACTAATATTTTCCTTCATAAATTTCAATTTTCCAAGAAAAGCTGAAATTACACCCTTTGTTTTTATTAAATTGAGGCTGTCCCCTTGTAATTGTAAGTTAATGTGATTAAATTTTTTGAACAAATCTGTCAAATAGGCGATGTCTGCTTTCAAGTTGATCAGGTTTTCTTATAAATCTGGATCTTTACTTTCCAGAAACTCTAAAACTGATTCAAAAAGTGAGAAAAATCTTGTTAAACATGCACCTTTCGACAACCAGCGTACTTCAGTATGTAAGAGCAATCGTTGGAAGTCTTCATCATTTTCATCGCACAATTGTGCAAATAAACGCGTATTCAATGCATTGCTTCTTATTTTGTTAACTGCATTAATCACAAATTGAAGCGATTGGTGCAATTTAGAACTCAAATTTTTCGCTACTAGGTGTTGTCGGTGGATGACACAGTGAATTGCAGTTACCTCTGGTATAATTCTTTTAAGATGGCTTATAAACCCACGACATCGCCCGGCATGGCAGGAGCTCCATCTGTTGCCACCGAAATAACGTTTGTGAATGGAATCGATTTTTCTTTAAAAAAATCACTCAGGACATTAAATATTGATTCACCTTTAGTGTCCGTCTCTTCATGAATTTCTTCGTCCATAACAAATCGAACATATGCCAATAATAATGCTTCATTACCAGGTAAAGTTGACTCGTCCAGTTGAATAGAAAAATGAAAAAGAATTCCTTTGAGCAACAACACTGTACAAAGACGTATTGACGAAATGAGCTCTGATATTGAAAGTTTCTTGTGTAATTATCTGAGTTGTTTGCAGATAATTACACAAGAAACTTTCAATATCAGAGCTCATTTCGTCAATACGTCTTTGTACAGTGTTGTTACTCAAAGGAATTCTTTTGAGTATGTCAAATGGAGATTTGTGCAGAACAGTTTTTAAAACCTCTTCAACAGCGGGTAAAATTAACTGTTCTTCAATGGTGTGCGATTTTCCAGATTTCGCTATAAGTAATGAGATATTGTAAAATGCCCGCAAGCCATCATCGTTACTTTCCGACGTTGAAGCGAACATACTGCGCACGGTGGGTCTCTTTTCATATTTTTCCTTCAATGTTTGAAAATATTTCAAATCTTTACCTATTTTATCAGGATGACACCTTATTAGATGATCTTCGAGCTTCGATGGTTTCATAGAATTATTGCTCAAAACTTTGTTGCATAAAAGGCATGTGGGCAATCGCTTTGTCTGCCTTTGATGGAAGAAAACCAAATTTTAAATAATCAACACTGTACTGTCGACATTTCTTCTTAGATTCAGCCATGTTTCGTATCAGTTACCTACCTGTAAATAAAAAAAAAACTTTGTTGTAGTAATCTTAAGGCGGTCTTACTTAACAGGTCTATTTTAACAGGATTAATTGATTATTGCAATGAAATAAACATAGTACCGGCGGCAAACTGATTCTAATTATTAAAAGCAATAAGATCTATGATCAATAATTGAGTTTTATGAAAACGGCTGAACCGATTTTAATGTAATGTAAAACATTTTTTCATTAATTATATTTTGATATATTTCTGTAAATTCGATAGAAAATACTTGTAAATAATATTTTGATATCAAAACTTCGCGATTTTAATTATTTATTTATTACTTTGATGTACGTTACGAGTATGTAGTATATAAAGACACGTACAATTTATGAAAATATATTTAATTATTAGTGAACCACCACATAGTCGGGTAATAAAAAAATTACTAATAAAGTAGGGACAAGAAGTTCAACCTTTCTCGGCCTTCTGTTCTTTTATGGAAGTATCTAATAATGGCTCTGTTCAATATTTAATTTTTAATACGTACCTACTACACGCGAACATTACAAATATATACTTATTACAACATAAATATATCTCCTATCGCAGGTGGGTTGGAAGAGATTTCTTTTTGTAATTTGTCCATTTTTTGTTTACTTACGTGTACAATAAATTATAAAATAAATAGATAAATAATAAATAAAATAAAAGTATGTATAACAAATAGGCAGGTAAGTACTTACTTTTCCGACAGTGGTAAACACTAACATCGATTCACTTTACTTTACTTTTCTTTTCGAAATTCGGGAAACGTAACGTTTATCCGTGGCATTCGTATTTATATTGGTGAAGAATCAAACAAGTTCATGCAAGATTGCAAGCACACACACGACAAGTCGTACTTCGTCCCTTTGCACCTCTGAACAAGCATTGCGGACGGCGGCAGCGGCAGCGCTTTGCAAGTCTCGACACGTTGTGCTGAATATGGAATATGCAAGTTTTTACAAGTAACAGTCGCTGAGCTTCTTAAAATATTATCTGCCTATATTGTTAGGTGAACTCAAGGCAACATTTTAGTTCTTCACTATCGAAACCAGATAAATTTTCGTGGACCCCCGCTTATGAATTGTGAACCACCATTTTTTTGTCACGCCAACGTAGACCCCCGTCAAGTCTCCCCCTGGGGGTCCACCTGGACCACTTTGGGAATCAATGTTTTAAATGAAGCCTTAAATCTAAATTAAATAAATTATTTTTTAAAAAACGGTGAAGAGGGATGCAAAACATAATTCGTGTTACATAATTTAGCATAGCAAATTTAAATTTGTTAACCAGGTGTAATTATCTCAATTATTTATCTCAAAATAATATTTTTATACCGTAACAGGAAAGGCATTGCTTATTTACAGGAAGCGTTCGACTTTGATTTTCCGCTTCATTACCAACAAAATAGATAAGTGAATCGACGTTGCAACAAGCAGTGCGAAAGAGACGAAGTAAAATAGTCTTTTCACCGTAACCGCATCACAACATGAACGGGAGCGATCCAACTTTTCACGGCGTCCTCTTCGTCCAGAGTAAAAACTCAGATCCATGAGCGCAAACAACCGGTGTGGTGAGGCGAGAACGTTACGATGATGATTCATTCGATGCTCACCCGAGAGAGCTGAATATCAAACGGACACCACAGAACAAGCTGTTCACACTTTGCTGGTCGCACTGCTGATAATGTCGGATGAGTGGTTTCTATACGCGTCATCTGGGACGCCGTTTCTCAAAGAACTGACCAGCTCAACGCGCTATAATGTAAATTTAGAGCTAAATATAAAATACACGCTGCTACTGTATATTATGCGATAGACGAGAAGAATGAATGGCCAACAACTTTTAGATAAGAAAATAATACATTTTACGTCCTGAAGGCAAACATTGAGACAATATTAATTTTTTACTTGTTACAATATGTAGTGTTATGTATACTTCTAAAATACATAAATTGATAGGAAAATTGTGATATTTGATGTGACATACTCCGATTTTTCGAATTTTTACATCATATTTAGAGAGGGATGGATGTGACTTACACGAATTTTTAATTATCAACCAGGTAAGTTCGTTGTGACGTGTTCTGTGTTCAAGTTCAAATCACTCATTTTCTCTTATTTAAACGAATATAAAAGTATTATCAGGATAAAATAAAACAAATTTTAATGAATTTCACTTTTTAATTAACACTGTAACGGTCGTTTCGCTCCAACTTGAGCTTCATCAGACATATAACTAACTTATTTACAATTTTTTTTTTACACATATATACGGTAACAAACACATGTTTTATTTTAAATAGTTGAAGGAATGGGTACTTTTTATTACTAAAATGTCTATGCACAAAACTTTCACTACGGTTTATACAATACTGTTCTTAAGTAATAAAACTAGGGGTTTACATTATATTACAGGGAGGTAAAGAAATTCTGTGGAAAAATACAATATGTGACTGTCTGAATAATTAAATAAATAAATTGAGTAAGGGTGAATTATTTGTTTCTAATTGATCATTTAGGATCTTGTCGGTTTTCTTTAATTTATTAATTTCAAGTGACTCTAATAAATTAAGTTTTTTGCCCTTATTTTCTACGTGTAATATTTTAAATTCTTTGTTAAAATTGTGGTTCGTTGAATTAATATGAGACGCATATGAAGAGTCACTTTTATTATTTCTAAATGAAGAAAAATGTTCTTTGATGCGTATTTCAAACGATCTGCCTGTCTGTCCGATATACGTCATAGGGCAGCTACCGCAGGTTAACTCATAGACTCCTGACTTTTTATTGTTGTTTGTTAAATCTTTATTGTTTTTTATAAATTTGGATAAATTGTTGTTAGTTCTATACACTGTATTAATGTTAAACTTTCTTAAATATTTACAGATTTTTGTGCTTGAAGAGCCTATAAACGTGATCATTTTAAATTTTTGGGTGTTATTATTTAATATTGAACCAAAGAAATTTCGAGAAAGAGTTAAATTTAATTAAACAAATAGCTTTCAACAATGGATATAAAAGGAATATAATAGATAACATTTTAAATAAAAAACTCCTTACAAAAGCCATATCACAAGTTTACCCAATATTAAATAATAACACCCAAAAATTTAAAATGATCACGTTTATAGGCTATTCAAGCACAAAAATTTGTAAATATTTAAGAAACTTTGACATTAATACATCGTATAGAACTAACAACAATTTATCCAAATTTATAAAAAACAATAAAGATTTAACAAACAACAATAGAAAGTCAGGAGTCTATGAGTTAACCTGCGGTAGTTGCCCTATGACGTATATCGGACAGACAGGCAGATCGTTTGAAATACGCATCAAAGAACATTTTTCTTCATTTAGAAATAATAAAAGTGACTCTTCATATGCGTCTCATATTAATTCAACGAACCACAATTTTAACAAAGAATTTAAAATATTACACGTAGAAAATAAGGGCAAAAAACTTAATTTATTAGAGTCACTTGAAATTAATAAATTAAAGAAAACCGACAAGATCCTAAATGATCAATTAGAAACAAATAATTCACCCTTACTCAATTTATTTATTTAATTATTCAGACAGTCACATATTGTATTTTTCCATAGAATTTCTTTACCTCCCTGTAATATAATGTAAAACCCTAGTTTTATTACTTAAAAACAATATTGTATAAACCGTAGTGAAAGTTTTGTGCATAGACATTTTAGTAGTAAAAAGTACCCATTCCTTCAACTATTTAAAATAAAACATGTGTTTGTTACCGTATACATGTGTAAAAAATTTAAAAAAAAAATTGTAAATAAGTTAGTTATATGTTTGATGAAGCTCAGGTTGGAGCGAAACGACCGTTACAGTGTTAATTAAAAAGTGAAATTCGTTTTATTTTATCCTGATAATAGTTATATTGGAATTTCATCAAGTAAAGGCTGAAACAATTATATATATATATATATATATATATATGAATATAAAAGTAACAAATGTTAAGCGATTCGAACCAAACTTGGAGATGACACTATAAAATGCTAGAGAAACTTGAAATAAAATTTTCACGATAGCATCAAAAACGTACTTGTAGGTTTCCGGGATCGTTTTCTAAATGTAGATCTCGGTTTCCGGGTTGGAACCGCGTCTAGTTAAAAGTAATTGCAAACGTTTCGTCCACTGTTACAAGGGACATCTTCAGGACTGTACGTAGATGTTTGTCGGTTCGCTGTAGCTAGAAGAATCATGCATACATCCACGTACATCTACGTACAGCCCTGAAGATTTCCCTTATAACAGTAGACGAAACATTGGCAATTACGCCTAACTCGACGCGATTCCAACCCGGAAACTGAGATCTACAACGATAGCAGATTGTTTTTATAGCTAGGTAGATAACATAAAAACTCCACTCCTAAATCAAGTTTCGGTAAATAGCATAATAAAATGCATACATTGTGTTGACGTTGCGGCAAATCATCGTAGCATATTCAAAAATCAATATGTGTCCTAATGTGGTTATCAGTCAGCCAAAATGCAGTCTATTAAGTCCAAAAGGAGGAAAACCACTGGTATAGGTATAGGTCGTTGCCGCTACAGTTCGTAGGCATTTTCGTAATGTATTCCGTGAAGGCAGCCTCCTCAAAATAAAACAAAAACAAGCTAATCATTAAAATTGTAAATATGCTTTCTATCTTTTATAGAAAAAAATTCGCCCTTAAATTGGATTCGAAGCCACGTCCATGGCTTGCTGGACCACCGCTTTAACCACTAATGCCTTAAGTCACATCAGGAAGCAGATGCTATAAATCTTGCCCGTAGTAGGAAGTTGCGCAAATTTATTACATTTTCGCGAAGTAATGTAAATATGCTTTCTATATTTTACGACGCTAATTTTATTCGAATTTTTTATAGAAAAAAATTCGCCTTAAGTAGAATTCGAACCCACGTCCATGGCTTGCCGGGCCATCGCTTTAACCACTAAGCTATTAAAGTTTGATGTGACTTAAGGCATTCCCACAAAGATGCGAAATCACGGCCTTTAATAGCTTAGTGGTTAAGGCGATGGTCCGGCAAGCCATGCACGTGGGTTCGAATGCTACCTAAGGGCGAATTTTTTTGCCCATAACAATTCAAATGTTTATATTTTTTAATTTGAAATTTTTAAATATCTCGAAAAAATAAGCAGTTGACGAAAAAATGTTTAGATTTAAAATTTAATAATTCAATGGTGGAAATACTTTAGAGCTAGAATTAGTACCTCTCTCTCCCTCCATGTAGGTGGGACGGAGGTAACTTTGAAATCTTAAATAGGAATTTGTATATTTTTTCGAATTCTACTGGAAAAGGTAGGTAAGATTTGTCTGAAACTTTTTTTTCAATTCATGATAGATGGCGCTGTAGTTGATGAAATTCAATTTCTCACAGTGAGAACCTATGCATACAATTCTGCAATTCGTTTTCATTAAAAAGAATACCACGAAAAATTACTTATCATGAAGATACTATTATCATACCCCAGGAATGGGCGTTCTTTTTCACATACTTGATCAACGCACTTTCTTTCGCTCATGACTTATCGGAGTGCTTGCGAACTCCGATAAGTCATGAGCGTCATAAGAAAAAATGTATTTTGTATAATACCATTTCTTATGTTGAAAATAATTTTTATAAAAATGTGTATGTAAAATGGATGTATTTAACGTTTGTGTTATTTCTTAAATTCGTAGTTTTTCTAATTCCAAAAACACAAAATAAACGTACTAAAGAATGAAATATCAATAAGAAACAACTTATTTTATTCACCTATATACGTATTTAAAATTATTACGTAAATAATTCTTAAATCAATGAAATTTGAATACATCAGTCCGTTAAGCAAGTATTATTATTAATGAAGCAGACATCATGTTAATAAACTTACACCTATATACGATTTCTTCCTTTCTGGACTGGCATAGCTGGATGAGAGAAAATCGCTATTTTCGGCATAGTCTCTTTTGTCCGTCTGATATCACTATATTATCTGGTGCCACCTAACAGGACAAAATTTACTATACCTATGAAGCGATCCACCAAACTTTACTTCACTAGGCAAATTGACGAAGTCTATGTGAGAAACACGAGTTTTTGTCTGAAGTAAACGTTGGAGAATAAGAGGTGTATGTTTATGTGTACAGATACAAATGGGTGTAATGTATGTCTGTTTCATTTGTATTATTTTATTCAGTTCGAAGAATATTTTGAAAAGTGAGAAACCTGTTTCTGTTATGCTGCTAGTAGTACCTATTACAGAATGCAGTATTTAACTATACAGGAGAAAATTGAAATGATTATGGTGTATGGAGAAGCTGAGAGAACTCTTGATAATGCTGTCAATCTCTACGCTTAGCGTTTTCCCGATAGGATTTGGTCACGTGCTTCATTACAAAGATGCGAAATCACGGCCTTTAATAGCTTAGTGGTTAAGGCGATGGTCCGGCAAGCCATGGACGTGGGTTCGAATGCTACTTAAGGGCGAATTTTTTTTCTATAAAAAATTCGAATAAAATTAGCGTCGTAAAATGTAGAAAGCATATTTGCATTTACATTACGAAATTGCAATAAATTTGCATCATTAAAATTATTTGTAATTAATACAAAATTATAAAAAGGCTCAAAAAAGGATTACTTTTTAGACGGCATAATAAGATTGAAAAGTTGTGCTAAGTGTATAAAACTGGATGGGAATCCAAGAAGTATCCGAGATACTTCGTATATTAATTCAATAACAAATTTCAAGCAAAAATGATTCTACTAACTTTTCCCAAATTCCTAACCGTTGAAATATCGGATTTTGAAATTGACAAGTCATACGGATAGATATAAAAAAAATTGATTGTAAGCTCGTTAATTGTCATCATTGACAGTTGCTTTTTTTAATTGTGTCATTTGTGTTAAAATCATGTCTGTAACTTATTCAAATGAAAAATACTCAGATATGATTTTCGTGTATGGATACTGCAACGGTAGTACCACCACCTCAGTTAGGAAATATCAAAAACCGCCATCTTCCAGACAAGCAAACATTTAGTAGAACTTTCACGACTCGATCCTCGACTCGATTAACAGGTGCTTTCCTGGCGTTAGTACGAGAAGAATTTCTGTACTTCCTGGACAAGCTAGCTGTGCAAGACACTGCGAGAAAACGAACTGCATTCCTATCATTACCAACAGGGTACAAGAACTTCTCCCCGTGGACCTTCCCCAAAGAGTTCGTCTTTGTGAATGGTGGAGCAATCATCTGGATACTCTTTCAAGAACCCTCTTCTGTGATGTACTACTACTACATTTACAAGAGATGGAATCAACAATTTCCACAACGAACGTGTGTGGCCAATCGACAACCCTTATGCTGTTCAAGAAATCCACTCCAGAGAATATTCTCCGTAAACTTTTACGCTGGAATAATTAATAATGAAGTTATCGGACCATATCTTCGACGGATATTTGAACAGCGAAATGTACCGGGCTTCTTTTAAGAACAACCTGCTTCTAGTACATGTGGATATTCCTCTTCAAATCAGAAGGATGATATTGTTGTAAGAGGTGTCATTAATTACCTCAATGAACAGTATCCAAATCGATGGCTAGGTCGTGGTTGTCCCATTACTAGATCATCACGATCTCTGCATCTCAACTCACTAGATTTTTTTCATGTATTGACACGTTGGACACTTCCCTATTCAACGGGAGAGCCTAATAATGGGAACCAACTCATTCAGAAGATACATTCAGCATTTTATGACGTCGAAAAAATATGGAGAACTATAACTGGGAACGAAAGCTCCGACGTAGGATTGAGTTATGCATTGCACAAGGCAGCTTTAATAATTGTACTGTCATTAAACATTTCTTAAAATAAACCATATTTTTTCCTAAGCCCTCTAGTCTTCTTCTTCTTCTGTTTTCGGTTGGACGCCAGCACGTCCACACTGCTCTTTGTACTATCCCCAATAGATCTCTCAGTTCCACTCTGTTAGTCTTGTGTCCTCGATAAAAGCCACTATACTCCTCAGGGGAAGTTTAAGTACACTCGAAGGATCCAATAGATCTCTCCCGAAATATTTCTGTCTGAGTTCCTTTAGTTCCTCACGCGTGCATATTACATGAAGGCTAGTTTCCTCCTGTTTTTCACATCTTCTTCACCAGGGCTCGCTAACCAAGCCCATGCTGTACAAATGCTTCCTTAAAGGACAATGTCCCTCTAGTAATTTAATTCATCTTCAAACCAGGATATTTTAAGAACCGTTAGGAATTCGGGAAAAGTAAATAGAATCATTTTTGCTTAAAATTAGTCATTGAATTCATACATGAAGTATCTCGGATACCTCGACGGCCACCCGGTATTGAAAATGAAATACATTTTTTATCCAAAAATAAATGTGTATTTTATTGAAAATAATAAAATAAAATAAGACAATCACTTTGTTATACCACTTTATTCACATATAATCGTGACCGCGGTTTCGACATACAATGTCATTATCAAACTGCAAAAGTTACAGGCCTACATAGATCTTATAAATGACACAAAAATATATGGGGGTGGTTTATGATGTTATTTAAAATTACTACTATATACTTAACTATTATATACAACATTGGAAAAGAAGTGTATATATAAGATCCAACTTTTCGTTTAAAACGATATCTATTGTGTTGTTTCGGCTTTTAAAAATTTCTAGGGCCTCTAAAAGATTTAATTTACGACCTTTCTCGGCCAAATGCAATATTTTACGGTGACCAAATATATGCCTTTCTGTAATAAGATGGTTTGCGAATGTTGAATCTGTCTTCCTTAGTTTATATGACCTCATGTGTTCTTTTACCCGTATAATAAAACTTCGACCAGTCTGACCTATATATACACTGTTACTATCATTACAATATAATTTGTACACTCCTGATTTATTATTGATATCTGTTTTAGGTTTTGCGTTAAAAATGAAATTACTTGTTTTTACATATGGTTTGTAAGCTATACTAATATTACTATTATTTTTTGAAATTATATTTCCAATTTGCTCGCTTATTTTACCGAAGTAAGTTAACGAGACAAATTGTTTCAAATTAGCACTATCTTTAGGATATACTAAACTAAGGGCCACTTGTAACTGTTTTTTCTTTAGTATACTGTCAATTACGCTACTTTTATAACTATTGTTTACCGCTATTTGTTTTATAGTATTGATTTCACGAACAAAAGATTCATTAGACAAAGGAATATTTAATGCTCTATGTATCATAGAATTAAAAAATGAATGTTTGTGTGTCTTATGGTGTAGTGAATCTTTGGGAATAATGCAATCAGTGAAAGTAGGTTTACGATATATATCAAATTTTAAGCTCTGATCTAATTTGTTTAATTTTAAATCCAGGAAGTTAATACTGTTATTCTCTTCTATTTCTACTGTAAAATTGATATTAGAATGGATTGAATTTATGTAGTTCAGAAATGTTTGTAGTTGTCTATGAGTACCCTTAAAGCAAGCTAGGATGTCGTCTATATACCGATACCAAAATTTAATATGTTTTTTACCTAGTTGTGATGAAAGAATTTTTTCTGTAATATGCTTCATGAAAATTTCAGCTAATAGAGGACTTAGAGGTGAGCCCATTGCCAGACCTTCTGTTTGTTTGTAGAATTTGTTGTTAAATGTAAAGTAACTTTGGTTGGTGACTAACTCCGTTAGAGATATGATTTCGTGTATAACAACCGGGTTTGTATTTTTCTTTACTAATATGTTTTCTATTAACCTTAAGCATTCCTTATGTGGTATTTTTGAAAACATGTTGGAAACATCAAATGATATCAGGATTTCTGTCTTTTGTATATTACAATCTTTTAATTTAGCTGTTAACTGTATTGCGTTTTTTATGGAAGAGCTATCTGTAAATTCGGTATATTGTCTAATTATTATGTTTAATTTTTCGGCTAATTTTTTATTGGGGCAAGAAATAAACGAAACAACTGGTCTGATGGGTGCTTCCTCTTTGTGAATTTTTACTAAACCGTATAATTTAGGGGGAGGGGGGGGAGGATTCATATGGAAAAGTTTGTACTTATCTGTGTTTGAGATTACTGCATTACAATTTTTGACACATTCTTTAATTTCTGCCTGATACTGTTTAGTGGGGTCCTTTTTCAATTCTATGATAGTATTGTCGTCTATAAATTTCTTAACTTTATTTTCATAATCACCTTTAGTTAATATTACAGACGAATTTCCTTTATCTGCTTTTGTTATCGTGAGGTTGTTTTCTATGACTTTGTGATTAATACTTTGCAATGCTCGTCTGTCTGACTGATTATTGCGAGATGTTGAGTTGTTTTTCAGAATATTTGTAACTTTGGCTTTACCTAAGATACTGCTAATTTGATTGATATTTGATTGTATTTTATTATGTATTTATTTATTTATTATATATTTTTATTCAATAATTTTGTGAAATCGTATTGACAATCTGTTTAATATTGCGGAGTATTCACTTTTAATTGTGTAAAAAATATATGTGCATTAGAATTACTTCAATTTTGTTTGGGATAGGTGTTCTTAGTACTGTTGATTTATTCAATGAACATTATTTGACATGACATCATTATTAAGTTATTCTGAATGCATACTGCCTTGTCTTTTTGCTTTTGTCAATCAATATCATTAAAAAAACAATATACAATGAAAGTTTAAGCTGGCATATTAATTAGTTATATTAATTAATTATAGATGTACAAAATAATGCCAGGAAATGAAATTATGAGCTTGCTAATTAGATAGAATAGGACCTATTTCCAAACAGGTGATTTTTCTAATTACTTTAAATTCTTTGCTTAATTTATAAACTGATATATGTATGGATAATGTTATGCAAAAGTATACCTTTACATTCCAGAATATTTAAGTTCAATATGTATGTAAAATCAAAGTACCAGGCTAATACATCTACAGAACCTTAAATCTTATTGCACGGGAAATTAGTGATTTTTATCTTGTATTTATATGTTAAAAGATCGAGTATGCAATTGTCAATTTTTTTCAATCGAAAAAATTAGACAATACGCAGCTATTGAATAGCACTATTCATTCGGTTAACCGCACTTCTGTTTTTCTCGTTGAATTGTAACGCATTTACTTCAATATTACACAATATGAAACAGACATGTAAATAATTTACATATCTGTAACTGTACACATGGACAATACACCTCGTATTTTCAGCATTTACTTCTGCTTAATACATATGTTTCTGCCATCTAGGCGTCATCAGTCAAGCTAGTGAAGCCTAGATGGCGGAAACATATGTATTAAGCAGAAGTAAATGCTGAAAATACGAGGTGTATTGTCCATGTGTACAGTTACAGATATGTAAATTATTTACATGTCTGTTTCATATTGTAACAATGCTTTATACGTGCATAACGTATTGTCATACATAAACACAAGCTTTTTGTATATTTACCGCCATCTGGCACGTTGTTAATGGACTACACCGACATACGTATTTTTTTTGTTCTTGTAATAGCATAGCTATTCGAAAAAGGTCGCCTTCCGACATAGTCTCTTTCGTTCCGTAAGATGTCACTTATTAAATAGTGTCAAATTTTGAGAGATACAAAGCACATATTTGGTAAAAATTTAAAAAAAGGTATATAACCCCTTACCACAATTATTAGTCGTATCCTAAATACGTATTTCGACAACTAAGTTGTCATCATCAGTAGGTAAAAACTACTAATTAAAAGTCGCACATGGGGCACAGTTAAACAAGAGAAACGCTTCCGCACAACTATTATACACTGCAACCCTGTATAGACTAAATTTAACAAGTCAATTTAAACTACGAGATAAACGCGTACCTACTTTAGGAAAGGTCTAAACATATGTTAAATTGTCGGACAAAGGAACGGTAGACATCCTCTCTAAGGGGGGGGCGGCACTTCGATTTTTAAAAACTACGATGACCCACTATTAAACTTAGATAAACCACCTTTTATTTTCAACAAACCAATAGTATATTTAAACGTATTTACTCGAGTACATGTATAGTAAAAATATCTATTTTGGGTAGGGGTGTAAAAATATTTCCAATTACAAATGGTTAAAAAATGCTAAAATCGGAAAGTGTGGTCGTATATTGTAAAAACTGTACTCTATTGAAAATTCTAAGAAGGACAAAATTTTGAAGGAACCGTTACATATGAAAAAACAAGACATCTGACTGTGTTGACTTATATTAAATGACAATCAAGTAACGTGAGAAGGTTCTATGAATTATTAGATATTGTTGGTATATAATTTAAAAGTTAATTATAAATAGGTGACATGTTATTGTTAAGGAGGTAATTTTTGTGATTTTTCATATGTATGGCTTCTCACATGTCTAAAATTTCTGCTGTTACCCACCCACCCTTTTATGTTAATAAAAATGTGAATAAACAGCTGAACGGTATAGGTGATTTATCGCTATTCAAGGAGGTATGTTTATTTTTATTTTTCGCTATAAATATACTTTCATAAGCATCTAGTTCGTGGGGTTTATTAATTCCTTTGATCAACTTCAAACCTGTAATCGACACATTGTGCAGTGTGCTCAAAGCGTGATTTGCGACATTTGATTTATCCGGTCTATTGTATTTGATATGTGATATGTGTTCTTTAAAACGGGTTAATATAGGTCGTTTAGTTTGGCCTATATATTTCAAATTACAATCCGCGCAACTAATTTCATATATCCCTGATTTCGAATTGGAATTAATTCTATCTTTAGTATTCCCTAGCAGACTTTTGATGGTGTTTTCGGACCGAAAGGCTACCTGGAGACCTCTTTCTTTCACAACTTTATTAATGTTTTTCGTGACGGGGTGGTATGGTAGACATATGTACTTTTTCTCTTCGTTACTTTGGGATATCAAACTCGTGGATTCGCGGATTGTATTTTTTATTTTTGTTTTTCCAATTAAAACAAAAATAAAAAATACAATCCGCGAATCCACGAGTTTGATATCCCAAAGTAACCAAGAGAAAAAGTACATATGTCTACCACACCACCCCGTCACGAAAAACATTAATAAAGTTGTGAAAGAAAGAGGTCTCCAGGTAGCCTTTCACGCAACAATTCAAATTACTTTGACTAGGAACCTACATCGAGTGTGAGAAGAGCCGCCAACCATCTACAAATAGCACCTAGTCTTGTTTGGAGAAAGCTGAGAGCCGATCAGCGCTACCCTTACCACTTTCAGCGTATCCAATGCTTATTACCCGATGATTTTCCACGTTGACTGGTTTTCGAACCAAGTACAAAATGATCCACACTTCCTAGAAAAGATTATGTGAACAGGCGAAACTACGTTTACAAGAATAGGCATCTTAAATCAACGGAATTGTCATATTTGGGCATCTGAAAATGCACATGCAGTACGTGAAAATAATTTTCAACACAAATTTCAGTGCAATGTGTGGTTGGGGATACTGGACTCTCATTTAATTGGATCATATTTTCTCCCCTTCGATTAAATACGGATGGATATATCGGCTTCTTAAACAACTTTTCTATGACTTTTGAGATAATATTCTTTTGAACCTTAGACGTGAAAGCTGGTTGCAACTAGAGGGCTGCGATGCCCATTAAGCGAGGAATACACGACATTGGCTAAATGTACACTACTCTGGACAATGGATCGGCCGTGGAGGACCAGTTGCTTGGCCTGCACGATCGCCAGATCTAACACCGTTAGATTTTTTCGTATGGGGTGCCATCAAGCAAAAAGTATACGAACAACATGTGGATAACGTTGAGACATTAAGAAATAGAGTTGTTCAAGCGTGTATAGAAGTGACTCCCGAATAGTGTCGATAGACTATTCGTTCAATGATTACAAGATATAACGCCTGCCTGCGGACTGGGGGAAAGATTTTTGAATAAATTCTTTAAATTTTTATCATTACTGTTTTCTACTGTTAATAATCTCATATGTTCTTATTTTATATTCTGCTCTTCACCCCTGCTAAAAATTACTTGTAAGAAGTTATTTCCTTAGCTGGCCACGATTACAAAATATGAGTTTTGTATCTGTTTCAAAATTTGAGAAAAATTATAAAAACTGAATTTAGACCCTTACCTTTGAAGGACTGTAACTATTTAACGAAGCGTTTTCGGATGCAGCTCATAGGAAGTTTTTCTCTTATTTTGGTGCTCTGAGCCCAAATTTTGATTTTTTTTATATAATCCTAAAACACCCTGTATACAGGGTGTCCAGAAACTCTCCTGACGAACGAAGACCGGAGTTTCCTCAGATAATTTTAAGACAATTAAACCCAAATTCACCTAGTCCGAAAATGCTTCCTAATGGAGCTAGAGTTCTTTGAAGATGGCGCCTTGTATTTATTTTTTTTTTAATTCCTCCAGAACGCTTCTATTTAGAAAAACAAAAACTGGTATGCTTATTTATCCTCCAGAGATGAATCGATTCCATCAATTGCGAATTTCTAGTACCGGTCATAGGCGTCCGTTTTGGGTAGGTCAACGGTTATTTTAAGGCATAACTTTTTTGTCTTTAACTTTTAAGCATTTGTGACACTAGATTATTAAATTTTCAGGTATTCCAGTACTAAAATGTACTCTTACTTTAAGTCGGTAGGATACACCGTTTTCTAGAAAAATCGATTTGTAAATTTTTCGTTTTTTCTTCATTAAAGTTCAATTTATTATGTACCTACTTATTTCTAGCGACGAAGTTGGCTTGGACTATCAAGGCATGGATGAAAATTAATTTAATAAATTAAAAACAAATTATTTATTACAATGGAACGAAACTAACAAAAAAAGAACAAGTATCAAAGGTAGATTGTTACAAAAGTTGCTCGATGTGATGACCATTAGTCTCTATGCATAAGTTTACCCTTTTGCTTAGAGAACGCCGAATTCTTGCAAAAATTCTAAAGTTATTTCTAAATTCGTTGCAAGCATCTTGTATCGTTAGCCAGAGTTGTGCGCGATTTTGTATCGGAACGGAATAAACAAATGCTTTTATGTATTCCCAAACACAATAATCGCTAGGGTTCAAATCCGGCGACCTTGCTGGCCAAGCAACTGGACCGCCTCTTCCAATCCAATGGTCTTCGTAGTTATTATCTAGAAAGTCTCGTGCATTCCTGCTAAAGTGGGCCGGACAGCCGTCCTGTAGAAACCATAAGTTTTGCCGAATATTTAAACGCACCTCATCTAACAAATCAGGTAAAATATATTGCAGGAAATGTAAGTAATCAGCACCATTTAAACGAGCAGGTAATTCCACAGGTCGAAGTAGATAATCGTCAACTACTCCTATCCAGACGTTTATGCTAAACCTATGCTGATGCTTAAATTCTTGAACAACGTGGGGATTGTCACCAACGTACGAATAATAATGTGCATTATGTACATTAAAAATTCCATTTTTTTGAGAATGTAGCTTCGTCACCAAACAAAATGTTCCTGAAGAAATCTTCATCTTGATGTTTCTGATTTTGTAACCATCTAACGAATTCTACGCGAGCAGGAAAATCTCCTTCTAGCAGTGCTTGCACCTTTGTAAAATGAAAAGGATATAAATTTTCTTTGTGTAAGATATTTCCTACGGAAGATTTTGAAATTGTGGGGTACATGGCAGATAGTCTTCGAACGCTAATTTCTGGATTTTCCTCAACTTCCATTAAAATAACATCTTCATGTTCTGCTGTTACATCATTATGTCTCCCTGTTTCATTATTTTTTGGGACCACTGAACCTGTTTCTCTAAATCGTTGATGAAGAGCTGTAAATGTTGAGTGAGTGGGATGCTGACGATTGGGAAATTTTTCAACGTATCTACGTTGCGCCGCTCGAGCGTTACACCTCATTTCGCCATAAACTAAATGCATATCGGCGTATTCCTCATTAGTAAAAACAATTTTTTTTTTAAATTGAAATCGTTGTGTTTGAATAACACAAAGTAAAAAATGAAAAGATAAACTTCGCGAACTGACAACAATTTGACAATGAAAAACGTAGGTTTTACTTCTGTTGGCAGTTCAGAGCTAACTATTGCAAAAAATAAAAAATTGAACTTTAATGAAGAAAAAGCGAAAAATTTAGAAATCGATTTTTCTAGAAAACGGTGTATCCTACCGACTTAAAGTAAGAGTACATTTTAGTACTGGAATACCTGAAAATTTAATAATCTAGTGTCACAAATGCTTAAAAGTTAAAGACAAAAAAGTTATGCCTTAAAATAACCGTTGACCTACCCAAAACGGACGCCTATGACCGGTACTAGAAATTCGCAATTGATGGAATCGATTCATCTCTGGAGGATAAATAAGCATACCTGTTTTTGTTTTTCTAAATAGAAGCGTTCTGGAGGAATTTTAAAAAAAATAAGTACAAGGCGCCATCTTCAAAGAGCTCTAGCTCCCTTAGGAAGCATTTTCGGACTAGGTGAATTTGGGTTTAATTGTCCTAAAATTATCAGAGGAATCTCCGGTCTTCGTTTGTCAGGAGAGTTTCTGGACACCCTGTATAAGAATATACAGTTGTATACGTGATAATAGAAGGCATTTGAGACATTTGAGAAATGAAAAGGCAGGAATAGTTTATAAAATGACGATAATGAATAAATTATTGTATCAGTTCAAAAATATAGGCGAAAAGAGCACATTAGAATAACATAAAACACCCGTTTGTTTTCCAATTATATAAATAAAATTAAAAACAATTTAAAAATACAAATTTTTAATAGTACGCCCGTGGGCGATGAGTCATCGGCCTCTCGTGTCCGGTCCCTATTAATAACTAACCCAAAGGAAACATTAGAAAGAAAATTTTCATTAACGTTACAAGAACCATGTTAACCTGTGTTATTTTAATAATATTATATAATATTGAAATATAGCGGAAATACGTGGACATTATATAGTGTGGAAGTTAAGATAAAAGTAATTAATCAAATATAGGAAATATAGTGACTTCCCTAGGATTAAATTGAGAGAAAATTCGTTTCTCATAATATTTTTTTATAGCTAATAGACCGAAATCCATAAAAAACCCACTGATTATTAATATGTTCTTGTATTTATAACCAATTACCATTATTAACTATCTCATTTTATGTTCCGACATATTTAAACTTCATTAGTGTCAATACTTTCTCACGGAAGAATTAGATATTCATATAATTAAAACTATTTCTAAAAAAAAAATCATCCAATCTTAATAATTATCAAATATATACGAGACATAATCTCTTATTTCACCTCACGGCTTCCTGGCATCGTTATCACATGCAGTAAACTCTAAATGAATGCAAATATCTTCGTGGGCTGTTCAGGTTACAGGCAAAGGAATATGAAAACTCACCTCTCAGTGCATAACATATATATTCATTCCATTATATATTTTTTATAAATATCTGTCCGTGAACGAAACTATTGTAACATAATAGCGAGCCGGGCGAATTTTTATGCGGAAAAACAATGGTAACATTATAAAAAGCATCCACTCATACAGTTGAATCGTCTCGGAACGTTATCGTAGAATAGGTAATGTATATTAAAATTGATTCGGGTCGTTCCATTAATAAAATAAAATGACCGGTCGGTATGGTTTATTTAATACACCGTAACAAATACTAATAAATTGTGGAATTGCAGTCGGCGGATTGGTTACGCTTTGGTATTTTTTCGCGGCGATAGCATTCTATGAGAAAGAGATTCACTTTTCTGTTATGTGTATATAATTGGATCGTTGTTACTGCGGTATAAAAGACAGTTTCAGTACTTTGAAAATGTTGTTTAAGTGACTGCATGCATATCCTAGTGTATCTAATAATTTCTTAATACCCAAGAATTTGCTATCTTCTTTTATTGATGCATTTTTTTCTGTATCTGCTTTTACTGCAATAATTAATCGATGAGTTAAATAAATTTTTCTAATACAATTTGAATATTAATAATAAAAATAATAATAATTTACTAAAGAAAACACTCGGTATATTTGTTTCACAAAATATATTTATTAAATCTCTAACATATGTTTCGACTTTTCAGTCATTATCAAAGAGTTTGTAAACTAAAATAAAAAGTACACTTCTACCACTATTTATGAGTTTCTAAAGACTTTATTACGGCATCAATAGTAGGAGTGCTGAAAAAATCCAGCTGTGTATTTGTGACATGTCTATTAAGATTTATGGCTTTTTTAATCTCTAATATTTCGAGAAAGTCAAGTTTTTTTTCCCTTTATTACAAGTATGTAAAAGTTTAAAATTATTGGTATTGAAGAAATGTGTGCCCGTAGTAAACATTTTTCGTAAGAATAGTACGTTGTTTTTTGATAATCATTTTATCTATCAATTCTGTTTTATATCCGTTGTTTCTAGCTATTGTTTTTATGTTGGTTACTTCTTTTTCGGAATTCTCATTATTTAAAGGGAAATTGATCAGTCTATGTTTAAAACTATGAAACGCTGCCATTTTTATATTCCATGATTGACTGGAATTTGCCGGTATTACTGTATCCGTTGTAGTGGGTTTTCTAAATATATCAAACTCAAATTGTTTATCCATTCTTGTTAATTTTAAGTCTAAAAAATTTAGCGTTCCGTCTAACTCTTTTTCTATAGTGAATTGTATTTTATTGAGAAATTGGTCTAGTTGTCTATCTGTACCTGACCACAGGCATAAAGTATCGTCTACATATCTGCCCCAAAAGGAAATGTATTTTAATAGTGGACTGCGGTTGACATTGTTTATGTGTTTAAATTCAAAATCTGCCAAATATAATTCAGCGAGCAACGGGCTTAGCGGGCTACCCATTGGTAAACCGTTGGTTTGTGTATAAAATTTGTTGTGAAATTTAAAATAGTTTTGTTTAAGGCAAATATTAATTAAGTTAAATAAAGTATTCTGTGTTAAGATGTTCGGGATAGACTTTTGAATGTGATTCTTTAAAATTGTTTTTAGTTGCACTAAGGGGATGGATGTGAAAGACTTTTTATATCAAAGGAGGCTAATTTCATGTCAGGGGTTAAAACAATATTCTTTAATTTGTCTATTAATTCAAAGGAGTTTTTTACTGCTTTGAATTAATAGACAAATTAAAGAATATTGTTTTAACCCCTGACATGAAATTAGTCTCCTTTGATATAAAAAGTCTTTTCACATCCATCCCCTTAGTGGAACTAAAAACAATTTTAAAGAATCACATTCAAAAGTCTATCCTGAACATCGTAACACAGAATACTTTATTTAACTTAATTAATATTTGCCTTAAACAAAACTATTTTAAATTTCACAACAAATTTTATACACAAACCAACGGTTTACCAATGGGTAGCCCGCTAAGCCCGTTGCTCGCTGAATTATATTTGGCAGATTTTGAATTTAAACACATAAACAATGTCAACCGCAGTCCACTATTAAAATACATTTCCTTTTGGGGCAGATATGTAGACGATATTTTATGCCTGTGGTCAGGCACAGATAGACAACTAGACCAATTTCTCAAGTATTTAAATTCTCTTAAAAATAAAATACAATTCACTATGGAAAAAGAGTTAAACGGAACGCTAAATTTTTTTAGACTTAAAATTAACAAGAATGGATAAACGATTTGAGTTTGATATATTTAGAAATCCCACTACAACGGATACAGTAATCCCGGCAAATTCCAATCAATCATGGAATATAAAAATGGCAGCGTTTCATAGTTTTATACATAGACTGATTAATTTCCCTTTAAATAATGAGAATTACGAGAAAGAAGTAACCACCATAAAAACAATAGCTAGAAACAACGGATATAAAACAGAATTTATAGATAAAATGATTATCAAAAAACAACGTACTATCCTTACGAAGAATTTTTACTACGGGCACACATATACAAAAACGAATAAAACATTTCACACACTCAACTATATACCTGGGGTTAGCAATAAAGTTTCTAATAAACTGAATAAATTAGGGTTAAATGTCATCCAAGTGAATAAAGTCAATCTAGGAAATATTTTAGTAAATAATAAAGAAAAAACAGAATTGTGTGATAAGTCAGGTGTGTACGAATTAAGTTGCTGTGATTGTGATGCGATATACATCGGCCAATCAGGACGCTCAATAAAAGAAGGTATTAAAGAGCATAGAAGTTCTATTCTTTGTGGGAATATGAATACGGGATTCGCGGAACATTGCATTGAAAATACACATTTGTTCAATACCAATAATTTTAAACTTTTACATACTTGTAATAAAGGAAAAAAACTTGACTTCCTCGAAATATTAGAAATTAAAAAAGCCATAAATCTTAATAGACATGTCACAAATACACAGCTGGATTTTTTCAACACCCCTACTATTGATGCCGTAATAAAGTCTTTTAAAAACTCATAAATACTGGTAAAAGTATACTTTTTATTTTAGTTTACAAACTCTTTGATAATGACTGAAAAGTCGAAACATATGTTAGAGATTTAATAAATATATTTTGTGAAACAAATATACCGAGTGTTTTCTTTAGTAAATTAATCATTATGTTTCACCAAGAGCCAACCGTGGATTCTATACATTATATTAAAAATAATAATATTAATTTATATTGCCCAACAGAATTTCAAAATTGTGCCATTGGTAACGTTGGTTTCGATTATAATTTCAATCAAATCTGCCAATACTGCGGGTCGTTAATATTTGTATTAATGCTTAAACCATTGACAGGTTAAACTATTAATTTTTTGTTTTCGCTGCCACCAGCAATCGGAGGCCTAATTGCAACGACCATTGTATAGCTAAATCAAATAAATCTTATTTTCTGGTAGCGATCTCTTCGAAAGCGTCGTGGGTCGGGGGTGTAAGGGAGATAGCCAAATGAAACTCAATTAAAACTCGTAACAAATTTTACTTAAATCTAAATGAAACAATTATATTTACAGTGTGTTGGTTCTTACTTAATACATAAATCTGTATATAAATCCTATCAGAAATGGGAGGGCTGTTGCTAATAAAATACCAAATAAAAATCTCGACAATAAAAAAACTCATTCAATAGATTTACGGATTTTCCTAGGGAAGTAATGCGATTCATGGGACAGAAGAAATTGAAATTCACAGTCATCACCGCAATCTCAATAGAGACGATGGCTATACGTTACAGCCAACGTGGCAAACTCTATTGAATTCAACTACGAATTACCACGACCATTCGACGCATGCGATTGGCTCATTTTCTTCAGCCCATAGCAGGCCACTATTTGCCCGGTCCCCCCTATATAAGTTGTGCCGATCTCTGTCCTAGCATTCTTCAAGCTACTGCGAATCGACGAACATCTACGTACAGCCCTGAAGATGTCCCTTGCGACAGTGGAGGAAACGTTGGCAATTACGCCTAACTCGACGCGGTTCCAACCCGGAAATCGAGAGGAAAAAGAATATTTCCAGTATGTACCTATAACCAGTTACGATGAAAGGACGTTCTCTATCTACAGGGATGTATTTCATTGGAAGAGAACATACTGCTAGTTTATACAGGGTGGGGCATAGGAATAAAGTGTTTTTGAAATGATAATAAAATTATTAGTTTTTACTCTAAAAAAAATTTATTGGTAGTACAACATAGCTAATAATAAAGCATTTTGAAATATTCAAGTACGGAAAATTACATCTGACATATGATGTCCGTTTTCATTGATACACTGTTGCAGCCGTTGACGAAAATTGGCCTCCACTCTTTCCAGCATGTCTCTGTCGATTAGGGAGATTTCATAACGAATCGATTCCTTTAATGCGTCTAACGTAAGGGGTTTGGCCTCGTAAACACGTGACTTGAGGTACCCCCATAGATAAAAATCACAAATCGATAAGTCTGGAGACCGAGGAGGCCACAAAACGTCACCAAATCTCGAAATTAGACGATTTGGAAACAGGTGGCGAAGAACAGCCATAGATGCTCTGGCGGTGTGTGCCGTGGCCCCATCTTGCTGTAACCACAAATCTTGAATATCCACACCTCTTCTTAACAATTCAGGTATGAAAAAGTTATTCACCATATGAATGTAACGCGCAGATGTTACTGTAGCGGTTACCCCATTTTCTTCAAAAAAATATGGGCCAATGATGCCAAATTTTCCCACCGCACACCAAACTGTTACCTTAGGACTATGCAATGGCATCTCATGTAACTGTCGTGGATTCTCGTCAGCCCAGTACCGGCAATTTTGTTTATTGACGGCCCCCGTAAGATGGAAATGAGCTTCATCACTCATGAGTAACAACATGTTTTCATTCTCCTGAGCAAGTTCAAGCATTTGTTGTGCGAAACTCAAGCGTTGGGCGTAATCTCTTACATTTAATTGTTGGGCAACCAGTATTTTGTATGGGTGAAAATGTAAGTCACCATGCAAAATCCGCCGTACAGTGCGATTGCTGATTTGAAGTGCAGCTGAATGTCGACGTGCAGAGCGGCGTGGACTTCGCAGTAATGCTTGTCTCGCCCTTTCAATATTCTCAGGAGTACGCACAGTACGTTGACGACCGGGCGGCTTTCTTTTCATTATTGAACCTACTGTTCGAAGGTTATTGACCCAGCGTAAGATGGTGTCTCGGGCAGGAACAGTCATTACGATGGATATTAAATCTTCTGCGAAATTCACGCTGTACTGCAGTCACCGACTCGCCACTTCGAACAAAACAATCATACGCGAACACGCGTTGCTCTAGCGTCCACCTCTCCATGATGGCAAGTGGCAACTGAGAAAGTGAAATGCTTTGAGTCGAGGAATGGCCGAGTACTACCCAAACCAAAAACACTTGGTTCCTATGCCCCACCCTGTATTAATACTCCTTTACTCAACTTGGACTACAAGAGGAACAAATAAAAATTTATTTCGTATTTTATAGATCACCACCAGTTTGTTTTCCAATTATATAAATAAAATTAAAAACTCTTTAAAAATACAAATTTTCAATAATACGCCCGTGGTCGATTAGTCATCGGCCTCTCATGTTCGGTGTCTAATGACTATCTATACGCATTTTTATAACCTGAAAATAGAAGAATATTTTTACCAATAAATTTTAAAAAAATTATAAAATCTTGTATTGTAAATATGACGCTAGTAAAACACCTAATAATTATGCACCAGCCTACGAAATAATTCTCATAGAAGGCTACATGTCTATATTAATCAATTTCTTATGAGGGGGGGGGGCGGTAATTACGGAGCATTTTATAGAAGAAAACGAAAACGAATTGAATTTCAAGTCGCTTTTCGCCCTTTAATAGGCTTTTACGACACCATCTGAAAACTTTTTTTAGCACTTAACTACTAAGTTTCATTGAAATTGGTGTCCCCGGATGGACTTCCTTGTAAGAATTTTACATATACATACATGTTATATTAGCACACTGTATGTAACATTGTCGACCTTTTAAATGATGGACACTTTCTTTCAACGGAAGTGTATTCAGGTCGTCACGGCTACATACACGTATTACCTACTGCACGGTGCCGGAAGTGAATTTAACGCGCGGTTTTTTCTTCGTCTACTACCTCTTCTTCTTATTCTCTTTGGATGTCGCTCGTTTCTTAACGACGTTTACGTCACATTTCGCTGCCTGTCTCTCATAACTGTGGCGGTCGTGAGAACATCTCCCATTATTCACTCTCTCGACTTTAACACCTCGTACCAAGAATAATTCCTTGCTAAATTGAACATTTTACTCGCTGAAACTGCGATCTCGATTGTACGAAAAGAGGTCGTGTTTGCTTTTTAAATAGAAACAGGAGAGTAATACGAGGAAAGGATCTTATCGAGATTGCAAACTGTATTTACAATTTGAAAATAAAATTTTAATGCTGAGAGGACAGAAACAATTTCTTTAGTAAAATTGTTATTTAGACAAGCACGTTTTATACAAATTGTACTCATCAAAAGGAAATTAGTTCGTACCTAATAACATTTTGTCTTTTTATGTAAACTCATCTTCAAAATTAACACGCCACTCAATGTTTCTAATATATTTTGTATAAATTTTACATTTTCTAAAAATGTTTGATTATATCTAAACGAAATCTATCAGTTTTACCTCAGTGTGGAGTAATTTTGACATTTCTGGTGAAAAAAAGGTGAACGTTAATGCCAAGTTTATTAAACAGATTTACTTGAGTCGTTGAAGTTACAATTCAAGCATCATTTAAGTTTTAATCAGGAATTTATTATTTTTTTTGCGTATACATGGTGATTTATGAAGTCACTGACAAATTTTGCCATATGAAAGCGCATATAATTTAACAGAAAAAACATTATTTGGACATATTGCAGTGAATTGTGATGTTGATTACTTATTTAGATTTATCTCACAATACACAGTAGCTTGGCCGGTCTATCTCAGCCGGGTTCGCCTTCCAGAAACTCTTCAATCTTAAAGGTTTACCCTCATAGGGTACATCGCACAATAATAAAACAAAAGGTATTAGAAAAGACAAACAAAAATTACCCCCATAAATTTTTAATTAAAAAAAAAAAAAATAAAAAAATTAGACTATCAAATATAAAGCCGTACTGAAACATCTAATATGAGACAGATTGTGAGGAAAACTTGTGTAAAATTTGACTGCTACACTAGACAAAAAACCTCACTAATGAATCCCGAGCAAATAACTAATTAAATATTTAAAGAAATTATCAGATTTTAAATTACGTTATCCCAATTATTTAAACGTCAAACAGAAAGCTATCTGTATTCACACGTAACCAAGATTTTAAATCATGCGCACATTGAACATGAAACAAACAGATTTTCCCACCAAATTTCTAACCATCTAGAATATTTTACTCGTAAAAAAAAACTTCAAAGAAATCTGAAAATTTTTCTTAATATTCTTCTGATTACAAAATATTTTATAAACCTAAAATTACTGATTTTACTGAGCTCAATCATCTTACTAAATTATTTCTAAAATACATAAATATAATTGCAAAAATATACATACATTAATTAATGTATACGTCACTTCACAAAAAAACTTAGAGATTTCAGATAGGTCACCTTAATCAAAATTACAAGTTTTCAGACTCGTAATATCGCGAATTAATTTTTAATACATCAATAAAGGCACAACAAAACATAAACCGCAATTAAATAAAATTTCTGAATAAAAAAGAAGTTTCTATTCAGTGACAAAAACGTGGACCTATCTGTATGACAGCTGGTAAATCTCTCTGGCTCTTCTTCCCTACGGAAATGAAAAATATCAGCATATCTAACATAAAAATCAAAAGAGGAACTACAACTATTACTTCCAAAGTGGCGGGAACTGCAAACATCAAGCTGTCTTGAACAATATACAGTCGTGGCCTAAAATACACATTATAATAAATTTTTATATAAAATATCAAATCTTTCTAATTATCTTTCTGGAATAAAATGTACATAAATATATAGTCTTTTATAGTTTCTTTTAGTTTTTCCTTCGGGGAAAAATTCATAGCAATATGTCCGATTTCAATTATCTAAGGAAATAATAGACATTAAAGGTTTGATTGTAATTATTTAAATGTTCATTCATGGCTATTGTTATGATTTATTAATAACAAAACAAAGCATAAATACACATGTCTGTCTGTATCAGTCTAATATCAGTATTTTCTAGTTGTGTTCAGTTATAACTTAAAATGTACGATTATACCACTGAAAAGTATCCGAAATTGGTGGAGACTGTGGCTCGTAATCTGAAACAGAAATAAGAAAAACACGCTAACCACAATATATATATCAATAAATACTATGTACGTGTTTCGGTAACTAAGTTTCCATCTTCAGTAGAATAACCTTAAAAACTGAAAAATGTTAAACGTAGCGTTTTTGGCTAAGGTAAACCTTAGAAGATATGCTCTTCACCAAATCGCCAGTGGGATAACACTCTCTTAGTGTTATCCCAGTGGCTGGGATAATGTGTCATTATGTGGAAGTGGCTAAAGTACCAACCCAATTTCACAGTCTACTCCAATTATGAATTTTTTCAATGGCTCGTTACTACAGTAATAGAAATATAGGTATTCCCAACTTCGCAATAATCGAACGAGGTTTTTTTCGGCAACTTCAACGAACTGTGGACAAATTTGAAGGAACTGGTAATATCAGCGATAGTGTTCGATCTGGAAGAAGACGGGCTAGAAATGATGATGTTATTGATCTGGTTAGGCAATGCATGTAGGAAGAACTTACCTTATCCTTGCGTAGATTGAAACAAGAAATCAATTTAAGTTATAGGACGTGTCAAACCATTGTTAAACAAGACTTGAACATGTTTCCTTATAAACTGCAGATGTGTCAGAAGTTACTGCCACCAGATTATCAGAAGAGAGTATCGTACTGTACCTGGTTTAATGACCATATGAATAACGATATCCTTGATTTAACATTTTTTACAGACGAATCTTATTTTTACCTATCTGGATACGTTAATAAACAAGTTATGCGTATGTGGAGTGAGAATAATCCTAATTTTCATAGTGAGGCTCCTTTACGTAGTCCTAAGATTGGTGTTTGGGTTGCAATGTCCCATAGACGGGTAATAGGGCCAATATTTTTTCAAGATACCATAAACGCTGAAAGATATGTAAATACTTTTGATCCTTTTATCAATCAATTGCACGATGATGAACTTCATAATGGATACTTTCAGCAAGATAACGCGAGACCGCATGTTGCTCGAGTAACCATGGAATATTTACGTCAATTTTATGATGAAAGGTTAATATCAGACGGACGTTACCCACCTAGGTCTTGTGATTTGAGTCCTTTAGACTACTTCTTATTCCCATTGCTTAAGAATAACATTTTTAAAACTCCAGTTCACACTTTAAATGAATTACAAGAACGTATTGTTGAAAACTGTCTCACAGTAACACCTGATCTTTTAATTAAAGTTTTTAATAACATGGGCCGACGCGTTAGCCGGTGTAGAAGAACAGGGAAGACATTTTCAACATCTTTTATAATTTTTATTGTAAAAGTGCACCTACCTGAATGTTATTGTTTCATTGTGGGAGTTCTTTTCTTAACTGTAATGAGCCTTTTTTTTTTATTAGTTATTAAAACTTCGTTTTTTTATAAATGCATTCTGTAATCTCTATAAATGATATTAAATATAACATACATAAAATGTAAATAAATACCATAACCTAAAATCTATTTTATTTGTGACTTATGCGTAAATTGGTCTCTGCAAGATAATTCTTAAGGGGATTAGAAGGCTTGTATATATCTGTCCATTCTTCGAATAATAGCCTAAATAAATCGGGTCGTTATAATATCAAATGAACTATACTTGAACAAAGTCACTAGGTTGGCGACACAATTGTCATTTTTCTACCACATATTAATAAAGTGAAAATTGTAGCTATTAGTTTCATTTCGATTTTAATGAATTTAAGATAACAAAGATATTCTTTGCAATTTATTAAAAACAAAAAAGGTTCAACATCTGCCACCTAATTTAAACTAATAAAAGTTTATGCCTTGTTCAATCTACATGTTCTCTCTAATGATTGAAGCTACGTTGTAGGGAAATTTTATTATAAAATTAATTTTACTACACATAAATGATGGTCTTTAACAATCATTGAGGTTATAATAACACGAAAGCATTCCATAACCTCATAAATGGATTCGTTATCTTAAAATTCACCTCATTACATAGTTTCCATGGTAACTATATACACAGAAAAAGTTGTCGTTATACAATAAACACCATTTACGAGATAATAAAAGAATAAAACCATTCTACAACTTACAATACGGCTTTTATTACAAGTTGTAAAAGATACAAAAGCCTATAATAAGAACGCATATATACATGTGTTCATGCCTCGGTCGTCAGAAAGTGTGTTGTAAGTTACGGGACATTATAGAATTTAACAGTGCGATGATGCAGGAACCCACATAAGACACAGACATATCGAGACGATAAAACTTATGACCTACACTCCTGCTCTCGGTCGGCTAGGATAAACCGTTGCATCTGACATTAACCTGACACGATGACCAACTCTGAAACAGGTGTTACAACTTAATTCCTACATGATGTAATTGCATATCGGCGTATCTAATGCAGCAAAACAGCTGTTGAAATAGTCACGTGAATCCTGTTCTCTCATTGCCTCATGTCATTTTGAATTAGATTTTAAGGAAGTGACAATACGCCTACTTATAAACAATCGATTAAAAGAAATAGGTTACAAACTGATATCTAATTGTGAAAATTATGATTCCAAACTAGTTGTGCATGCATATTACAACAACATGTTAATACCTTTTGCGAGTATAATTACAATGAGTAGATAAGCACACATATATACAGTCACGAACACATGTTTTCACATATGCTCGCAAAATCTTTTCAAAGATTCTAAAAATTAACATGTTTAATGCAATGATATGTGTACGATGTGTATATGTACAGAACGTGACTACATTAATGTCTCCCCCTATAAAGAAGTTTATATCGAAATTACTTTTCTTTCGCTGGAATCAACAATCGTGTAGTCTCTGCTATTGCAAGTAGAAATCCTTATTTGCATATCTGATTATATTTCAAATTTTATCTACTAAAACCTAAATGAATACATTATAATTCCCGGTTGCATTAAATTCGTTAATTACATTGAAAATTTACATGAATATCTTTTATTCCAATTTCTTTTGGAATTTTTATTGAAAAGTGTTACATATTTGTAATATTAATACATAGTGAACAACAATTCCGGACACTGAAGTAAATGTAACTGATGTAAATGAATTAAAATTCCTTTTTTTTGCTTTTTTTCCCAAGACATGAAATAAATTACTCAAAAATGAATAAGGAATTTTTACTTTTTTGTATTTTTTAGATAGCATGGGTAAATATTTGTAGTGTATTATATTAGATACATAATTGTACACAACAATTTAAAATTTTCAAGTATATTTATTCAGAAAAATCGTTAGATTACTAAGAAATTATCAAAAATGAAATAAGCAACATTTTTAACAATAGCTAAAATAAACATTTTTCTGTAACAATTAATTCTAAAATCGTGTATAATGGCCACGGACATCTCTCACAGCTGTACATCTTCGGGGCATACTCATAATGCAATTATTAATGTGTTCTTGTGACACTCTTCTCCAACACAACGGTAAAATTTCCCGCAAGTGTTGCACGTTAACTGGGGGTGGATTATGTTCGTTGAGCTGTTCTTGAAGTCTGTCCCAAATGTGCTCAATTGGATTCAAGTCGGGAGACGTTAGTGGTAAAGGTAGATGGCTAATATGGAGGTCATTTATTGCTTGCATTACAATTTGTGCACGACGAGGTCTTGCATTATCATCAATAAAAACCATGTTTTCATCCACAGCCTCACGAAAGTCGGCCACATATTGCTGAATAATGTCATCTCTGTATATGTGTCCATTGACATTGTTTTCAAAGAGATGGAGGTTCATACGTCCATTCAAACTAATTCCCGCCCACACCATGTAAACCTCCGCCGCCAAAAGGCACCACAGCTTTTGTAAACTCGCGTCTATAACGGTCTCCTCGAGTTCTCCAGACCCTTACTCTACGATTATCACTAAATAAGCAGAATCTGGATTCATCGGCGTATAAACCATGCTCCCATTGAAAATTTTCTGCTAGTCGTTGGTTAACCCAAGTTCTTCTAGCCATTCTATTGGCATTAGTTAATTTTGGGCGTCTCACAGGCCTGCAGCTATGAAGATCCATTTCCCTCAGACGGTTTCTGATGGTTTGATCCGAAACTCTAACTCCAGTGGCGGCACGTAACTGTGTTTGCAACCATACAGCACTTCTAAACGGATTCATCCTTGTCTGAATTCGTATGTAGCGGTCTTGTCTCTGATTTGTTTTCCTCTCAGATCCACTACCGGGTCTTCTCCTTGCAGATCCTACCTGTTGGAATCTTGTTAGAGCCCTACTAACAACACTTGGAGACACATTAAAAATTGCGGCAATTTCTGCTCCAGATTGCCCTCGCTGATGCGATAACGCAATTAAATCAAAAGTTTCTTTATTTAAATGACGTCATGGCATCGTGAAAATGTGAAATGACGTTTAAAATGATTAATACTTGTCATAAAATGTGATTTTTATAATTTTGTATTCTAAATTAATTTAAGGTTAAAATACAAGATTCAATATTTTATCACGCAGAAAAGACATTTACCAAATAAAATGTCCACAAACGACTGTGGGCCATCTAATTTATCTATAGTTTGAGAAAGTACGTTAAATTTAATCGAATTAATTAGATCTGTTAAAAAAAGATCTAATTCCCTATTCATTTTTGAGTAGTTAATTACCTATGAAATAAGAATTGGAAATTAAAGAAAACATTGATCAAAACAGACAAAAAAGTTTAAAAATTTAATATTATAAATAGAAGAACCAGTAAAGGATCCTATATTATTGCATATTCCTTTTTACCAATTTCTTGCCAATAAGTTGGATTCCTCTGGTATTAAGGACACTTTTGAATTAACAAAAAAGGATCTACCTTAATGCATTACCCAGGCACTCAACCAATCTTCATAAGAATAATAATAATAATAATATACCTTTATTCGTTAAGACACACAAAATGTATACGAAACGTCGCAAATGGCATAAATAAAATACAAAATCTGTATATATAAAATAATAAACATATAATTAAAATGATTTTCAAGTCTATATATAGCACCTATTACATAATTCTTTCTAAAAAAAATCTTCAACTTTATACAACACTTTGTTTATTAATAGTTCCTTGAGTCGGTATTTGAATTGTTTTGTTGACAATGATTTTAAAGTCTCTGGCAAGTGGTTGTATATTTTGATACACTGGTGGAGTACATTTCTTTATATTTTTGTTAAATGAGAACGTGGAGGACACAAATATGATTCAGAAGTCTCTCTTGTACTATAACTATGCTTGAGTTCATATTTAGCAAAAAAATCAGAATAATGCATTTTGACAAACAATGCGCACTGCAAAATGTATACCGCGGGTAGCGTAAGTATTTTTTTATCCCCAAAGGTATTCCTACAAGTATCCCGTTGGGTTGATGTTAAATATAGCTCTAATACATGCCTTTTGAATTACGAAAATTCGTCCCACATCAACTGAATTTCCCCAAAAGATAACACCATATGCAAGTCTAAAATGCACGTAGGCATAATATGCACTCACCGCGGCATCAGCACTAACACTACGTGAAACCACTCCCAGAGCGTAACAAGAACCACTCAATTTAACTGTTAGCCGTTCGACGTACGCCTTCCATGATAGATGGGAATCCAAGGTCTATCCCAAGAAGTCGACCTCCTTGCCAAAGACAAGTTGTACATCCCTGTATCCGATTTCAACTTCCATTCTTTTGGCACCAAATCTTATTAGATTAGTTTTACTTACGTTCATTTTTAAATTGTTTCTTGTAAACCAATCCTCAAAGCATGACATTTGCGTCGCTAACAATTCAGCAGCATTTTCTTCTGTTTTTGCTTTTACTTACGTTCATTTTTAAATTGTTTCTTGTAAACCAATCCTCAAAGCATGACATTTGCGTCGCTAACAATTCAGCAGCATTTTCTTCTGTTTTTGCTTTTACTACTGATGAAAAGTCATCGGCAAATTGTATAGTCGGTCATGTAGCTACTGCTGGCAGGTCATTTACATATAAAAGTAACAATAATGGACCTAAAACTGATCCCTGTGGCACGCCATAATGAACATTGCCCCATTCAGGTCCAGAAATTTTATTAGCACTGACACACTGCCTCCAACCCGAAAGATATGAACCAATCCACTCAAATGCCCTTCAACGAAAACCCATGATCTCCAACTTATCAAGAAGCACTCCGTGATCCACGCTATCAAATGCCTTTGACAAGTCCATGAACATACAGATAGTTGTCTCTCCAATGCTCAATCCATTTGAAATCTCTTCCAGTAACTGGAACATAGCCCTTGAGGTTGATCGGCCTTTTATAAATCCATTCTGTGTGTTATTTAATATTCCAGGTTTATTAATGAAATTGGTCATTCTGGAAAACATAAGCTTCTCTAGAATTTTTGATAAGTTTGAGACTAACGCTATAGGACGGTAATTATCAAATACCGACCTATCACTTTTTATACACTGGTTTTATTATGCTAGATTTCATCTTATCTGGGTATTAACCCTTTAAAAAAGAGAGATTTGCTATATGTTGCAGCGGTACTGCTAGACTCTCTGCACAGTATTCTATAAGAGTAGTAGGTACTTCGTCATCTCCTACAGATTTTGTATCATTCAAACTGTAAATTGTTTGTTTTATTTCGTCGAGATCTGTAAAATGAAGCGAACATGTCTCAGAAATGTGTTTGATGTTTTCATACATAGGTCCACAATTATTATTGTTTATATTTGCATAAACGTTCATAAAATATTCATTTAGATCTGTTAATACTTCTTCTGTACTTTTATTGCCATTACAGAATATTTGTATATTAAAACTCATTTTCTTTTTTATACCATTTATATTCTTTAATACATCCCACGTTGCTTTTGCTTTATTGTTTGAATTTATTATGTATTCTGAATATGTTTTCTTCTTCAAGGCTTGAATTTCCCACCGCAATAGCTTACAGTCGTCGGTGCACACTTTTTTTTGTATTCTATTACTTATCATAGCTTCGTAAAGTTGTCTCTTAATTTTAATATTTTCTGTCAACCAGCATTTTCCTGTATTTCCTGAAACTTCAATAACCTTTCTCTTTGAATATTTTTCTATAATATTCATTAGAATTTCTAGGAATTTATTATAGCAATTGTCAATCTCCTCAGTTACTGTAACTTCACTCTAATCAACATTGTTTAATTCATCCGCGATATCACCTAAGATAGTTCGATTAAAAAACCTTTTTTCGATTTTATTGGTATACATTTTCAGTGATTTCGAATTCGTCAATGATATTGTCTGTGCTTGATGATCTGGCAAACCCGACGTTAGTACTTCGCTGCAATAGGATGCAACGTTTATAAATATATTATCAATAAGAGTCCGACTAGTGTTTGTGATTCTAGTAGATTTATAAATAGATTTTTTAAGATTGTGAGTTCTTAATATATCCATTAGTCTATCAGATTTTTGATCTTTCTCGATGAGGTCGATATTAAAATCTCCACAAAGCAAGATCTGATACTTCGAATATGAGAATATATTCTTATAAATATTGTTCTTATAATAATTCTTATAAATAAATATTTTGGTAATTTTCTCTAGAGATAGATTCTTCAAAATAAAATTCTAAAATTGTACATTTAATTGCTATTGTTTAATCCTCCTGGTTTGGAGGACCATGTATATCTTATATCTTATGTCTTACTCGATTCTCTAAGGACCATGTATAATTTTGTGTTTGACCCACCACTCACGGGGCGTAACTTCCGTATAAGCTGGTTATTTCTTTTGGTTGGTGGCAGTTATATTGAAGGTTGGTGTATTTTCTGAATGTTTTATTTATTTTACAAAAAACAGTTAAACCTAATTTCATGAGATAATTCTCACAATGTAGCAGTTAATGTAAATTTAATTCTTCACTTATTGATTGTTGTATATTGTGTGTCTGTTGTATACAGAATGATAGTTGTAGCATTTATGTTTGTTGTATACTGTATGAATGTATATTGTTGGTGTGTTACAAGTATATATAAAATAAATCACTACCCCTACTCTTACATGACTAAAATATGTGTATGTGTTTTATGTCATTGTTGTGGAGTTTACCTACATTACTACTGCTTGGAAATTGTATCTACATGCAAACAGTACCCAATGTTTCCGATAGTCTTAAAGATCTTACTGAAAATAATAAAATAGGGTGTCATAAATCTTCTTATATATCCATCTTCTAGTTCATCAATAATAGGTTTTTATGATCAAGCATATTTGGATATCTTGAGCCTATTATGTATATTAAAATAAACAATGGATGAACATATTAGAAATATTTCACAAACAGATTTCGTTTTATGACGAAACAAATACAATATATATTTTTCTAACCTAACTATACAAGGTGTGTATAAATTGGCGGACCCACTACATGTTGCGACATTCTTGGTCAAATTTTGAGTTAAAAGTCCTAATCCTAAAACGATGTATCAGGCTTCCTTTGTCTTCAGAATGAATTTGAAAGAAACATACATTTGGCAACATTGAACACGCATGTGCTAGACTTATTGTTTTGCAACGTTGACAGATATGTTTTTCGTCAAAATAAGTTAATAAACAAATATTAAAAACAAACTTTAAAATCAAAAGAAAACTTTAACGAAAGGATAATAACAACAATTCTTCTTTCTTCTAAATTTTAGCTCTTTCTGTCAACAAATATCGAGTAATAATGCTTATTTCAAGACTGAAAGTCCGAACTTTAGGAACCTCGTGCAAAGATATGGAGCATGGTACAACATTTTCGTATTAGGATTTTGGACTCCGAATTTAACGAAGAACACCGCCGCGTGTAGTGGGTCCGCCAATTTATACACACCTTGTATATTATAAGATACTACAGGTAATAAGTTGTTTATTTAAGAAATTTCCCCGATCGCAATGTTTAGTAGGAACTTCGTACTAAATACTGTTGTTGTATTATTACCGTAATACTGAGAAATCAATGCAATGCTTAATAATTGTGTTACTATCTGGACAACGACCCTATGGACTAAATTTTTACCTCGTCTAAGACATGTGCACGTAAAAAATAATAGTTTTCTTTCCTTAATTTGATACCGTTACATAAAGTTTTTCTTATTATCCTGTAAACTAACTTTATATTCGCTACATTAGAATTATTAAGTTCCACTTTCTTTATTAAGCAATCTGGCTACGAGTTATTTGCTTACACTACAAGTTACTGGACTGCATGAGCGTATTTTTTCTTCTTATGTAATGACGTAGCCATTCAAGAAGAAAACGCTTTTATCGTTGTAGTGTCTTTTGTCCATCAGATGTCACGAGATTATCTGATGATCATTAACCTAATAGGATAAAATTTACTACTTGGCGATAGCAAATCTTTAGACGTTACTTCATAAACTCGCACTGATAAAATCGTAAGACAGAAACGCATGTGTCTGTGGTTGAAGTGTCCACTGGTTAAATACGTGATGTATCTCCATGTGTACAGATACAGATATGCTTATGCATATTTTTATTATTTGTGTACATATGCTCGATGTATGTTTATGCATCGATATGTTATATTGATTTGTATATCAACTTCTCTTGATAGTATATATACACTTACATACATACATATATAGTTAGATCTACAATCTGTTGTGTAAGTAAATCATACTATTATTGCTAGTGCCGTTTTCAATTAAAATCTACCAAAGTAGATATTTGTTATTATACACATAACCAAAATATAAGTCACAAAAGTGTCAGTTTTAAGTTATAGCGTAATTAAGATTCAGAAATAATCCATTATACGGCAGTCTCTAGATATGATGGATATCTTCCTTAAAGAGCTAACTTGTTATCACATTCTAATATACCTATTCCATATTTAGTTAATGAACGTGTACAAATTAACTATACATTAGAAGTAATATCACTGTCTTTGTTACAGGAAATATGTCAGAGGCCAAGATTTATTAGTGAAAATTCTGCGGATATACTTAGGTTTGCTGTTGAAAGTGGCGAGTTAGGAGATCATTGGCTGCTGGCAGCCATTGCATCGTTAGGGTTGACGCCTAGATTTTTGGAAAGGGTTATTCCTCCGGAACAGGGTTTTGATAACTCTCATTCATATTGCGGTGTGTTCAGGTAAATAGTTTATTATTTTTTTTTGTAAACAGCTCTAATCATACGGCTAACGAGCTCTACTAAATCAGAGTTTCAAACACAATATTAATAATTAATATAATATTTCTGGCAGCGATGTATAGAAGCATATAAAATTTAGTGAACAACTTTATTATTTTTCAAGGTAATCGCTTATTATAAAAATATATTGTTATCTAGAACGCTTGTTGGGTTATTGGTGTATTATATTTGACGACATGAGAGCGCCAAACTATTACAAGATGGACACTTATGGCTCGTGTAGCTTCTTTCCAGGCTAGCTGGAGAGTTGAAACAATACTGTAAATGTTTAAATAATTGGTGGTGATGATGCATCAAAGATCCAGGACGTATATAATATACTGAAATAAATGTATTACAACACATTAACTAAATAAAAACAGAACAACGTTATCCTTAAAGCTTTTATGTAATATTTAAATTAAACAAGGAGCCTCGAATAAGTATCTAAAAATTATAAAAAATTGTTTTGGTTGTAGCTACCTCTATTGGGCGTCTAAAACGTTCAGCGTCGCTCGTGATTGCGCGGCAACAACAAAATTCAATAAACCAATTCTTTACCATTGATTTTGTTGATGTAGAGTCCCCCTAGCATTTATCATGCTCAGCCTTGTTATGAGTGATGGTTTTCTTCTGCTCAAAATCCTTGATGAGCACACGAAACTAACTTTTATATTTTCGTGAAAATGCTTGAGGGGTTATCTGCTTTAAATTGCTGGCAAACTTATTAATTAATTAAATGATGCAGCTTTTTCAAACTTTGACAATAGTCTATTGACAGAAAGTACAAGGTGATTACTGGGAAACGCATGTTTTTGACTTGCGTAGTACATGGGGAATATTGAGTGGTGGAAGTTGCGCATAGTGGTACTGCAGAAGGAAAAGTATGTAATTCTAGTTGTAGCCGTGATGTGGAACCTTGTACATCGTACGTTTGTCTGGCGTTGCTTTTACGCAAACGGTGAATCAGTCACTCAGACCCAACGAGTCTTTCGTTTAGATTTTAACGTTGCGCGGCATGGTGCGATCCCTGATCGCAACATAATATTGCGTTAGATACACAATATGAACACGACAGGATCATTGCTGAAAAAGAAAGCCCCAAGACCGGCAAGGGCAGTTACTACCCCGGAGAATGTCGAGCGAGTACGGATTGCAACGGGTGCAGAGCCCTAGCCGTTCGATAAGGAAGCGACCAGCAGCTCTCAGACTTCGCCAATCCACAGTGAGAAAAATTTCGGTTACGGATCTTAAATTTCATCCATACAAAATTGCAGTGTGTCATCAATTGAGTCATACATATAAGAGGCAGCGTGTAGTCTTTTGTTACAGAATGATGGAAATCTTTGATGAAAACGACGAAGCCGTTATCATTATGAGCGAAGAGACTCATTTTCATTTGAGCGATGCTGTAAACAAACAGAACTTTCGATTTTGATGTCCAGCAAATCCACAAATCATGAGTGAGAGACCTCTACACAGTTTGCGTGTGACTATATGGTGTGTGGTTAGTGAAGTAGGGATCATTGGTCCTTATATTTTTGAAGAGGATGATGGTAATGCAGTTACAGTGAATGCAGAACAACGGTACGTGGAAGATTATTTATTGCCGCCTTGTGAGACGTAATGTATGGTTTCAGCAAGATGGGGCAACAGCCCTTAATGCTCGCATTCCTTAGACATTCTTATACGACCATTTCCTGGAAGAGTAATCTCGTTTTGGCGATGTCACCCGACCCTCCCAATCGCCGAACCATTCCTGATTTTTTTCTATGGGGACATTTAAGATCCCGAGCTTACATTAACAAGTCGCACACTATACCGGAACTTAAAGAATCTAATCGCCAAGAAATCAACGGCATCCTTAGAGAAATATCAGAAAATTCAGTGCAAAGCTTCAAAGAACGTCTTCAACTTTGTGTTCAAACACAAGGAGGCCATCTTACATATTGCTATGAATAGTGGTTTTGAATTAGATAATACCACTATTCACAATCAATCGGTCCAGCTTAGATATTCAATCGGTTTATTTTCTAGATGAAACTGCTTTTCCCTCAGGGTTCCAATCGGAAAAGTGGAAAACACAATTTAATTAGTAAAATATTTGAGCGCCACTCAAAACTTGTTTGAGAAAAGTTATGATAAAGTTTTTAAGTTACTTGTAAACTTCTTGAAGTAATGTTTAATAAAAAAACACAATAAACTTTAAATGAAGCTTTAATACAAACAATTTAAAAAAATTTAAAAAATATCTTTATAGAATATAAAGATAAATATTGCGTCATTAAACAATATTATTAAGGTAAAAATATTATACGAAAATGACCGTAGCGTATAATTAAACTTCCTTAGTGACAACCGAGCAAAATTAAAACTAATAAATTGCAAAGACACTTTTTAATTTCTCCCTCAATAAACAAAGTAAACAACCAGATATGACAGCCAGAAAGAAACTTTAACGCATGTGCAAACCACATGAAAAAATATGCCCTTGAATTCAAGCGAACAAAATTTATCGTTACAGAAATTTTTTACTAGAAATTTTAAAAAACGTTTTTGTCATTTATTTCAAATAACTAAGATTAATATATATATATATATATATATATATATATATATATATATCAAAATTAACACAGCAATACACTCAAAATAATAATAATAAAGATAATAAGAATAAAATCGTATAAAACAATTTACTTACGTAGGAAAAAAATATATATATCTTTTCTCGAGACACCTGAGCTAGAAGGCCTAAAAATTAAACAATTACGAGTACTACACACTCGTAAATAAATCAGTTAATTAAGACAAAGATAAAGATTTATCTTATTAACACGCGACCTTCTAAACTCAGCGTACAATAGTGTCTGATGCGGATACAGCAAATCCGGCGTGCTTCAACTACACTGTCAAAAATAAATCTCACTTCAAAATAAAAATTACATTCATAAATAATAAATTTCAAAATTATACACTAGCATCCAAAACAATTGTACAATAAAAAATAATTAAACTTTTCAAAATATTTGCGGGGAAAAGTCTATAGCAATATGTAATTTTCAAACATTAGTTTCTTGTGTGTTCAAATTGCATACTTTAGGCAATATATTGCTAATAATAAATAAAAATTTCGTTCATAATTGCCTGAGTACTCGTTTTATTTAAAAAACATGCGTTTCCCGGTAATCACTCTGTAGTTGACGGGAGCAGTGCTGCTTCTCAATTTACAACGAGGGAAATTCAAAGAGCGACAGACATATTGATCCACCCTCGTATACAGCATAATAATGCAGAATGAATGATTTAGATCCAAACTTAGCGATAAGAAATAAAAGCAAAACTCGATTTTCATCTTCGAGTAGGTGTAATATTATTGACGAGACACATATCCTTAGACGCAAATACCAGCAAAAGTAAACAGACGTGAACAAACGTGCATAATAAAGTGTTATTAATCACAATATGTACATATAGACGCTGTAATAATAATATATTCGTCGCTGTGCTCAGGAAATCCAGTGACATGTAAATAAACAAAACCATCGTTTAAAAACGTGCCAAGTCTGACACCCTTTTAATATGCAAACATTAATAAACGAGACAATAAGTGGAAGTTAAAAGATTTGCATGCTGGCCATGATGTAGTGGTTTCCATTTGACGGATTATCTCCTTTGAAGTATGTAGGTACACATACCACGTACAACTTCGACATACACCTGAACGCACAATACGTAGTTCTTTTAACCATCGTTGATTAATCGAAGGACATTAATTATAAAATTTCGTTATCGTCATTTTAATCATCTTACAAAGTTGCAAAGTTTCGTTACCGTCATTTTAATCATCTTACAAAGTTGTGGGATTAGATTTGCATACTCCGTGTTCAAAATTATGTGTTCGCTAGTGCAGCATATAAACCGTTAATTTCCATATATCTGACCACAAAGTGCAATTACTGAATTACTAAATTACCCCTAAAAGTAAGATGATATTAACGTCCAAGATATACAGCATGAAACAAAGAGACAACATAAGATAAATGGAAAAATGTAATTATACATATAGAATATAAATCCTTAATCAATTACGACGCGAAACCCAACGCGAACCTTAAAATTGAAAACCCCTGAAAATTGTATTACGTAATAAATTCAAAATATTCAGAATAAATAATAAATACTTCTATTGAAGTTACACACACACATTCACATACACTACAGCGCAGTTTACATACGTAACAGTTATCGATGTTATAAAAACGCTAACATTGTTAATAATAATTTATTTTGTCCAACAGACTAATACAAATAGGGCAACAAAATTTTTACACTATGTGACAATACAACAATAAATAAATAAATAAATAAATCTATTAATTCCATAAAAAAATAAACACATCACTAAATAATTAATTTGCATTTCCTGCACCAATGCACGAATGGACCCTCCACCATATATTAACCCTTGGCGTAGAAAACACGAAATATGAGGAGTACCAGTAAATTTACACGCGCTAACAGTGATGCTGAGTCGACCCTATTATTTATGAGATTCCCACTCTTCCTTTATTTTCGCACCGTTAGCATTTCGAATTCATGCCTCGCAATCAAATTTCCGTAATCTATATTTCGTTCTGGATAGACACCGTCTAGCCTGTAACTCAGGTACTTCAAAAATTTACGCTGAACGCGTTAAATTTGATTCACATGTAAGTCATAGATTGGATACCGAACGGAAAGCGCATGCTTCAACTTACTAACGCCATATGCAAAATAGAGAGATTTAATGGTACCAACATTCGTAAAATTTCGGGACATTCTGATAATAATAAAACCCAGAGAGACTTAACAGCACATCTAGTGATGTTTGAGAGATGATCGTTGAAGGTGAATTTGCTATCGAATGTAACACCAAGATACTTTGTAGAGTTTCGTTTTGCTATAAGAATATTATCGACGTAATAACGACAGTTTATATAATTTATTTTCCTTGTGTAAGTCACAACACAGCATTTGGAAATATTTAAATGATTTATGCGACATCAACTGTGAACAGTATTCAGGTTCTTTTGCACATTATATATATATATATATATATATATATATATATATATATATATATAATATTTTCGTGACCTTAGTAGGATATGGTAAACTTAATCAGTCGGCGATTAAAGGTCTGGTTTATTACTTCAAAGTATATATTTAAAACAACCTTACATGTTTCGGCAATGATGCCTTTATCAAGGATATAAAAAATATAGATGACAGAATATAAATGTCAAATAATTGAGTTGCTATGGTTTAAATTATTCAAAGATACATTCCAATAATAATAAATCATGCCTTAGTATTCCAAAAAATAGATAGCAAGGTGTGAACATATGTGTTGTTCGCTGCTAGCAGCTTGTGTCTCTTTCTGGGTATGAACTTGTGTGTTGGTTGCTGCTGGCAGCTTGCGTCTCTCTCTGGGTGTGTGGTTTTGTATTTGTGTGAGCGCGTAAGTGTAGGGTTTTGTATGTTGGCGCGTTCGTGCGTGTGTTTAGTGACCGGTCGCGTAAATTTAGAGAGATCGGATAACCAGCCGTTGCGTAGGGCCGCCAACCCTTTCCCGGCAACTTCTTTACTTTTCCGTGCAGTACTTCGACGGCCCGACCTCCGCCCGACGAGGCAAGGCGCAGACCAGCGAAGCGCACCCTGCACGGGGTTGCTCATCGCCAACCGAGGGAACACTCTTAGTGGTTACCTCAGTCGACGACGGTCACACTTTGTGCCATCTTAACGATTTCCGCAAAAGCGGGGGCAATGCACACAAGTCGAACGTGTGTGTGCTGTTAACGGCAGCCTAGCCAGGTTGCCGCCCAGGACCGGTCCTAGTGGTGTGTGCATTGCGCGGCGCCGTGATTTGCGCTGCGTAGCTTGGTTCCTCACTCCTGCTGGAAAGGCGGAATGGCACCTGACCGCCCATCGGGCAGACCCCCCTAGAGTTTGGTAGCGCATATGCTAGGCTACAACCCAGTAGAGGACCACATCAGCACAGAACAGAAAACAGGGAAAGGCAGGGAAAAGCAAGACATGAGTTATAATTACGTATGCGCCCGTAGAGCGTCTTAAGATGCAAAGTTGTCGGCATTCGCCCAAAACGAGAAGGAAAACCACGAAAACCTACTCGGACAACTAGACAGGAATCAAAATACGGAACAGTCAGCATGATAAGCAAAAGTATATGATATTTAAATGTAAATGATATTTAAATAACATAAGATATATAACAAAAAAATATATTATGATGGTAAATTGTAGATCGTTACAAAATTAAGTTATAGTATATACTGCTCATCCCTCGGTTGGCGATTAGCAACCCCGTGCAGGGTGCGCTTCGCTGGTCTGCGCCTTGCCTCGTTGGGACGGGCAAGGCGCAGTAATTCGACGGCCCGACCCGTCGAATTACTGCACGGAAAAGTAAAGAAGTTGCCGGGAAAGGGTTGGCGGCCCTACGCAACGGCTGGTTATCCGATCTCTCTAAATTTACGCGACCGGTCACTAAACACACGCACGAGCGCGCCAACATACAAAACCCAACACTTACGCGCTCACACAAATACAAAACCACACACCCAGAGAGAGACGCAAGCTGCCAGGAGCAACCAACACACAAGTTCATACCCAGAAAGAGACAAGCTGCTAGCAGCGAACAACACATATGTTCACACCTTGCTATCTATTTTTTGGAATACTAAGGCATGATTTATTGTTATTATTGGAATGTATCTTTGAGTAATTTAAACCATAGCAACTCAATTATTTGACATTTATATTCTGTCATCTACATTTTTTATATCCTTGATAAAGGCATCATTGGCGAAACATGTAGGGTTGTTTTAAATATATACTTTGAAGTAATAAACCAGACCTTTAATCGCCGACTGATTAAGTTTACCATATATATATATATATATATATATATATATATATATATATGACGCGGACGTATGATGAAGGTGTAGTTTCTCGGGTTCTTGGCCGCGTGTGAGTTTTGTCCTGAAAAGGACTATTTACTCTACGTTTCAACGAGATCGCACTCGTCATCTTCAGGAGCTAGTCGGTCTGTCGCTGGTTAGAAACGATCTCCAGCTCTAACCAGCGACAGACCGACTAGCTCCTGAAGATGACGAGTGCGATCTCGTTGAAACGTAGAGTAAATAGTCCTTTTCAGGACAAACCTCACACGCGGCCAAGAACCCGAGAAACTACACCTTCATATATATATATATATATTTAGTGTTTAAAGAATTTTGTTTTTCTTTTTTATTTTATTGGCCGTGTTTTAATATTAAAAATAATAGATTTTTATTGGTTTTAGCGACCTTTTATTGAATTTAGATGTTTGTTTGCCACGTTTCGACTTTTATCAATTCAGTCTTTTTCAAGCATCTGGAAACAAGAATCATTACAATGAACATGAGAACTGTGTTTGTTTTGTGTGATATAACAATTGAATTAACCATTTTAAATTTAACATTATATTAAGAAATGAATTACGGATTAGGTTAGTGTTTTACGTTGAAAATTAAATAACATTAAATTAAAATAGCTTAGAATGGTAGGGGGACATTTATGTGATTAATATCTGTATGAATTAATTGGAGACTTAACAAATATTAACAATTTTTAAGTTTAAAATTAGATTATAGATGATTATAAATTGAGTTAACATTTAATGTTGAAGCTTACATAAAATAAAAATAAGAATGGCTAAAATGAACAGGAAAGATGAATTACAATACAATACGTAAAGAGAACAAAGAAAAGTCAAATAAAACTCACATTGTTGTTTTTTCTACACGGGTACGCATTCATGTGCCACATGTGTTTGGACACCCGGGATCAATTTTCTTAGAACGAACATGCTTGTGCGGATTTTGTAAGTGAACTAATGCGAAATCGATGGGCTTTCAAAACTTTATTACCCTCTCATAAAACAATAGAAAAATCAAAAAAAAAACCCCTGCACGCACAAGACAAAAACGGGAAAAAAATATCTCCCATTAGAAATAACAATGTTAACTTATACCCCAAAATACGGTCCTGACTACCATGCTCATTCCAAAAAACAGAAATTAAACCCCCGCAAACTAAAGCATTAGTTCACTTACAAAATCCGCACAAGCATGTTCGTTCTAAGAAAATAGATCCCGGGTGTCCAAACACATGTGGCACATGAATGCGTACCCGTGTAGAAAAAACAACAATGTGAGTTTTATTTGACTTTTCTTTGTTCTCTTTACGTATTGTATTGTAATTCAACTTTCCTGTTCATTTTAGCCATTCTTATGTTTATTTTATGTAAGTTTCAACGTTAAATGTTAACTCAATTTGTAATCATCTTTAATCTAATTTTAAACTTAAAAATTGTTAATATTTGTTAAGTCTCCAATTAATTCATACATATATTAATCACATAAATGTCCCCCTACCATTCTAAGCTATTTTAATTTAATGTTATTTAATTTTCAACGTAAAACACTAACCTAATCCGTAATTCATTTCTTAATATAATGTTAAATTTAAAATGGTTAATTCAATTGTTATATCACACAAAACAAACACGGTTCTCATGTTCATTGTAATGATTCTTGTTTCCAGATGCTTGAAAAAGACTGAATTTATAAAAGTCGAAACGTCGCAAACAAACATCTAAATTCAATAAAAGGTCGCTAAAACCAATAAAAATCTATTATTTTTAATATATATATATATATATATATATATATATATATATATATGGTTGGTTATATTATATTTGTAAGAGTGTGATATATTTGAATATCATCTTCATAATCCACTACATTTCAATCTAGTGATGCCATTAGGCCGTTGATAAATATATTAAACATAAGCGGACCCAAGTTGAAACCTTGAGGAACTCCAGAAGTCGGGTAAAAAAAAATTATTTATAGCCATTACAGGTAACATAGAAATCGAATATACTTCTTTATCCAGTCATATACAGTGCGGCAGGGAAACTTGCTGATTTGAATTGGACGCCAATGAGCGAGGCGTGGTCAGACAGGGTGGGGAGGGTCTCATTAGAAAGAGGGGGTTCTGAAGTTTTGTTACCCCACAAGCCAGTTGTCGTCATGCGTTGGACAAAGGAACAGCGTGCGTTCGCCGTCGAGGCCTACTTTTCCAACGGTCATTCGGTGGTCGCCACCCAACGTGCCTTCCGAACTCGGTTCAATATTCATCCCGCGGGTCCCGTTCCTGGCTGGCAATCGATTGTTTCGTGGGTGTACACATTCAGGGAAAGTGGGAGTGTTGCAAAAAAGGCCCAGGAGGTCAATGGACATCCAGAACTCCAGAAAACGTCGAAAGGGTGAGGGAGTTGTTTTTGCGCTCTCCCCGGCGTTCGGCGCGTAAACACGCTGCTGCTCTGGGGATTTCTGATCGCACAGTGAGACGAATTCTTCACAACGAACTCCAGTTTCATCCCTACATACTTGCTGTGGTCCAACAGTTGAGTGAACGCGATTTCGCTTCTCGCCAAACTGCATGTGAAGCGCTCAGTAACTTGCCAGACGACGCTCTCGTGTTTTTTAGTGATGAGGCCCATTTTCACCTTTCCGGCTGTGTTAGCGAACAAAACATGCGGTATTGGAGTGATGTCAATCCCCGCGAACTTCATGAGATGCCACTTCATTGTGAACGTGTTACTGTGTGGTGTGCATTGTCGAGAGTTGCAATAATTGGGCCTCATTTTTTCGAGGAAGATGAACGCGCTGTTACTGTGAATGCAGTTCGCTACAGAGAAATGATTGAGACATTTTTTCTTCCACAACTTGAAGAAATGGAATTTGTGGACGTATGGTTCCAGCAGGACGGAGCCACGGCGCACACAGCGAGAACATCGATGGAGCTTTTGAGGGAACACTTCCACGAGCGCCTTATATCCTTGAAGGGTGACGTACCGTGGACGCCGCGCTCCCCCGATTTGGCACCCAGCGATTTTTTTTTATGGGGATATCTTAAATCCATCGTTTACAACGACAAACCCCGGTCCCTGCAACACCTGAAGGACAACATCCGCCAAGCCATCGCCAACATTCCCGTCGATATGCTCGAAAGAGTGGAGCGCAACTTCAAATCAAGGGTAGATCAGTGTATCACTAATGAGGGCCGCCATTTGCCCGATGTCATTTTTAAAACTACTTAAAACAAAAATTCAGAATGTGTACTATACGATACAAAAAGAATTTAATCGATATATGAAGTACTTTTTCTTTTATTGACTTTTCAAATCAGCAAATTTTCCTGCCGCACCCTGTACTATAGTTTTATAAAGGATTCCCTAGCGGTGCGTTAATTTTTTGGAGAAGTGTATTTACCAAAACCTGCAACTGTAAAAAATATTTTTTTACAGACCTGTGTTATTTAGAAGTAGATAAACTAACAAAGCAGTTAGGGAAAACAAAACAAAATAAATATTTTCAATTCTGATTAATTTCGTTTCTTTTTCAAGCACTAAGTAATTAATGCATCACTCGAAAGTTCCTCTAACATTACATTTCACAGCAAAATATCTATGAACAGGTTCATAAATACAGTACAAATTAAATTTTGTCGACAGAGATAATTTAGTTTAAAAATATGCAAAAGCTTTTAGCGTCATTTTCATTGCAGAAAATTGTTAATAAAAGCAACGCACCTACAAACATCTTAATGCGATGTTACATAGGAACTGTTGCGAAAATTTAAACACATTTATGAATTTAATGCAATTCTCTAGGTACGGGCGATGAATAAGTCAATTATTGTGCGATACAAAACAAACGTAGACCATTCCGCGTGAGTTAACAATAGTGCATCGATGCCTGAGAATCTCATAGATTGTGCGGTAAAAATGATGAGATATATTCCATTGTGCAGTAGGCAACCAAAATGGTTGTAAACTATCCGCATTTCTCGTCAACGGACATCCAACTCAATCTAGTTTGTAATTCTGATGAGGTATAACATTTGCCGTAGAAAGAGAATATAAACACATTTATTCGATAAATGTTTTTCAGTATATGTATTTGGAGTAAGCAGTGTTATATTCTGAATCTTTTGCATAAAATTCGAAACAATTCTTAATTGATTTCCTATCTGAAATAAACGAAATTACTGGCATAATTTATAATTTTTACAATTTAAGTTATTCTCACTTCAATAAATTTCAAATTGTAACAATTCCCCAGTATTAAATCTTTGTAACAATAATTTGAAACATACATGTGTAGACAAAAGCCTCGCCAATTTTGTATAATACAAAAGTATTTTTAATAATATAAAATATTGTTAAAAATCTAGTGTGAAGGACACAATACAAGTTCAATATTAATATTTTTGTGAACGTATCCCTCTCCAGAGCGCAGATACGTATTTCACCTTTCTACAGATTCGTCAGTACGCCCCTACTGGAGAAAGATACATTCACTAAAAAAATCAGCGTAGAAGTACATTCAGCGCTGCATATTAGCAAACAGGCGAAGCAACAAGCTCTGTCTACTAGGGCTGGGCGATACCGACGTTTTCTGTATCGGGTACCTATACCAATCGAGGTATCGATACTTAGCGATGTATCGGGTCTGTGCACGGTATCGATTCTGAGTACTGGAATCGGTAAAGTATCGATAGGTATCGATGCTTTGGAATCGATACCTTGGAATCGATACCTTGGAATCGATACTTTGGATTCGATACCTTGGAATCGATACTTTCGAATCGATACCTTAATTCGATACCTAGAAATCAATATTCATAACCCGTTTTCTAGGTGTCGATTGTTTGATATCGGTTTCAAGAGATATAAAATTAATTTACCGATTCTACCATAACTACGGTATGAAATTCGCAATATTGTGAGATTTTTTTTTTGTAAAAATTATAGTTATGTCATAATAAGGATATTTGCTACACACAATAATAACATCCTTTTAAATATATATTATATAATATATATAATGCATATAAACTTAAAAATTCTTTACTTAAAGTTATTGCATCCTTTATGTACATTTAAAAAATGCACAAAGGTAAGCTACCCGATACATCGTTACCCGATACATCGCTAACCCGATACATCGATACTTAGCGAGTACTGGAATCGGTAAAGTATCGATAGGTATCGATGCTTTGGAATCGATACTTTGGAATCGATACCTTGAGTCGATACCTTGGAATCGATACTTTGGAATCGATACCTTGGAATCGATACCTTGATTCGATACCTAGGAATCAGTATTCATAACCCGTTTTCTAGGTATCGTTTGTTTGATATCGGTTTCAAGAGATATAAAATTAATTTATCGATTCTACCATATCTACGATATGAAATTTGCAATATAGTGATTTTTTTTGTAATAATTATAGTTACTATGTTTATGTTATAATATAGATATTTGCTACGCATAATATAAAATTCAACAACATCCTTTGAAATATATACTATATAATATATATATTGCTATATATACTTAAAAATTCTTTACTTAAAAAGTTATTGTATCTTTTATGTACATTTAAAAAAATGCACAAAGGTAAGCTACCCGATACATGGCTACCCGATACATGGCTACCCGATACATTGCTACCCGATACATCGATACTTAGCGAGTACTGGAATCGATAAAGTATCGATAGGTATCGATGCTTTGGAATCGATACATTAGAATCAATACCTTCGTTATATGAGGTATCGGGAATCGATACCAGTTATGGTATCGGGTATTGGACGATGTATCGCCCAGCCCTACTGTCTACATAGCAACTGCAGAACTAACAAAGTGTTTCCATCTGATAGTACTGCAGTATCTCTGAAAACTGTATTATCGTGTCTTCACTACCTATTACGATCAACCACGATTGTATGTTTCAAATTATTCTGTTATATACGCTTGCGGTTGATACGAAATAAGTAGTGAAGAAGGGGAAATATAGGAGAAACATCTCAGAAAATTGGACACGCTTTGAAAATTATCTGGTGACTTCGGTAATATGCAAGACATACAAATGCAGATGTATAATTACAAGTGCTTAAGAAAACCATTTCAGAAGGTTGGCCTGTAAATACCAAATAGTTACCTATTAATATTAAAAAATATTTACAGTACATTCATGAATTAACATTCATGAATTAAGCACTTTTACTTTCTAAAACACTCCAGAAAGAGATGACATCCAAGATCCACTATAATCACATGGGCATAAATAAATGCCTTTCTCTGGCCAAGGAATCATTCTTTTGGGTAAACATTAATAATGAAATAAAACAAACGATCTTAAAATTTTCAAATCCTGATATGCCAGAATAAATTTGTTTCTTATTACTGTTGTTAGAATTATAAAAGAACGAAAATTGTACATGATTTCTAAATAAAAATAAAAAAAATTAAAATTTGTTGACTAGTCTTATTAGCTTTTATATTTAACGTTTGATAACGTTTAATATTATCACTTTATGCTCAGTTACTCCGTCCAGTTGAAGTTTAAATGGCATCCTCAAAACTTGAGAAGGTATAGCTTGACCGGAAATGTTAGAAATTTACCGAAAAGTGAATGACCAAAAGTCGTAACTAATAAAGCTATTGCTCAAGATATTGCTATAGTATTAGAATAATTACTACAAACTTCTACTACATCCCTCGCACTAAACTATGATATAAGTTGCCGAGCAGTAGCCAAAATACTGAGGCGTGAAAAGTATCAGTCGTATAAACTACATTAAGTGCAAGAATTATTGGACGAGGATGAAGATTTGCAAAAATGACCAATATTTTACATACGATTTGCTGTTTTCCGACGAAGCTACGTTTTGTTTAAATGATACCGTTAATTGCCACAATTGTCGATATTGGTCAAAAGATAACCCTCATTGGATGCTAGAAACACATATACAACATGCGCAGAAATTAAACGTTAGTGCTGGTATTTTCAGGGGTCCTTTTTTCATTCACGGTACAGTAACTGGACAGAGATATTTAGATATTTTTTAAGTGATCTGGTTGTGCCTAATATTAAGGAATATGGGGAATTACCTGTAAGTGTTTGGTTCCAACAAGATGGAGCACCCTCCCACTACGCCCTTAATGATAGAAGTTTTTTAAAGGAAATATTCCCAAGTCGGTGGATTGATCGTAGAGGATTCATTGGATGGCCCGCACGGTCTCCAGATTTAAAGCCCCTAGATCTTTTCCTTTGGGGTCATTTAAAATCTGTGGTTTATACTAAACGATTGCATAATCTGGACGAGTTACGGCGGAGAATAATTGAGGACGTGCAATTAATTCGTGAGGAGGCTTTGACAAATGTCATTCAAGAATTTGTTCACAGACATGCATATTGTCAAGAAGTTGTTATGTTTTGGGAAGCAAATAGGCCAATTGGAATATTTATATTTATTTTTATTATTAGTTGAATTAACTTCCTGTCTTTTTTTTTCTTACTTTTCTATTCATTTAATACGTTTTCGAACCCTGTGAATCGGCAACCTCTTTTGCCTGACTTCTTTTGCTCGATAGATGTCGCCTTACCTTGAATCTTCCGACGATCGTGTATGACGTATGTCGGGCTCGATCGTTTTTCGTTCATCTCGTTCGAACGGCACTTGGTTCGAGAGCTTTGCCGGGTTTGGGTGTGTGAGAACCTAGTCGTTGCGGTAAGAGATATCATTATCTTTTGAATTTTTTTCTTATGCGTTTCTTTGATCCTTTTTAGGATATATTTTAGTTCTACCGCCCATTGCTTTGTGAATTAATCCGTTTTAATCGCTGTATTTCTTCGAAGACTAAACCCCGTGGGAGGCTGATCAAGCGTACACATTTTTCCTCGCAGCTGTGCATCTTAAATTATCGATTTATTGGAGGAAAACCGTGCAAATATCCGCAATCCACTTTCGACAGCGAAATTGGACACGGCGAGGCATCCTTTAATCTAGGATTTTGAATCGAAATTTTCTCGGCGTCCAAAATGGCGTACTCAAGCGTAATGGCGGCGTGAATGGCAGCATTTAGTTTGCCAAATTATATTTTGGAATTGGATAGCCCGTGCAATCCCGTAGAAGGCTTTCCTATTTAAGTCTGAATTAAGAACGATTTTGGAAACAAAGTGTGAAGTAGGTGTGGATATTCTGTCTTTTTTTTCAATATTTAAACTTTTGCAAACTTAATAAACTTGACTAATTATTATTTTGATTACACATAAGTAAGGCTTTAAAGAAGCCGTTCTCTCTGTCTGGGACAGACGTTGTAAAGTATACACTTCATTTATATTAGTATCGTAGTATCCTGATTGTTGTAATCGGGTTAGTTTCTTTTGGGATTAATTTTTGTTAGATCTTGTTTTAGTTTGAATCCTGTAACTTTTTACTTTACCTAACTTTACAACATCTGTTTGCTACTCTTTAACACTTTATAGATCTTGTTCGTAATTCATTGATAGCAAGCTAGGCATTATACATTTAACTAGTTCTTTAACCTTTCTTCTCTCTCTTTTATATATATCGTATTTTCCCGCTACTCCATCTGCTAAGTAATCTAAGTAATTTTCACTTGCGCTGCTATTTCTTTGTTCCACCATGAGGTGTATTTTTTTGTTCCATTACTTACACTTACACCACATATTTGTTTAGTAGTATCTATCAGGGTAGATTTAAAGTAATTCCACAATTCTTCAACGCTACTGTTTTCAGTTCCTTTACAGCCATTTGTTAATTTTGTTGTTAGTACGTGTTCATAGTTTTTTGCTGTTTCTTTGTTCCGTAGTTTATATGACTTTAAAGTTGTGTACTTAATTTTATTTTGAAGTATGTGGTTATTTTTCTCTGTTTCACATATTTTCTCTCTAAATTTAGTTAATACTACATAGTGATCGCTCCCAATTTCCGGTCCTCTGTGTACCTTAGTATCTATGACTGTTTTTCGGTTGTTACTTTCAATTAGTACGTAATCGATTATGGATTTCTCATTTCTGCTTTTCACTTCTCTTGTGAACTTATGTGTATCTTTGTGTTCGTAAAAGGTATTAGTAATAATTAGACTATTCATTAGGCAGAATTCCAGCATCCGTACTCCATTATGATTTCTCGTGATTTCCCCATGGTTGCCTATTACTCTTCTGTATACATCGTCTCTTAACTCCACTCTACTATTGAAATCACCCACTATATATATTTTTCCTTTTGTATTTTCTGTTCTTATTGTTAGATTATTCCAGAACCTATCCTTATTCTCCTTTTTATCGTCTCCGTTGGGACCATATACTACTATCACTGTTCTGATTCTTCCACTATGTTTTTGTGTTAGCTCAATGGTTAATATTCTTTCGGAAATTGCCTCCCATTTATAGATTTCTTTCGCCATTTTCCTATTTACGAAGCATCCGACGCCTGCACAGGCTCTTTGGTCCTTTGGGACTCCACTGTATATCATTATGTGGTCATTTTCAAGTTTCATTACTCCTTTTCCTTTTTTTTTTGTTTCCGTTATTGCTAATACATCCACTTTCATGTTTTCAAACTCATCTTCTAGTTCCTTCTCTTTGCCAGTTATGCTTTTGATATTCCAGGTCGCCAGCTTCCAGTATTCGTTATTATCATTATCCTTCTTACTCACTTTCTCTGCTCTTTCCTTTCTTAGTTTATTATTTTCTTCTCATTTTGTTCCATTTTCATGTGTCAAACTCATATCCTTTATCGTTGCTGGTTTCATCAACTTATTTTTATTTTGTGTGGCTGGCTTTAGTTTTTTGACTTGATCTTTACCATCTTTTCGTATGTTTTATTCCAGCGCCACTCTTCTCCGTTTACAATTACTTTATTATATCCTATTTTCACTTCCTTTCCTTTATCCATTTCACTCTTTGCGTACTTTCTTATTTGTTTTTGTTTATCTCTCTCTTTTTGTGTTAAATCGTCATTGATGAAGACTCTGTCTTCCTTAAAATTCGTTAATTTCTTTTTATTTTGCATCACTTCTTCTTTTTGTAGTTCATTTCCAAATTCAATAACGTAAATAGTTTCTCCAATTTTTGTAACCTGTTTCGGTGTTATATCTAAGTTCAAATGTTGTCTTATGAAGTCGGTAATATTGTTCTTTAGCATTTCTCTGTTCGTTGTGTTTAGTTTTAACCCAGATATTACGACATTATTTTTCCGGTTTATCTTCTCCGTCCGTTCTATAACCTTCTTTATATCCTCCATTTCTTTCTTAATTATTTCATTTTCCTTTCTTATCTCTATATTTTCTCTTTTCATATTTTTATTTTCATTTTTTATCTTAATAATTTCATCGTTGATGATTCTTTGTTCGTCTCTAATCTGTTGTATTTGTTTGCTAATCGCTCTTTGATCAGCTTTCATTTCTTTTTGATTTTTATTCATCGCTTCAATCATATTTATAATTTGATCCAATTTATCCTCACTCTTAGGTGGTGTTGAACAAACAATACTAAATTTACAAAATACGCACTGGATCAATACAATCATTAGTCTATGAAATAAACGCTTTCATGTTTCGAATTAAAAATTGCACATATTAAAATGATTCATCCTACCTTCAACAGAAAATGTTTCATTAGTTTCACTATGAAACACAGCTTTGTGTTCAGCTAAATATTCCTTTGAACCAAACCCCAAGCAACAAAAAGTGCACGCAAAAATATTTTCAACGTCCTGTTTTGCGATGGGAACAAAATACATTTCTGCATTTTCAAGATTATCTTCATATTTCTCACCAAAATACACCAATAGCTCTTCACCTTCCTCAATTCTGCGAGTGCTACAATAATATAGTTTGCCATTATATTGAAGCGGTAGTAAATTTTGTTCGTAAATATTTCTGGCAGGATTGATGTCTTGCATCCAATTCAGATGCTCTGATTTATCATCACTAACCACCAACCGTCCTCCTTTTATTCTCAAATGCAGTTCTGTTGGATTAAGTCCATTAAAAGGGCCAAATCTTACATCTTCAGGTATAACTTTCAAAGAGGAAATTCCCAAATCTCCATATGACTCTGTAGTTTCCAACGTATATTTCGGTAATTCTCTTGCTCTGGCATATGTATTATGAGAAGAAGGGTTTTTGTTCAAAATATGTACGACCACTCTGCATTTGGTGCAATAATCCTGATAGATTTTGTGGCAACGGTTACAAACTGTTAAACAAATTCCTTCATACAATCTCGCAAAATTAAAAAAGGCATTTTAAATTTAGAGAAAAATTATAGAAAAAAGATTGAAGTTTTTTAAAATAGATCTTTAAATAAGTTTATGACCAATCTATTTGTATAAGAAGTGAGGTGTGTTGGATAAAAAATGCTTTAAAACTAATTATTTTGTGCTACATATTTGTGAATAGTTTTATTATCAGATATTTATATCACGGTAATATATTACAATATACATAATAAATATATATTTCAGTGTACATTATGAAATAAGCTTTATAGTTGCCGTCGGAATATAATTACTGTTATCATAAGAATACAAATGTACTTACACAGCAGTTCATTACCGAATTTAATTTGTTTATCATCATAATTAACTCCATCTCCTATTTTAACATTGTTGTTTTCCGTATCATTTACTTCAGATGAAGGTAAGTCTGTTTTGATATGATCTACAGAAAGCGTTTCATATTCCGTTAGTTTGCCATTGCTAACATACCCATTTAATTCACCATTGCTTTTATAAATAATGAATTAAAAATGTGTAGATAGTCGAGTATAATACGATTTTGTATTACCTTGTAATTATGACATGACAGTTGTCTAAGTCTAATTTTTTGACTTCTGTCATTTCCCTAAACTTGACAATTTATGTTAGTGGCACTCGTTAAAAGTGAAATAGTACCATTGTGCGTAAAAAAAATTTTATACAATGATATATTTATTTATTTTTTTTATTTAAGGGCACACAAAGTGCTATTATATTGGTGTTTTCGACATATTTCATCATTAATTAGCTACACTGTGTACGTATCGTGCGGACAAAGTTTTCATGCCTGGTTGCCATGGCAACTTAGCGTTTATTATATATAATTTTAGCAGATAGAGGCTGGAACACCTGTTTACAAGCATTTGTTTATTATATTATTATTGAGCTGGTTGTCAAGCTTCACCGGCTGTCAGTTGTAGAAAATGTAGTTCTATTTTACGTGGCAAAGTTCCATCAGACGTGCCTACGTTTTGTATTTTCAATATCTTGGGGGAACGTTACTATATTAATATTTCTTATGATTTAAACTGTGTAACCATATTGTAAAGAAGCGAAGATTACGTATACCTAATTTGTGTTCTGCTAATCTCATGTTTGGTTTGTGCCACAAATAATTCAAATTAATCACTAGAGCTGAGGATGTTTGCGGTATAACCATGGTTATATCATGTAACCATAGTAATTTACTATGGTTACATGATATAACCATGGTTATACCGCAAACATCCTCAGCTCTATTAATCACAGTACTTCTACCTGACTATACAAGCTGTTGATCTGACGAGTGAATTTGTTGTAAAGAATTCACTATATTACGCCCGGTGCGTTAGTATTGTAATTTTGTTTGGGGAAAATTAATCTGGGAGTCTTGTATCTAAGTTTTATAATTATAACTTAGCTTAATTACAGCCTTGGCGCTTAGGTTATGTGTCGATATTTCTTTAATTTTTGAAATTTACTTTCTATATTCACTCTTGTCACTTTTGTTATTGCGCATTTCGTCGACTGAAATTAAGACATTATATATTTTGAACCTACTTCGTATTGTTATTAAATTTTGTTATTGTTGATGACATGTGTTTATTTGATACCTTTCCCTCAAGTGTTTGAGAGCAAAGAATGAAACAAGTAGTAAAGGGGCATACACTTTTGCTTGTGGAGCTACCAGAGTCCCACCCGCTTCCGTGTTACGGGGGTACTTTGCAGGAAAATAATACGGTGGCGTCATATCCACCATCAAGCGACCTTGGAACTCGCGACACTCTCCGATAACGTTAGAGCTAGCCGGCAGAGTATTTTCCACGGGACGACCACCATCAGGTAGGTACGGGCAAGAGAGGGAGGCCCTGCAGAACATCTCGCAACCACATAATTACTTGTTTTATTTTGTTTTGGTCGCAATAGTGTAGCAAAGTGAACAGTCATCATTTCGAATACTTTCTCTTCCGATATTGATTTTGTTTATATTTTTTGTGTTAATTTTTCTAGTTCTCAATAAGATTTGCATTATTAAATTTAATTAAATATCTCTGTCGCTCATGAACAAAAAGATGCCAAACCTTATTATATCTGAACTCCCATGGAAGAACACTAAAATTCGTAAAAATATACAGTGTGCGAATTTATTGCATTTTCGCGAAGTAAAGTAAATGGAAATACGCTCTCTACATTTTACGACGCTAATTATTCGAATTTTTTATAGAAAAAAATTCGCCCTTAAGTAGGATTCGAACCCACGATCGTGGCTTGCCGGACCATCGCTTTAACCTCTAAGCTATTAAAGGCCATGATTTCGAATCTTTATGGGAATGCCTTAAGTCACATCAAGGAAACAGATGATATATCCCACTTACGGGCGAATTTTTTTCTATAAAAAATTCTAATAAATTAGCGTCGTAAAATGTAGAAAGCATATTTACATTATACAGGGTGTTTCGTTTAAAATAAAAAGAATTAGTAAGGTTTCAGGCTAAACCAGAAGTCTGATTTGAAAATAAATATGCTCTTTGAATTCTCTATTTGCATTAAATTAAATGTGGAAAATGAATGCATACATTTGCCTAACCCTGTATAAAAGTTAGCAAGCATATCATACGTATCCGTATTGTACAAAATAAAAGTATAAGAGTAAGTATAAACTATTAATCCTTCAACAAATAAATATATTTTTATGTCTCCCTATCGTAAAGTTTGTCAAGCGGAGTTGTCTCTGCTGATGCTTCTAATTGTAGGATTAGTGACTGAATATAAAACTTGCATGCCGCGGTCATCGCTAGGTACCTTATCGCAACAAAAGCGATAAATCTAATTAAGCAGCCACCATAGTTACGAACCAACTTACTACTTCCATACTGCCTTATAGACTAAGGACATCGCATGCAAAGCTTCTTGCTTGTGCTTTATTCGATAGGTCCAGACGCGGATAGACACAAGAAAATCATAAAATAAGCATTTTTCTATGGACACGACAACAGCGAACGGGTAGATTAAATGGATAGTAATAATGATCTAAATGATTGCGACTTTAATTAAATATATTTGTTGTTACACGGTGGCTCTTCTGTTATTATATAAATGAAACAAAATAATTAAGACTATATTATTATATTTGTTATTCGCGCGCGGCTACTACCTCCTAAATATCTCTTACTTATAATATAAAATAAATAAAACTTTTATATTTTTTTTTCACAAATATATTTATTTTTTTAAATATATTAAATATTATATTATTAGCAGAGAACGGATGCAATTTCCATAAAACTCAATCGGCAATTGGAATTGTGTATAACGTCGCTCAGTACATCCCGGCGTAATTCAATGAAGTATTTGTTTGACTTACTCGGCCACCTGGTCTCGCAGCGATAACAATGGACAACCCAGCTATTGTATTCGGAGAATATAGTGTTTTCAGTGGTGTCGTGTACGTAGATAAAATAAATAAGTTTATCGTATTTCGTAAGAGAAATAGCACGTACATTCCTATTCTTTTCATTTAAGCAACATCTTCCAATTATTTTCACGTAAGTGTGCATAAAATTTCGTTATTTAATTTCGTTTATTTGGATCTAGAATATTCTTACTTTTTCAGACAATGGAAGAGCGTCGAGAATGGCATCGTGAAACAATGGCGAGTTGGATTGAGGGCCATACTGATTGTATGTACATTGCCAGTGATTCCGAAATTTATTGTGAAGTGTGTGAAACGTTATTGAAAAATTGCAATAAATCAACCGTAAAACGTCACGTAGGATCGTTAAAGCACGAAAAAGAATTGAACCCGTTGGAATCTGACAATTTTAACGAAGAACTCTGTGAAACTTTTATGGCAGCTAATATTCCATTATTTAAATTGAACAATCCAATTTTGAAGACATTTCTGAAAAAATATACTGGTCGAAATGTTCCTGATGAATCAAATTTACGCAAATATTATGTTTCTAGGTGCTATACGAGAACAGTAGAACGAATTAGAAGCCATCTTTTAAATCAATACATATGGATAAGCGCCGACGAAACGGTGGATATGTTAGGACGCTGTGTGGTAAATGTTGTAGCTGGTGTACTACATTCAACTATTCCCTATAACTCATATGTAATAGCAACAAGTGATATAAATAGAGTTGATGCGGAAACAGTTGCTGAAACCATTAAGGAGAATATGCAAAAAATGCTTCATTCGGACGCCATGTACAAAGAAAAAATACTTTTATTTGTCAGTGATAGTGCTGCGTATATGTTAAAAACAGGCAGACTATTGAAGAAAACATATCCTAATATGCTGCATATTACTTGTGTAGCACATGCTCTCCACAGAATCTGTGAATATATCAGAGACACTTTTCCGGAAGTTGATAGACTTGTATCAGCTTTTAAAAAAGTTTTCAGAAAAGTACCATTGAGAGTAGCTCTTTTCAGGGAAAAATTTCCATCTCTGTCACTGCCTCCCACTCCAGTAATAACTAGATGGAGAACATGGCTGGAAGCTACTAGTTATTATGCTGAGAATTTCGATAGTCTAAAACATTTCGTAACACTGCTAAAGGAGGATGCTAGAAGTATTGGTGAGTGCAAGGAGCTCACACAAATCCCAAATTTAAAAAATCAGTCGTACTTTCTTCACGAACACTTTGGAAAATTGCCAAAACTAATCACTTATTTTGAAAATCGAAATCTCAAAGGTCGGATTAACCACATTAGATGTGGCTGTTGATAATTTGAAAAGTACTACAAGTGACTTCGGATGTGGCCTTCGGCAAAAGTTTGAAGCAATTCTTAATAGAAATCCAGATTTAATTACATTGCAGCAATTATGTATGGAGACAATTCCACAAAATCTAACGCTAAATATGAAGAAATAAAAGAATATTTCCAGTATGCACCTATAACCAGTTGCGATGTAGAAAGGACGTTTTCTATTTATAAGGATGTACTTAATTAAAAGAGAACAAAATTGACAGAAGAAACCCTTGAGAAACTATTGCTAGTCAATATTAATACTCCTTTACTCAACTTGAACGACAAAATGAACAAATAAAAATGTTCCAATTATAGAAATAAAATTAAAAACTTTGAAAATACAACTTTTCAACAAATACATATTGCAGTGAATTGTGCTTTTGAATTGTTGTTTTAATTTTGCTTATTGACTTATGTTCACAATCCACAGCAGTCTCGCCGAACTAGACTCAATCGGGTGGGCACCTTCCTTGAGCTTCTTAATCGTCAGGGTTATTCTCACGAATGTCGTGGTGTAAAAGAGAAATAATACAAATTAAACTCAAGAAATAAAACTACCATTAACACCACAAACATATAATTTACCTCAAAAACAAAAAAAAAAAACTACTTTATCAAGTATAAAGCAAAACTGTGACTAAAATTTCGTCTTAATATAGAGAAAAAACTCTTATAAAATATGACTGTATAAGAGAGGAAAAAAACTCTAAACTGAATTCCGAACAAAATCTAAATAAATATAAACAAACTTTATTAGCTGTCATAAATTACTTTATTCCCTCAAAAAATCAAACATCAAAAATAGAACTTTCGCTATTTTTCGCACGCAACTAAAATTAAACAAGCGCAAGTCCAGCTTGTAACAAATAAACTTTCCCCCTTCCTACTATACTACGATAACTTAAATGAATAAAAACTATACTCTAAAAAAAACAGACTAATACGTTTTGTTAATATTTCAAACAAAAAATATTACAAATTAAATTTATAAATTTAAGAAGCTTCAAATTTCAATAGAATTATTACTACAAATATATCTATATAAATATCATATTAAAAATACATACATTTTAGTTTTGTACACGTTACGCCACAAAAACTATTATTTGAGAGATTCCAGATAGGGCAATTTATTCAAATTACAAGTTTAAAAGACTTGTAATAACCCGTAATTGACTTTTAATGATATCAAAGCACTTCAAAAATAACAAACGAAGTTATCCAATCTATATTAAACAAAATTAAGTTCTGTTCAACATTAATAAAAAAGAACCACCTATCTGTTAAAGAGCTACGAAATCTCTAAAGATGAAGAACCAGCAAACGGCAAGGCATCCCTACCTAACATAAAAATATATAAGTCAACATAATAATAATATATATATCTGTCTTATTATGACTTCCAGCTTGGCGCGGACTTCGAACATCTACATAGGCTCGTGCAATCTACAAACATTGACAAAAATACATATTACAATAAATGATTATAAAAATTTTCAATTTTAACAGTCATATCCCTGGCATAAAATTTTACAAATAAATACAATAATTTTCCTATCTTCTTCAATTTCTTCTGCAGGGAAAAATCCATAACAATATGTATTTCGTAATTTTATAGATCACCACCCGTTTGTTTTCCAATTATATAAATAAAATTAATTAATAAATATGTATTTCGTAATTTTAGATAGATAGATCACCACCCGTATGTTTTCCAATTATATAAATAAAATTAAAAACTTTATAAATACAACTTTTCAACAAATAAATAAAGTATTTCGTCATTTTATAGATCACCACCCGTTCGTTTTCCAATTATATAAATAAAATTAAATATTTTAGAAATACAGCCTTTCGCCAGTATTGCACTGGGCTTTGCGTCATGTGGTAAGCGTGTCCGTTCTCTAATAGTATTTAAACAGGGTAATTATAAGTGGATGTGGTGTTCTTTAATTTCTTTTTTTTCCCTCAACTAGCTCTTTTGCCGTGGGCACAAGGACTCGTACCTTCTTTTTTTCTCAGATGTTTATTTATTACTTAATTTTTTTTTTCTTTTTTTGGGTTCGTGGATCCTCGATAAACGAGAACAAAGAACAGCTGATGTATTTTAAATTCTATGACTCTTTGTAATATCATGTTTAATTTTGAATTTGGCTCATGAATTACATTCTTATTTTTATATTAATGATTTGATATTTACAAAAATAGGTGTTTTTGTTATTGGCATTTATCTGACCTTATTTTGCTTGATGACAGATGGCTCTTTCTTCTTCTGACAATTTTCTTTTTTATTTAATATTTGTGTTTATTTTGCTTAGGCAGTACCTAACTTCTTTAATGGCTATTTGTCTTTATTTAGCTTCTTCGACTCTTGATCGACATTATTTTTAATTTTTTTGCACGAAGTACGTGTATATTTTCGACTTGTGTAATACGAGGTACGTATTATTTTTTTTTAACTCGAAGTACGTATCCCCTATTTGACCTTTTCTACAGAAAACTTATCGGTGTTAAAACAATCAGTTCCCCTATTTCTTTCGGTCTCTGATTTTTGTAACATTACCGTTACAAAAGCTATACGAATTTTTCAATACCTCTTCTTCTTAGTTCTTGAATGCCTTTTTGGAATTTGATGTTACTAGTTTTGAAAATAATTTTTTCTATTATTATTCAGGTAATTATTTTAATTAATATTTCTATATTAATCATTTTCATTTATCTGTCAAAATTTCTCTAATTTTCCAAAATTTCAGTTTATTATTTAATTCTATATTTGATGTTATAGTTATAATACTGTTATTAAAGATTTATGCCCTTTCAGTATATGCTATCTCATTATATTTTACTTTATTCTACAAATTTCGAAAATCCTCGTCCAGAATTTTTCAATTTTCCAAAATTTCAATTAATTCCTTTTTTGTTTTGTTATTCTACTTGTTCTTGTAAATTGAGCCCCTCTTGAGTAATTTAAGCCTATTATTGTTGTATTTTATTTGCTTTTTAGGTGAAAATCTTCCTCCAGTTGGTGTGTTGAATCCCGATGTCTATGAATTCTGTTCGGATGTTATTCTTATTGGCTAGTTAGTGTGTATTTTGGTTCCTTCCTTGACTTTTAACTGTCTGTTCTTCTTTCAGTTGTAAATATGGATATTATTGTATTTAAAAGAAGTTGGAATTATTATATTACGATGGCTTTTTTTTAATAAAATGTATTTTTTTTATCTTTTGTGTATCCTTTTAGTAATATTTTAGTTTTAATATTAAGCAAATAGGATTTAGCTAATTAAAATCCTGAAATGTCCTATCTTAAGATAACCTCTGGCCAATTTTTCTTTTATCTCATAGAATTTTCTCTCGGTTTCACCGTTTCTAGGTTTAAAAATTTTATAATACGCTTATTTATAATCCATAACATGTCACATGTACGTGTTTAGGAACACATATAACTAGAGCAGACCAATTTCCGTGCGCGCCATGTGCGCCGATGTGAGGATGATTGTATAGCATCAGAACTAATAAAAAGCATTCAGTATGTGTTTGGTACTTGCTTGGACTGCATGTAAGTGTAAGCATACGTAATAAAATGTCGTCGACACATAAATCGAGAAAACGACCGTTGTCAGACGAAGTGAATAAGTTTATTATGGATTTCCCGGACTTAATATACGATGGGTCAAAAATCAAATGTTTAGTGAGCAATACATATCTAATCTGTTGGTCAAAAACACATTGTAAAGAACACGCAAGCAGTTCGAAGCACAATAATAACAAAATTAATCGACAACAGTTCATACATGAACTATGTGTAACTATGATTGTGTGTACATTGCCGTTTACCTTGTTAAGTAATCATTCATTTATTTCATTTTGGAATAAATACGCGAATCAAACATTACCGAGCACGATAACATCACGGAGGCATTTACCATCGGTGTGTAAACAGGTTGAAAATAAAATCAACGCCGAACTGAAAAATAAAAAACTGTGGTTATGTTTGGACGAAACAACTGACAGCAAAAAACAATCTGTAGTTAATGTGATGGCGCGTAATATGGAACCACATCAACCAACGTATTCAATTTTATTAGCATCCAGACGACTAGAACAACGTAATGCCGAAAAAATTTCAGAGGTGCTATTAGGTACTTTGGAAAAAGTTAAATTTTCGAAAGACCAAGTATTAATGTTTATGACCGATGGTGCCGCAACCATGTGTTCTGTAGGCCGGTCTCTTAGAAAATATTGTCCTAACTTGTTACATATTACTTGTAAACTCCATGCTCTACACCTTGTGGCAGAACAGGTACGTAGATGTTATCCAGAGGTAGATGCTTTAATATCTTTAATATTTCACGAATTGTGTCCCCATACCCCTGAGCTACCACAGCCGATTCTGACACGTTGGGGTACATGGTTACGGGCGGGGTTTTACTATCATGAACGTTTTGAAAAAATTAAGGACGTGGTTTTATCATTCGATCCGAAAGAAAGTGCAACTATCAATACAAGCCAGAAAAAATTTCAGGATGCCCAGATTAAAATGAATTTACAAAGTATTCGTGAGAATTACTTGGGGCTAGAAGAAGCAATAACAAAATTAGAAAATTCGTAACTGTCGTTAGAGGAATCACTGCAAATCGTTAAAGATGTTCACGCACAACTGTGTGCTGTAGAAGTCGCAAAAAGTGAAAGTGTTCTAATTAAATTTGAAAGTGTTTTAGACAGAAATGCAGATTTTGACACCTTAACACGTATTTGTGAGGGCACGTCTACAGATGCGTTAAGTTGCTTAAAAAAGTATTTTGATTATGCGAATATAACATCACTAGATGTAGAACGCTCGTTTTCCGAATATAAACTTCCTCACGGCGGACATGTTTTTCGGAAATAACCTTAGAAACGCACCTGAAGTTGAAAATAGACAATTAAGTTTCTCCAGTTTGTCAATCCCTGGAAGACGCTTAAAACGGTAAGTGTTTTTTTAAATGCTCTGTCGTGCACGCAATCACTGAATTCATACATTTTCCATTTTATTTATAGGTACATACAACGCTGCTATAATATGTACTATTCTTATTTTTCGTGTGTTTATGCATATTATTTTAATAGTAGAAAACGAAATATATATTTAATTATTTCTGATAGAATAAATGTCTCTACTTCTATACTTATATCGGTAACAAGCTCATGTTGCGTCCATATTCTATCGCATATTCTAATATATTACGAATTACACTCCCATTCAGGCGCTCATGACGCGCACGGAAATTGGTCTGTTCTATTTATAAGTAATGAATTTGAGCCAGAAGTGTTGATTTTGTTCATATGGATGAAAATTAACGGCGTAAATCAAAACATCGAATGGATTGATACTAGGCATTTATACTTACGTCATATTACTGGTTATGACGTGACTAATCTGTTATCGTAAAGAGACTATACAGGGTGTTAAAGAATGCTTTAGCCAAAATTTACAAATAGATTTATTTATAAATTATACTCAAACAAGTTATATGCCATTTTTGTGAAAATATGTAGCGTTTTGAAGAAAAAGCATAGTTAAATATGTTACTAATAAAGACAAAACACAAACAAAACTACTTATAGGCAACAAGTTTATTTGTTACAGATGCCTATGATATCTGTGACATTTTAAGCACTGTCAATATGACGTTTAGTTAAGTTAACAAAAATACAAGTCGACGTTGGAATTTTTGTTCAATTACTGCAGGTCCAAACATGCCTGTTGTGTAAATTAAGAATTCCACCTCTAGTAAAACAACATTCGTCGGTCATTAAAATTTGTTTCGAAAACATAAGGTTTTCTGCCATTTTCGTTAAGAGACAATTGCAAAATCGACGTCTAACGACAAAATCGTCCCTGTTCAAACTTCGTCCTCTTCCCACTTCTTAGTTTTTTAGTACTGCCGAACCTGTTTCCCGAAGTCTTTGGGCACCGCTTAGAAACTATTTTTGCTAGGTATCCTACGATGAAGATACCGTTCTGCGTGTCTTCTAACTGCGTCCCTGGCATTTCCACCACATTCACCATACACAAAGTGCATGTCCGTGCGTTCTCTTGAATGGAATATTGATCCATTTTAAATTGAGCAGAATTACTGTCAATTTGACAATATGTTTTACTTTTTAAAATTGCTAAGTAACTTCTTAAATATTTTAATCAACACGTCACTTGATAGAAAAATGGGAGATTATATCAGTAGTTGCCTATATCTTTGGGGTCTATCTTGTACATCATGTTTCTCTAAAATAAGCTAGATAAGCTAGATAATAAGCTTCTTTGCAGAACTTTTTATGACGAATCTGTCCTATAATTTTGGCTAATGCATTAACTAACACGGTATATAAAATTTTCAATACTTTTTTCTATATCAGGTCAAGAACACATGGTTCATGGTTGCCTCATACTCGTATATATGAAACAGTGTATTCTTTTATTGCCCGACCAAAGGTAGGAGAACTACTCACTTATTATATAAAGATAAATAGTCACTTAACCGGGATCGTTTTTATCTACCAACAACGAGCATTTTATAAATCAATTTTCTTTAAGTGTCAATTCAATCTGGTTTCTAACGTCGCTAAACTTGACAGAGATACACTTTTTAGTCCTACGCGAATAACAGCTTAACTGTTTTATATACTACATTACATATACATATACTACTTTGTGCTGATCGCGATCCGACTTCTTAACAACCGCCATCTGACCATTTTTCATCGTCTGATTTCTAGCATTCACCACGAACAAATCAATCATTCCGGGTCTCGGATCCACTACGGTCGCTTAAAAACATTAATATAACAAATAACCCATTAGTGCGGGATTCGAAATGATGTATATTAGTGAATCGAAGGAGAAATAAATAATAATAAAAAAAGGTGAGCGATGGAAAACCGTACTGTTCTGCTTTGCTCTCGGTGAAACGACCGATAACCGTGAGAACCGACCATTAAAAGTAAAGTTCATGAAGCAACTCGGTCCCGGACAAATAAGATCGAGATTGTCGGTCACAATCTCTTACTTTTCGTCCAACATAAATCGGCACACATATCTGATTGTCGGGACCGGGGTTGTACGGAAAAATGCTAAGTTTTCTAGTTCTTTTCGTTTTGTTATATCGGTGTTAATGAGTCAAAGCAAGCGCACAGAGCCTTGTCTCGTTTATAGAGCGTTAATTTATGTCAAATGATCTCGCAAACAACTTCTTTAAAGCAGATACCAATTAAATATGGAAGCGAACAAATTTTTATTTTAAGGTGTGACCGAAACATCCTTGCTTTCGTTTGTTCTGTTAATATATATATATATATAGATAATTTCTTAATATATCAATTGATAAATTCTTGGAGTTTTTCGGCTTTTATATGAAATATTTATAAATATTATCAAATTAGTATGTAATTGCGAAGTAAATGTGAATGTAAACATTGCTGTCTACAAATTACAACGCAAGTCATACGAAATTTAATTGAAAAATTTTGTCTACGTTGGGACTTGAACCCAAGTCTACGGTTTGCCGGACCGTCGCTTTAACCAATTAAGCCACGATAGACCTTGGTTGAAGGTAATTAGAAACGCATTATAAGGTAACAATGTTAATGATTCAGATGTCAGTTATTGAAAGTAGATGTCAGTTTTGAAAGCAGAAGTCAGCTTCGAAAGCAGATGTCAGTTTTGAAAGCAGATGTCAATTTTGAAAGCAGATGTCAGTTTTTTGAAAGCAGATGTCAGTTTTGAAAGGAGATGTCAGTTATTGAAAGCAGATGGCAGTTGTTGAAAACAGATGTCAGTTTTGAATGTTTGAAAATGCTAAGTATTACTCCATAGCTATATGAGTGTTTAGATAATTTCTTAGCCGTTTATTAAATGTAAGAATTGATAAATTATTGGAGTTTTTCGGCTTTTATATGAAATATTTACAAATATCAAATTAGAATGTATGTAATTGCAGAGTAAGTGGGGATGTAAACATTGCTGTCTACAAATTACAACGCTAGTCATACGAAATTTAATTGAAAAATTTTCTCTACGTTGGGACTTGACCCAATTCTACGTTTACCGGACCGTCGCTTTAACCAATTAAGCCACGATAGGCCTTGGTTCAAGGTAATTAGAAACGCATTATAAGGTAACAATGTTAATGATTCAGATGTCAGTTATTGAAAGTAGATGTCAGTTTTGAAAGCAGAAGTCAGCTTTGAAAGCAGATGTCAGTTATTGAAAGCAAATGTCAGTTATTGAAAGCAGATGTCAGATACCGGGGTTGGGCAAAAGTAACGCATCAGTCGAATAATTCCGTAAATATAAACTTTAGAACAAAATATTGTTAACAAAAGTTTTTTGACAAGTTATTTTGTATTGGCTTCAATCATTTGTTTTTTTTTTCATGATGATTACATATGACAGCCAAAAAATTTTTTATTTTTTTAAATAGAAATAATATTATTTTTTAGACAATTCGGAATCTTTATTAAGTTCTGAATATGAATGCGTACTATTTTCATGGGGTTAGATAATAAAAATATTGAGAAAAAAATAATAACAGTAAAATTTATTAAAATGTCAAAAAGTGGTAAGAGAACAAAGTTAGAATAAATCTACTTACATTAAATTTTTTGTTATTGAAATATTGTGTAGTATTTGTTACGCATTTCTAACTAAAACCTGTCAACAATATACCTGCCTATTATATAACACTCCCCGTATAATTACAATATAAACATTACAAAAATAAAATAAAAAAACATGTCCGAGAACAGTTTGAATCATCCCATGGTGATGAGTGTGATGACACTGCCAACATCCCGTATATTTCACTAGAGGATTGACAAACAAAAATTAATTCTTGGTTGGGATTCGGTGTATTTAATTTAACAAAATTTCTTCTTGAAATGATAATGAGGAATTAAACATGAATAGTGATAATGATAATATTAGTTATTTATGTATTAAGGGCATAATTCGGACATTATGGTACCAGAGAATTTTTAAATTTATTGATTTGAGTTTCTGCTCTTCTATTATCATGATATATTTAACTATTAAAATATATTAGAAGATCTATATTTAAGAACTATTCTTTTTTGCTATACATGTAGATTATAGTCAATGATAATTCTTACAGGTTTCGATTTTGGCATTTTGGAGAATGGAAAGATATAATTGTAGATGACCGACTGCCAACATTTAAAGGCCGATTAGCTTATCTACACTGTGCCAATAGTACGGAGTTTTGGGCACCACTCCTCGAAAAAGCTTATGCCAAGTAAATTTCAAAATAATTTAATTTTTTCTTTAAATCGATATATATTTTTTAATATTCCACTAGATTTTATGGTTGCTATGAGAATTTACAACAAGGTTCCACTACGCGAGCACTCCAGGATCTCACTGGAGGTATAGTTCAAAGTTTTGGACTAACCCATCAAGATAAATACTTGACATTTCAAGTCTTAAATAGTGCAGTGCCCAGATCTAGTCTACTAATAGCAACGATTATACCGGTAGCATACTTTTTTAAGTATAAAAATTAATAAATTACAATAATTTTTCCGCAGGAGAAAGAAAATAAAAGACAATTAAGATTAAGAAACGGACTTATCACGCAACATGCATACAGCGTTACAGGTTTAGCACGTGTGAGGGGTTCAACAGGTGAAACTCCCTTAGTGCGACTGAGGAACCCTTGGGCTAGAGGAGAGTGGACAGGTCCTTGGAGCGAAAGATCTTGGGAATGGGATGGCTTATCGGCCAGAGATAAAGAACTTTTAAGTGTGCGTGTAGCTAATGATGGAGAATTCTGGTAAGGTTCGAATGAAAATTTTGAAAGAACTGAACATTATAATTTTATTGTTTTCGGTATTTTCCGCAGGATGTCATTCGAGGACTTTGCAAGAAATTTTACGCAATTAGATTTGGTTCATGTAGGACCAGATGATTGGATGTTAGAAGCGGCTCTTCATTCTAAACAACCTTGGAGGGCCGTCTTAGCTCGGCGAAGATGGAGAAGCGGATATAATGCAGGAGGCGGTCCAACGTATATAGGTAAAATGGCTTTCTTTCTATTTTACATACATTTACATAATAGAAAACCGCTAGTCAATATAGATGGAACTGCGAACGTTCGGTCAAGAACGTGTGCTTTGAAAAAGTGAAAGGGGTTTAGCAGATGTTATAGTCGGGGGACCGTCAGTCAATTATCGTTCTTCGGACCGAGCGTATACCTCATTTGTACGATTGTATTTATTGTGTTAGGAATTTTTGTACGGTTCGGTTTAATATTCCCTGAATCACTAACGTCGATAAAGTAACCATTGATTCACAAATACAGAAGCTTATCGCTTAAATTTCCAGATTTAATATATGATAGAATTAAAATAATTTGTTAAGTTTGTTACATAGTTTTCATATTCTGGAATAGATTTGGATGTAGGAAACACGTGGATAGCAACTCTTTATTCTTAATATTTTAGTCAATTCCTTTTACCAAATACCACTTAACTCTTCGTCAGTACCATCCTATTTTCAATAATATGTAATGTCAGCAACCGCACATATTTTATTCATTGTTATACTCGTAATTCAATCTCTTATTCTAGCATCTAAAACTTTTGTTAAATATTGAATTTCAATACCTTGTATTTCTTTTTTTGTTTTTCTGTTCTTACCTATCTCACACTTATAAGGGCTTATTACGTGTTGTTTAACAACAAATGCCTTTGAGGATTTTGTGAACCACTTTCAACGACATTTTGCTCAGTTATTTATTTCTACAGATAAGGGAGATATCGCTTGGAACATTGAACCTGGGACACCGGTATATATATATATATATATATATATATATATATATATATATATATATATATATATTTCTTATTTCCATATAGAAACTTAAATTGAAATATCATTTTATAGCTCTTATCCAGCCCAAATAATAAACACGTTCTATTCTGACATTGTCGATTAGCTGTTTTTTTTTTCAGAGTTTACGAAGGTTGTGGATCGTACCCAAAAAAGTCACCATATATATAGATAGATATATATATATATATATATATATATATATATATATATATATATATATATATTTAGATAATTTCTTAGCCATTTAATATATCAATTGATAAATTCTTGGAGTTTTTTGGCTTTTATATGAAATATTTGCAAATATTATCAAATTAGTATGTAATTGCGAAGTAAATGTGAATGTAAACATTGCTGTCTACAAATTACACCGCAAATCTAACGAAATTTTAATTGAAAAATTTTTCCTACGTTGGGACTTAAACCCAAATCTACCACTCACCCACAATAGACCTATTGTGGGTGAATGGTTAAACCGACAGTCCGGCAAATTGTAGACTTGGGTTCGAGTCCCAACATAGACAATTTTTTCAATTAAAAAATTTCGTATGATTTGCTTTGTAATTTGTAGACAGCAATGTTTACATCCCCCCTTACTCTGCAATTACATACATGCTAACTTGATATTTGTAAATAATTCATATAAAAGCCAAAAAACTCCAATAATTTATCAATTGTTATATATATATATATATATATATATATATATATATATATATATATGTGTGGTAAATTCAATTAGTTGGCGATTTAAGGTCTGGTTTTACTTCAAAATGTATATATTTAAAACAATCTTACATGTTTCGGCTATATACATTTTGAAGTAAAATCAGACCTTATATCGCCAACTAATTGAATCTACCATAACATACAAAGGTCAAGAAATAATTATCTTTTTATATATATATATATATATAGGGTTTTTCACGTAACACGTAACGTAGGTAAATATTTTTGTGAAAATTGTTCTACCGAATGCGGCATAAGCCAGGTAATTTACATTTACATAATAAAAAATAACCTGTATAAGTTTCTTTTTCTTGTTAAATAGTAAATACAATTTTGTCCTTAACGTTTATTCTTAATGCTGAAGTTAGCCGAAGCACAACGAGCTGTCTGAGCGAGATTTTCTACGAAAGTTTCAGCCATTAACTGCATATTATCTTCTGTTCTCACGGACCTCGGACGACCACTTCATGATTTATCAATAACTATGCAATTTCTATGCATTTTGTAAACATTTCGCGTCACGGTACTGGTGAATTCGGAAACTTTTCTCTAAACTGCGTACAAGTTTCTTCGGAATCGGCATTCCAATTGTAATAGGCAGCAAAAAAAAATAAATTTTTCCAAACTGTATTTATAACGGTAAATTAAAGTTTAGCAACGAGTACACGTTTGAATCCAATAACACTATAAGAATGATTACACAATGAAACGATGCCGTGCCGCTATCGGTTCAATAGTGACCTTTGACGGAATAACACGAATAGTGAAGAGTGTGTACAGCGTTGCTGTCGCGAAGCCATTTATGTTATTCTAATGTTCTCTTTTCGCCTATATCTTTTTAACTGATACCATAACTTATCGTCTTTTACTATCGTAATCAGTGGTAAAAAGAATACAATTTTCCTAATTTAACCGACTACGTAGTCGCTCCAATAACGAAGAAGGTAAACACTTAATTTAGATCAGGCTGTATAGCATATTTCACTAATACAAGATGAAAACACCTGGACAACTTTTCTTCTAGTTAGTTGACAGCTGAATAATTCTTGTAATCGAATGTCAACTCCAACCTCATATATACTCGGTCTGGTCTAGAATTAAATAAAATTTGCTCTCTCGCTTGTTCCATCACAAATACATACGCGTTCAGTATGAGTAGAACAACGACACATATATTTATGTTCTAATGCGTTTCGATTCATGAGAGTTTTTTTCGTGCCGATATATTTTTCTTTTTGCCTGATGTATTTCGTATCTCTCGCAGACACAACATCCATGAATCCGCAGTTCCATGTTCAAATACCTCGAACATCCAGCAATAAATGTCATGTAGTAGTGTCCATTACGCAATTTTATGAAACCAGTACTTCCGATTTAAAAAAGAAGAAGCCGCTTTTTGCGATAGGTTTCGCAGTATATGAGGTACCCCACTCGATGCCGAGACTTACGCCACATTTCGTAACAGAACAGGTAAGTTAAAAGAATATAGTATGTATCTTAATAGATATGTAACAGTATAAAATAAAGTGTTGTTTGTCTTAAAATACACTGCGAAAGAAATTAATACTAAGATTTACCATTTAAAATAATAATGAAAGATGAATAATACGAGGTGTTATCCAAAAGTTTCCAAAATGTAGCGGTAAATGAAATTACAGAATACCAGGATTTCATTTGCCTTCGTTAGCTTCAAAGTAGTTCCATTGGGAATGCAAACACCGATTCCAGCGCCTATGTCGCAAAATGACTGCACTTTGGAAATCTTGCGCTATTAATGTGTTCAGCGCCGTCTACGATTCAACTTCAATCACCTCTATTGTGTAAAATCTTTGCCTCTTCGACTTCATTCAATCTTTGAAAATAAGGAAAGGTTTCAAGAAGTTAAATCAGGCGAAAATGCTGTATCATGGTAGTTGCTTTACATTATCATGGTATAGAACCTAGTTGTTCCTGCAACGCTTCTCTGGAAATTTCCTTCTCGTATCCTCCCTTGGCAGCCTTAGAACGCCAGGATAGGATTCTTCATTAATACCAGGTCGCGCAAAAGTTGTCACCCGATGGTTCTGCTTTTGGATTATGTTCATTCGATGTCTTAAATTTTTTTTCATTAAGTCGAGAAAATTATATCGACCAAGTGGCCACCGCCATAATTGATGACCACACAGGACCGATTAATTTCATTTACCATCACTTTTGCCAGAACTGCTGGCGGTAGGTTCTCGTATTCTTAGTGGATATTCTTTTTGAGAGCTTCAAAAGTCTGAGGCTAGTGGTCATAGACTCGTGACTTCAAAATACTCCACAAGAAGAAGTCTGGAAGGGTTAAATTAAATAAAGGGAAATGCTGCCTTCAGAATTTCAGTTGTGACTCGTGCAGTATGCGCCGTTGCTCCATCCTGTTGGAAACATGTTCCCTAGTGACGCCTCCAGCGTAAAAAACACACCATGCAGTAATTTTGGGTGGGTGTAATGGCTCTTCGTGGGTTATACGCGGATTTTCGGTGCCCCAGAAGCGATAATTTTGTTTATTCACATATCCACATAGATGGAAATGGGCCTCGTCGCTCATGATAATTTTCGATGAGAAGTTGTCTTCCTCATAGTCGAGATCCAGGATGGCTTGAGCGTAGGTAACACGCGATTGGCAGTCAACAGCTAACAACTGATGCACTGTCTGCACTTCGTAAGGGAACATCTTCAAGTCTCTCACCAAAATTCTCTGTAAAGATCGCCAATTGATGCTCAATTGCGTGGCACGTCGTCTGATCGATACTCCGGGGACCTCTGCGACATCTTCAACCACAGCCGCGATATTCTCAGTAGAATGGCTGCTCTGAGGCCGGCCAGACCTGGCAGCATCTCATGTTGTCCCACTCTCTTCAATGCAAGCGACTAAACGCCATTGTGTTTGATCAGTTGGTGTCGAACGACCGGGAATCTGCGACGAAATTCGCGCTGCGCCAACACCACCGACGAATTATTCCGCAAAAAAATCGAAACAATTATTCCGCGTTCTTGAGGAGTATAGCGACCCATGTCTTGTTGACGTGTATTTTGTACCTGTTTTCTTCACAAATGTCAAAGTAGAATTGACATTTGCCGCTATTTGCAAAAATTATAGCATCTTCCGATAGAGCGATGACTTTTGCGCCACCTAGTAGTATGACCTGGAGGTACGAACTAAAATATGAAATTAAACGTAAACTTACAATTTTACTACAATAATTACAAAACACTCTGCCATTACCGACACAAAATTTAGGATAATCTTTTATCCAGATCGACATATGTGACTATGATTTCGACATATAAAAAATAACAAAGTAAAATTACATTTACATATAGTTTCGAGAACTAACTAAACTCAACTGGCGATATAACTCACCTATAGCTCAACCTCATTGCTCGTAGATTCACTGGAACGTCCCCGACTTGATAAGCACCCGCTGTACGGAATTTCTCATGCGCAATGTAATTACTGTAATTTTGACATATTATGAATAAATAGTTTTACATATTTTTTACTGTGCAATAAAATGTGAACAAATATGCAATTTTATATGAAATATGCTCAAAGCAGTATTTACAGTAGTCTTTTTAAGTGATCCGTATAGATCAGCAAGAATTTTGGTAAACATATGATAAAAAATATACATTTTTATATAATTCCAGCTTTAGTTATTAGCCTGTGTAACATGATATAAAGTGCGGCTAGTTTGTGTTGATTGGGGTGGTTTGATTTGTTATTTATTATAACAAGTGTCCATTTGAAAAGTCAATCTAGTAGCATGTAATTTACTGAGAACATTTTGAAGTATGTCGTAAATTAAAATTTACTACTTAACCTACGAAGTCGTATATTTTGACAGTTTCATACATACAAATAAATAACAAATAATAGGTATTTATTGAAAACTATAACAATTGTTGAAAATGTTGTCCTTCAAGATCAATGCACTTTAAAATCCTCCGTTCAAAATTTCTGATGATATTCTGCAACATTACTGGATTGTTATTTGAGCAGTTAACGTTCCCTGAAAAAATATTGGTCCAATGATTCGCCTTTGGCTTATCGCTGCCCAAATACCAATTTTCTCTGGATGTAGCGATTCTTCATTAATTACATGTGGATTTTCACTACTCCAAATTCTTGTATTTTGTGAATTTAGGTATCCCGCTTTATAAAACCATGCTTCATCAGTAAAGATGACTCTTTGCGAAAGTTCTCCATTATTGTTCATATTTAAAAACCAATTACAAAACTGTAGTCTACGTGGGTAATCAATTTCTAACAATTCTTATACTGCTGTGACACGGTATGGATAAAGTTGCATATCTTTTTTTAATAACTTGTGAGTTGTACCAACAGAAAGGTTTATTTGTTGACTCAAATGTCGAACAGATGTTTGTGGTTCATTTTCCATTATTTCTTCAACACGATTGACAACTTGAGGTGTACGTTTCTTAACTGCTCCGTTGCCTGATTTTCTTAAGAGACTACCAGTTTCAGAAAAAAGTTTTAAAGTTCTATCCAAAGTATTCTGAAATTGAATATAATCTATTACATAATGTGGAAACTCAACTTGAAATTCTACCATGCAATCTTGAACTGAATAAACCCATAAACCATCAATTTTATTACCACTTCGAAAATAACCAGAATCGACGCACGATTATTTTATGCACTAACTGATATTTGCGATTGACATTATCAAATGTCATTTGGATTTACGTTTACGGAACAACAAACACATATTAATATATTTGCGTCTTATTCTATCAAAATTTCAAAGTAACCTAGATTGACTTTTCAAATGAACACTTGTTGTAATCAGTGTATGTTATTAATTTACTTCGTTCGAATGTAGACAAAGTCTCATTTAACTGCTTACAGCTCATTATTCTGTTTTTCTTATCGCATCATTATCTACTAAAATATTTTCTGGAATCGACACTTCCACAGAATAGTCCGAACGTGGAAATTGTGTTATATTATTTAAAACGTACATAACAAAGCTTACGCCGCGCCCTATGTATTTATACATGTTGAACCAATTTATAGTGTTTATAGTTTATAATTGGAATTTACAGAAACCGTTGGATGTGACTAATCATTCTGTGGCCAGGGAAGTTGTAACATTCTTTACACTGCCGCCAGGTGACTATATAGTCGTTCCGCAAACTAACGTACCAAATTTAGATGGCAAATTCTTATTACGAATCTTAACGGACGAACAGAGTAACATATGGTAAGTACTGTAATGGTAATTAATAGTCTCAGGCAAACATGCGAAAAAGTAGGAAATACGCACATAAATATGCAGATATTAGATCATGAGTAGTATAACGAGGACGATTCGTAAAGTAAGTTCCGTTTGGTTATTAAAAAAAACACCAATATATGAAGAGGTTTTTATTATATGCGACTTAAAGCTACTACTTTCAGCATTTTCTTACATAGTTGCCATTAAGATTGAGACATTTGTCATAGCGATGAACCAACTTTTTAATGCCCTCTTCATAGAACTCTGCCGCATGTGAATTAAGTCGTGCTGTAACACTGTCCTGCAGCTCTTCATCACTACAAGAAGGATGCCTTTCTTGTCCCAAAAGACAGTGACCATGACTTTTCTCGCAGAAAAAGGTTTCCTCGTAGGTAAGTTAGAGCGACTCTACCAGTGGTGTCTCGTGAGTTACGAAAGAAGGTGGGCACAAAAAAAAATTACCTATTTTTTGTACATAACATCCATTCTCCTATTTTTCATGCGGGAAAAGACGTCTATGACTTTGTTCTCAAAATCCGGGATAGACTGGATAAACTTCTTTTATATTATCTTATCTATTATATTATCTAAGATAGGACCGCCAATGCGTTCGTTCGATCTTCTGACATTGTGCTTCTCAGAAAAGTTTTAATGCGTTTGAGGGTGGAAAAACGTCGTCCACATTCTGCTGTCGACATGGGCGTTGTACAAATAATATCCAACAGTTTGTATGTTTTCGTCGAAACCTATTTTAAGTTGTTGTCTGTTATGAACACTACAAGTGACAAAACACCACCTACGTCACACATGTCATCGCGCTCATAAATTACTGAAAGTTCACTTTTCAATTTTACACTGTCCAACATAGAATAAGATTTTACAGTTTCATCATTTTTTTTTTGTGGAAATGAATTATAAGTTTTAAAATTTTGAGAATCAAATAATTTTGCTGCACTTAAGTGATCCATAAAATCAAATCGGTCGCTAATTTGGCTTAAAATAGTGTCACATACTTCCTTTGCAATAACAGCTCTGTTATCTCTAACTGTCGTTTTTTGTCTTTTCCTTGCGGGTTCTTCATTATTGCGTTCTTGACTGTCATTGTCAGTAGAATTTCTTAAATTTCTAATATGAATAATTTGCTGTTGGAATTGTTCAATTGCCTTTTGCAGTTGAGCACTGTCAATCCCGCGCATTTGAGTCTGATTAAATAATATTTCAACATGTGGCATGATGAAATGAAATATTTTCAACCAGTAGAGAAATTCCGGGCAATTCAAATGTTTCAATAAACCACTTCCTTCACTAATAGTAACTGAATCCATCCCATCCTCGTCAATAATTTTGTTTAAACATTCTTTGAAAGAATCCTTGTGTTCAAATAATGTGTTCACAGTTCGACTTTTGAAAATCCAGCGTGTAGGAGCAGCGCGTGGTAATCTACGTTTGACTATTTCATCAAGAATTACCGTTCGTTTAGGCGATCGAGAAAAAAAACTTGAGAATGACTGCAAATTTGCAAGGAAAATTTTTACATTTTTATTTATTGCACTGTGCCGCTCGTTCAATAATTAAATTAAATTGATGCGTGTAACAGTGAATATAATGTGTATGTGGAAATATTCTTTTGATAAGAGCTTGGACACAATTTGTCTTACCAATCATCACGGACGCCCAATCGTAACTTTGTGCGATTAGTTTATTGTATCAGACCCAGAAAGAGAATTTAAAATAGTTTGCAATTCATTCATCAATGTTTTTGCTAATACATCAGCATTATGTCAACCCGGCTCGAAGAAAGACCAAAAGCGTTCAAAAATATGTCCATTAAACATGTATCGAATAATAACCACCATTTGCTGATTATTAGAGGTGTCTGTAGTTTCATCGGCCTCCAAAGCAATGAAATTTGCAGATTTAATTTCTTTTAATATTTCCTGCTTGTAAATTTGCCACACTGCATCTAGCAATTCGTTCTGAATAGTTTTTGAGGCGCCTTTAAACACTCCTGAACCTTTCATATTGCAGTGAATTGTGATGTTGATTGCTTATTTTAATTGGCTCACAATACACCGTAGCTTGGCCGGACTAGCTCAAATCGGGTTCGCCTTCCAGGAGCTATTGGATCTTCAAGGTTACCCTCAAAGGGTCAGAAGTAAAACAAAAGGTATTAGAAAAGAAATAAAACTAGCATTAACAACACAAACATGTACTTTACAAAAAAAAAAAGAAAATTCTACCTTATCAAGTATAAGGTAGTGTTGAAACACCTAATGTGCCTCAATTGTGAGGAAAACTTGAATAAATATGACTGATTCAAGAGGAAAAACCTCACTAATGAACCTCGAACAAATTATTAAATAAATATTTAGGAAAACTGTCAGACTTTAAATTACGTTATCCCAATATTAAACGTCATACTGCAAAACTATCTGTAAGCGCACGCAACAAAATTTTAAATCATGCGCATATTTAACATGATACAAATAAAATTTTCCCACCAATTCTACTTTCTGAAATATCTAACTTAAGAAAAAACTTCAAAAGAAATCTGAAAATTTTCCTTAATATTCCTCTGATTACAAAATATTTTATTAACTAAAAATTATTGACTTTATTGAGGTCAACTATCTTACTAAATTATTTCTAAATACATAAATATAATTGCAAAAATATACATACATTAATTAATGTATACGTCACTTCACAAAAAATTTAGAGATTTCAGATAGGTCCCATAAATCAAAATTACAAGTTTACAGACTCGTAATTATCGCAAATTAATTTTAACACAACAAATATCACAAAGCTAACAACGCAAACCGAATTTAACTTAAATATCTGAATAAAAAAGAAGTTTCTATTCAGCGACAAGAACTTGGACCTATCTCTTTGATAGCTGGTAAATCTCTGCCTCTTCCCCTCCCGGAAATGGAAAATATCAGCATGCCTAACATAAATCAAAAGACCTGCAATTGCAATATTCTTCCGCTAGACCCGGACTGCATACATCAATACAATGTTCGAACAATCTACAGTCGTGGATAAAAATACACATTATAATAAATTTTTAAATAAATATTAAATATTCTTAAATATTTTTCTGGAATAAAATACACATAAATATATAGTCTTTTATAGTTTCTTTTAAATTTTTCTTCGGGGAAAAGTTCACTGCAATATGTATTGTAAGCACAGCGTCTAATTCAGTTGCAAAGTTGTTTAAGCCTGCATAAATACCTGGATTTTCCGATGTCAATGTCTCATCATGGCCTCGTAACGCCAAATCAAAAGCTCTGCAAAATTTTATACACAAAATTAACCGGCGCAAAATATGACGATTTTTTTCCACAACTTCGTTGTACTTAATTTTATATCGCAAATAAGCACTGTCTAACTGTTCAGGTAGTCTGTTCACTTTGCCTAAAATCAACGCATGCATTCATGTGAGAAACGGAATTTTCGTGTTTCTTTGTCCTGTCTGCGGTATGCTTTAAATCATTCCACCCTTGTTTATTCCACGCACTAACCTCTTTCTTAAAAATTAAGAAGATAAACCAAAATAGTTTATTTGTTAGTGAACATCCGCGATCAGGAGTAGGCCTTCCTTTCTTCTTAATTAAAAGTTTTTCCTCAAATGACATCGGGTTTTTTTTAAGCTTTTGCACACAATTAACTTCAATCATTAATAATAAACGTCACTTGAAGCCTTTGAAATGACACACGCGCGGTACGCGCCGAAAACAATGCAGTCGCAATGAATGCAAGACGTTAACTGGAGTTTGTGCCCCAAACGAAGATAAGCGGAGGCGGCCGATTCATACTCGAAATAGGTACATCTGAAATCGTGCCCCGGAACATAGTTTTGAGTGTTGGCAAATGCGCTAGTGTTTGTGGTGCGGAAGGAAACTTTGATACCATCATTATAAAAATATGTAAAAATAATAATAAAATAATGCACCGAATTTCTTTCTGTGTTTATCTTGGTGGTTGGGTGGACACGTGCCCTTTAGTAACAGCCGTCACTGAACTCCATTGCATTCTTTTCAGTCTTTTCGTCTCAATGTTGACATAGGCGACCCAAGTCTCATCACCTCTTGCGATATGCCTAAGAAAATCTTCACCTTCAACGTCCTAACGTGTCAGAAAAGTTAGTGCCGATCCCATTCTCTTTGTTTTATGGTCTTCGGTAAGACGTTTTGGCACCCATCATGCACAAAATTTGCCGGAACCTAAATTTTCAGTAACAACATCGTACAAAACTGTACGTGAAATTTGAGGGAAATAGGCATTGAGTTCTGTGATTGTGAATCGCCAATTTTCACGAATTTTTTCTTCGATATTACCTACAAATTCGTTCGTCACAATAATTAGTCTTCCACTCCGTTCTTCATCATGGACATTAGTTCGACCTTCTCGAAACATACGGCAACATCTTCTAACAATCCTGTTGCTCATGACATTTTCACCATAAACAGAAAATTCACGATGAATCTCAACAACCTTCATATTCTTTCCATACAGAAATCGGATAACAGCACGCATTCACAGTTAGGGGGGTTTTCAATTACAGCAGCCATTTTAAATGACCAAAAAAGTACGAAAGAATGTCGAACGGTTCTCTCACTAGCACATTGAACCAAACTACACCACAGCGATGCGATCGCGCCTAAATTCTCACACTCCTCTGCTCACTAGGCGGAAACGCAACTTACTTTATGAATCGCTCTCGTATTTTAAGAAATATGCAAAACAGTGTGGTTACAACACATAATTAATTATAATTTTATATTTAAATTTTAGTTATTATTTGAGTGTATAAGTTAAATTTAGTAATTAGTTATAGAATTTGTATGTAACTAAGTGTTTTTTCAAAGCATTCCATTAAAAATTTATGTCTTTTACAAACACATTATTTATAAATTGGGAAGCTTCTTTCTAAATAACTGACGTGATATATACATTTTTCAAACTCTGTAATACACTTGATTCCATTGTTACACCTAAACGGTTCAGGTAACAAAACCTCAGATGGAATTAGGTCGAGCCCTAATTCCGTCCCTGGTCACAAAGGCCCCTTGAAAAACTTACCGGCCAGCTCAGTTTAATATGCGTGAGCGTCGTGGGCTAACACAACGTATAGATCTTAGTTTGGGCACCACTACGTTCGGCCTGCAAGTTCCGGGTAAACGCAGAACACCCACTGGTCAAAAGGGCTTAAGGAAATTAAAGGGTGCTCGATTACCTCGTACACAATAAAAATAGTCTAACGCTTTTGCTCAATAAGTCATGAGGTAGTCAAACAAACGCAAACACCAGATTAAACAATAACAAGATTTAATAACAAGAAGTTGGTTCATAAAAGTTAACAGATTAAATATCAGATGTCGTAGAACACAATTTAACAATGGTAACACAAATTAGATCTAAGATTGCCCATAATTCAATATTTAAGTAGATACCAATCAAGCAAACAGATAAATTTAATAATTAATATAATGAATTAAATCTTATATATGTATATTGTGAAATATTAAGATATGTAGATATATGATATGATGTAGAAATCAAGAATAAGTAAGTTGAAACAAAGATTGAATTATCAGAGATAATACGTAATAAAGTAAAACTGAATTTAATTTTATTATTTTACAAAATAATACCTCAATGCAAATAGATTTATTAAGGTAAATTATCAAGTCTAGGTAGTATTATTCGAAGTTAAAACCCAAAAGCAACATATATAGCTTCGAGCTACTAAGAGTTAATTGGCTGTGCAACTAATTTATTGAGTAACTTAAAATTCAATCTAAGCTCGCCAAGGCCTAATAAAGGCTTAGTTTAAAAAAAAAAAGGTATTAATCCTAATTCTCCCAGTAATATTCCCTTAAACACCCTAATATCGCTCATGGCGCAATATAGAGTTTTCATAAAAACAGGTACACCTGTCAGGATATCAACAAACTGTATACACAGGTGTTAAAAATTTGTGAAAGATAAAGTTAAATTCGTTTATAGATCAAGACAAATGTTAAATAGAACTCAGATTATGTATACGTAATAGTGGTTCTTTACAATTACTTTACAGAGTAAAATTTAAAGAAAACTAGATCTTCGACGTAACCCCAAGAAATATATGTAAATTTTGTACGAAGGCCCGACTGAAGGTCCTAAGCCTCGTCCAAAAATATAAACTAATTATTGGCTGCTGGTGAAGCTAGACAACCAGTTAATTTAAAACATTAAAAGATTAAGTTTGAATTCAGGCGTTTAAAGCCTATCGGTCAGAGTTAGATGTTAAAGCCTTGTATGCTATCTAAATTTTGAGCAAAATTACAAAGGTAGCCCAGAGAAGTGAATAGCTTCTTTAACGCCTACTAAAGATTAATTAATCAAACGATTAAACATTAAATTTTAAATTTTGATAAAGATAGTTTCAGGTTAAAAGAACCAATAACTGGCACAGTAATAGAAGAAAATGGAAGGATAGATAAAGCAATAGCAGAGAGAATAGGAAAGATAGGGATAATTTTTAACATGCTTAAAGATACATTTTTTGGAAAAAAGGAAGTATCAAAGGAAATAAAAACAGAGATATATAAAAAAGTAGTAAGACCTTCACTAGTATACAGTTGTGAGTCTTGGACGATTTCAGATAGAAACAAAAGCAGAATAACAGCAGCAGAAATGAGATTCCTGATAAAAATTGAAGGAATTACAAGGAAGGACAGAATTAGAAATGAGGTAATACTACAAAGAAGGAACCTGAAACCGGTTAAGAGAATTATTGAAGAAAGACAGCTGGGTTGGTTAGGACACTTGCACCGGATGCACGAAAATAGACCATCAAAACAGGTGTATGAAGCCAGAGTACAGGGAAAGAACAGAATAGGAAGACCTAGAATACAATGGGAAGAACAAGTACGACAGGCAGCCGCAGAACGTGGTATACAATGGTGTGAAACAAGGAACTTGGCACAGAACAGAAACTTGTGGAAGGAAATAATAAATGCAATAGTAACTTGAAATGTAGTAATAAAATCCGACACCTAACGGTATAAGGATGTATAGTTTAAATAAATAAATAAATAAGAACCAATAACTAAAAGTAATACTACAGCGTCTACTTAGCTTGCCATTCACAATTTAGAAAGTCCAAATCTTTTCCCCGCGTATGCCTTCACAGAGGTAGAACGGAATGACGATTCCTAATATGAATTAATGGAGTTCAGCCTCCATTTTGAGACGCCGTGTACTTGAAACAAAATTTCTCAGAACTGGAAGCTCCGAAGATACCAGAAACACCGTTGAGAGTGGATTGAGGATTTCTGAACGAAACTCCTTCCGGAAGAACGCAATTCTTCGAAACCTCGCTGAGAGGATTAACTGCGTATCCAAAAATAAGAATCCGCCTCCACGTGGTGTATCCCTCGAAATAATCTCGAAGTAAGTGTACGGTATTAATACTTAAAATTGGAAAAATAGCTCCAATAATAAAATCCGCAGAATAGGTTCACTGACAAAAATTATAAAGAACCAGCGCGATTCAAGTTCGAAGAACGAATATGATCGCAAAAGCCACGCATGAATCGATTGATTATCGATCTACGTCACAAACAAGATCGATAGACGGTTAATTTTGAAAGGAAAGGAATTTATTTACCATAATCCTTATCTAGGGGTAAAAATGAATAACAAGCTAACTAGCGAAAGTACGCTAATTAAAACACCGTAATAAAGGTGAAAAGACAAAATAAATTAGCTAAACGAACGTCAAGAAAACTGTATTGGAAAGATAAACCAAAAGACGCGAGAGGGCGCTTCTAGGGAAAGAGAAAATGTATTCGTAAAATTACGTTCTTCTTCTTCTTCTTTTTGTACCCTCTCCGTCATCGGAGGTTAGCGATCACATCAGCAAAGGTCTCTCGATTTGCAGCAGCTCTAATGAGTTGTTTAAAGTTTAATCCGGTCCAGTTCCTAATATTCCGCATCCATGATAGTTTCTTTCTGCCAAGCCCACATTTACCCTCTATCTTTCCTTCAATTATGAGCCGCAGTAGGTAATATTTTTCATTTCTCAAAACGTGACCAAGGTAAGCCGTCTTTCGCATCTTTACTATGTGGAGCAGTTCTCGATCTTTGTGTACCCTTTTCAAAGTTTCCTCATTAGTTGTATGTGATGTCCATGGAATTCTTAGCATTCTTCGGTATGTCCACATTTCAAATGCTTCTATACGGTTCATACTGACAGTTTTCAAGGTCTATGTTTCCACTCCGTATAATAGCGTTGACCAGACGTAACACTTTGTAAATCGTATGCGTAAATTTACATTTAGCTGTTTATCGCACAGTATGTTTTTGAGTTTGAAGAAATTTTGCCTTGCCTGTTCAATTCTGGACCTTATTTCGATGTCATGGTTCAGTCTTGAGTCAATCCAGCAGCCCAGGTACTTAAAGCGGTCAACCCTGATCAATATTTCCCCGTCAACCTGTAGAGGTGTGGGTACGTTAGAATTACGAGAATTAACATTACTTTCGTTTTGCTGATGTTTATGATCATATTAAAATCTTTACATGTCATATTCAATCTGTTGATCATGTTTTGTAATCCTATATCGGTATCCGCAATCAACACAGTATCGTCTGCATAACGGATAGTCGATATATTGACACCGTTTATTTTTATTCCGTCGTTACAACCCCTAAGCGCCTTCGCAAACAGATACTCTGAGTATATATTAAATAGTGATGTGTAAAACTGCTATTTTTCATTAGCAGCTCCAAACTGCTACTGCTACTTTTCGTTAGCAGTTTAAAAAAACTGCTACTTTCTGTAGCAGTTTCTCCTATATAGCAACATACGTACTATATACTTTAAATAAAGCATTTTTCATTAAATACGGCTATTTTTTAATATCTTATTGTCTTACATAATAACTAATAAATGTTACAACATTTTCTGTCTTTTTCAATATTGATTGTTATTTGGTTTTGCTATAATCAATACAAATGCAATTAAATTCTGGTATTTTAAAAATGATTATATGTATTACCTTAGTATTAAAATAAACCATCCATTTTTTATTACTAATACGTGAAAGAAATTTCTGAATCAATAGTTTATAAATAGTTCTTAAAATAGTTCTAATCTGCTGCATAAAAAATATTGCTAGCTTAATATTACTTTCCGTTAGAGCTGCTACGTCAGAAATATTTACATCGGAAAACTGCTACAAAAAGTAGCAGTTTCTTTTCATATTCGTTAGCTGCTACATACTGCTAACGATAGTTAGCAGTTTCAAAATAGCAGTTTGCTTCGTAGCAACCCATCACTAATATTAAATAGTGTGGGGGACAACACGCACCCCTGTCTCACACCTCTACAAATGTCAATGTTTCTTGAAGACAAGTTATTCTCGACTCTTATTCTTGCGGACTGGTGCCAATATGTTGCAAAATAATGCGGTGCAAAATTACGTTAATAAGGGGTAAAAAAGACAGTTAACCTCCCAAATAGGTTCGCATAATTCTAATAAAAATTTCTACAGTATTAGAATGGAATTAGAGAAACAAGAATAGAACTAAAAACCAAAAATAAAACGATCATGACTAAGCATATTACTTCGAAAAATGTCAGCCTGCGTTGAAGTATATAAAAAAAAAAGACCGGGAAAATATATATATCGAGTTTATAGCGACAGCCAAAATATTTGAACATAAGTAAATTTTGAGAAAATAACGAAGTTTAAAGATGCCCAGAACGTTAGTTAATTAATGACAAAAATCAATAAAATAATAATACACGAAAAAGGTGAAATATGAAAGGCCTATATAGATTTAACGTAGTAAAATAATGAAATAACTTCATTATAAATTACCGAATTGGTCTCAAACTGATTTTTCGAGCGTAACACCATATCAAATGTTTCAGTATATTCTCTAATTAAAATTTTGGAAACTTCAGGGAGTAATTTATTTAATAGTCATAATATTTAATTTGTGTGGTCAAATAAGCTTCATAATTCGATTTTTACAGGGAAGTGAACGAAGAAAATATGGTAATTAGGAATATATCAACTGAATTTATGGAGGATACAAATATAAACGTAAGCTCTTATTATAAAATTACATTATAAAGTAATAAAATAAACCAGAGTAGTTTTAAACTTTTTTATTGATCACTACAATACTGTTTCGACAAACTTTGGCTTCATCAGGTGATGATAAGCTGAACAATTTTACATATCTTTCTTTTACAGAAGTGTATAGCTATATTCTAAGTGGGGAGTGTGTTACACATTTTATATAAGTAGTAGAAGAGAGTTATTGAATTCTGTTTGTTCATTTAGAGTTAAACCTAATTTCCTATATCTATTTATTTCTATATTTTCTAACAGATTAAGCTTTTTGCCTTCGTCTTGTACATGCACAATCTTGAATTCTCTATTAAATTTATGATTTGAATCTAAACAATGGTTTGCGAAAGTCGATTCCGTCTTTTTGTCTTTGTATCTTCGTTTGTGCTCAATGAAAAAATGAAAAAAAAACTTACGTAATTTCTTAAAAATTATTTATTAATATTGTTGCACAACACAATTCACAATATACTAAAATAAGGAACAAAAAAGACAATACAAAAAACTATTTAGAATTTCGAAAATACAATCGCAGAAATATCAAAGCATCCAATGTTTGACTTCCAAGCCTGCTTCGTAGTTTATTGCCAACATAAGCAGCAGCTGAAAACGCTCGCTCAGGTTCTACACTGCTTGGAGGAATAAACAATAGATATTTATATGCTAATTCTAAGTGATATCCACGAACTCCTCCATTTTCGAATAGGCTAATTTCGCGTCTAATACTATTTACCAACCCCGATTCATTTTGTACTTCAGGATATGGCGATTCCATGCTCTTATTAGTTTCCAGCTGTAACTTTACCTTTAGTGTCAATTGGGGTTGGGAGGTTTGTTGCCTTGGCTCATCATCTGTTTGTGATCCGAACCTTTCATTCTCTTTCGTGTCATCTCGACTATTTAATCTTTTAACAAAACTCTTTATTTGCGCCCTCACTAAAGCCTGTGTAGGAACTGGAAATAAGTCGAGCCATTCCAAATCCGATAATAACTGATTTTCATCATCTTTTCGTGGATTTTGTTAAATCAGTTAAAGCAGTTAAATCATCATTTCGTCGTTGCTTTATACGTTCCACTAAGGATGTTTTCATTTTATTGGCGAGTGCTGAGTTTTTGCTAGACAATTGTTTTATAAGAAATTTCAAAACGGCATCAGCTGTGCATAAATTAGCATCTCGTCGACAAATTGCTTCTACTGTTAATTTAGTTGGTGTCAGCACATCAACAATTTTATTTACCAAGTCAAAATAAGCATCTTCTAAACGGATTGGATGATTGAGATCATAAGAACTTTTTGAATGCAGGTTTTTAAAAGAGAAAATCGTTTCAGCATGGTTAAAAGGCTATTCCACCTGGTTTTACAGTCCAAAAGAAGTGATAGTTCTTTTTCACGTTCAATCATCATTAATTATTATTAAGTACTGTTTCATTTTCCAATGGTGATCTTTCGAAATACACTACAACTTTACGGATTTTCTTTAGCAGCTCATTAATCTTTTCATCTTTCGTTAACTCTGGTATGTGTTCTTGCGCAAGTTCATTTTGTGACATTAAGATTAAACCTGATTCTGTACAGTCTAAGTCTTCTAAATTGTCATCATCATCGCTATCGTTCATATAATCAGCAGTCACAGCTGGTTCATTTATAGTATCATCTGAGTCTGAGATGGGGCTGTCTTGCCTGTCTTGAAAATAATTTTTTATTTTATAAAGCATATCACAGACGGCCAAATTGATACCATGTGCGAGACACAATTGTTGTTCAGTGCAAATAAGCTGTCCCGCCTTTATCATAACGTTCGGTCCATCGGTTACAGTAGCCACGATATCAGTTTCCAGGGAAATATCCAATTTACTTAGACGCTCTTTCAATATACGAAGACAATTTTCAGCCGTCATACTTCCATGAGTAGGAACGAGTCCTAAGCTCCAAATTTTTTTATATGTATGAACGTTGACAGCCATGTATCGTGTATTGGACATTGATGTCCACTCGTCGAAAGATAAACTGAATCTTTTACCTGCACTTTTTAAATGTTTTAATTCTGCAGTTACTTGCTTTCTGATTTTTTCACTGTAATTCATAACACGGTTTCGAATTGTGACCCCTGATTTTGGTAAATCCGTGTATTTCGCTAAGAGCAATTTTCTCAAATCGTCTGAAGTTATGAATACACTCAATGGAAATCCATTTAATGCAATCATTCTTGCCAAAACATCATCCAGGCTATCATCGGTACTTTTAGTCAAATAATCTTCTAACTTTCGTTTAGTTGGCGGCGGTGCTGTGTTCAGACTTTCAGAATCTTGACTTGTTGAAGCTGTTAAACGATTAGCATCAGCTAAAATCTTAATGTTATGTTTTGATGACAAATGTGTACGTAATCCCTTAGTCGATCCACCCAAAGTCTTGAGAATGGCAGGGCATCGCTTACATTTAGCACTATTCCCGTCTTTCGCAACTAAAAAATAACTCCACGCTGGACGACGTATCACTGTTTTTTTTTTATGTTGAACAAAGTCTCCAGCCATTTAAAATAACTTTTTCGGATAATTGACTTTTAAATTTAAATGACGTAACCTGCGTAACCTTGTCGCTGGTAGAATAATAAATGAAAAAAGTAAATCCTAATAAGCGTATTTATACTTTTATACAAGGAATCACCGACGGGGAATCCCTCTCAACAATATTGTGACATATCACATGATGTGATCGGGTGACTCCGCTGTTGCCCCTTGGGGAATTACTTTAACAGTATTGTGTTGAAGTATGCCGGGCGGGGAAGTTCCTTCTAAGTTACATATTATTTGGGCTGTACCTGTGTAGTTTTTTTATCGTACGGCGTACCTAAGGTTGATCTTTTGTCTTTATGTAATAAGTGCCCTTAATATAATCTAGGGAAGGTCATTGTCAATATGCAACGGATTACGGAATGCAAACTGGCAATCCCGAAAATCCCGAGATTATCCAAGTACAGTTCCGGGATTTACGCGATCTCGAGATCCCGGGATTGTATTCTCTAGTCCTGTCTGACCAATATATTCTGGTTTATTTTATTACTTTAAAATGGAGTTTCAACGAGTATTAGCCCGTTCAGTCAACTATATAAAATTACATTGTACTAAACATAAGAGAATTTAGTAATTCAAATTTTTCTGTTTCAGTCTGATAATAAATCCCTTTTATCAAAATTATTAGTAAAATATCCTCCGGAAATCGATGCTAGTCAACTTCAAAAAATCCTAAAAGCCCAATGGAAGAATTATTTATCAGAGAAACCTACCCTGGAATTGTGTAAAAGCTTAATAATGATTCGAGATTATAACATAAGCGGCAGAATCAGCTTAATGGACATCCCAGTTTTAATGAATATGCTTCAATTTTGGAGAGTAAGTTTATATTATCTTTTAAGACTATGAATTATTTTAGTACTCACGTGATTTCAGTTGGCTTTCCAAAAATTCGAAAGAGGCCATAATAGTGGAAAAACGTCGAGCTATAATTTAAGGGCGGTTCTATGGGAGGCTGGTTGTACAGTCAGTAATAAAGTGTTGGAATGCGTTGTACTGAGATTTGCGAAAAACAGAGTTTTAACTGCGGAAAATTATATAATGGCGATGGTTAGGTTGCATTTAGCTCACGGTAAGATAGTTTACTTTTGTTTAACGATAATTACTCGATTTTGTGATTTTTAGAACGTTATCATAGTTTAGATACCAAAATGAAAAGTAGTCCAATTTCACTTGAAGAAGTAAGTAATATTTAGACGAGAAAAATTAAAATTATTTTATATTTCCTCTGTTTTTCAGATGATATTAATGACTATATACTCGTGAATTTGTCAATATAAATGCTAAGCAGTATGGTCGTCACTAATTACCAAAGAACTCCCTGTCTTTAATAGTCAATTTTCATGATATACGTTCATCAGATATTTTCATATTCACAAGTGTTGCAAGTAATTTCTAAAATAAGAATTAACTTCAAAGAAAATCTTATGAACGTATGGGCACTGTAGAATTTTATTTATTTTAATTTATATGTAAACAACATTGTAAATAACGTAAACTAATAATTGTTACATTATTACTAATTTTATGATGAAATTGTTGTTATTCGTGCACGTCAATATGTTAAAAAATATGGCAAATTTTTGAATAGACTGACAAATTTTACAAATTATTAATTATTAATGTTACGTTATCTCTTAATCTTTTGTGCAATACATGTACATAGATCGATATGATTTGCAATTAAATGCGAAAATATTGTTTTGAGTTGTTTCTGAATGCTTTATGCATAATGATCCTATCACACATTCCTATTTTTCTATCGACGATAAAATTTTTCTTGACTAATAACAAATTTACCATTCTGGAGAATAAAATTACATTAAAACTTCTACATTCCTTCGACTAAAAAATACAACTAACATCATTTTATAGGTATTTTTTTGATTGCAGGTTATAAAAAAGTTACAATACTAAATATGTTAATTATTATTAACTATATTGAGATAGCCTTTAATAAACTTACAGAAAATTGTTGCAGCACATAAATTAAAATTTGATTTTTAAAATGAAATTTACACAAGCAAACTACAAATAAAGAACGTTTTTACCTTTTTGACTTTTAACTCCATAAATAGTTTCTTAAAGATACTAAATACCTACTTGTTATTCTCTTACAAAAATAAACTGTTAATTATCAATATAAATTTTCAATTTCAAACTAAAATTTTCAATTCGTGTAACTTAAAATTATGGTTTACTTTACATAAATTTACATTTTACGAAAAAGTTTAACCATATTAACTGCTAATTTTTTGTTGAAATTTGGGATACAATTTCAACGTCGCGCGTCATCTATCGTATTCTAGCATACCTCTGAAATGATTAGGTTCCTGTAGAAAGTAGATATCTTATAAGTGTTAAGGCCCAAAACTAAATATTTAAATAATCATAAAAAGTTTCAGTTTCCGAGTAAAATTTTGAATTGCAAAATCTAAATTTTTGGTTGACATATATTTATATTTTACTATAGCGGAACGCATTGTCTAATTAAATTAATTGACGTTTTTTTTTCTTAAAGTTTTAACTACAAATTATAAGCGCGCGCCATCTAGTTTACACTAGCATACCCCTGAAATTACCAGGTTCAAAAAACAACTAAAAGTATGAAGCTAGAAAAATAAATGATTAAATATCAATAAAAAATTTTAGCCTCAACTAATCCTTGTTATTTACGTCTATAGTTGACATTTAGTCACAATTTACTAAAGCGAAACGTTTAGTTTAATTAAATTATTTTTTTGTCCTTGAAATTTTTTAAATCTTCGAATCACGAGCAACAGCTATCCTACAGTAGTCCATCTTCTAATTAAGATGACATCTGTTGTATATTATGATTAAAATAACAAATTTTTAAATTTTAGTAAAAATTGACTTCAAAATAACATTTCCTTATTGCATACTCAACGTTTTATTTATATTTGATTCAAGAGAAATGTTATATTTAAACCAAATTTTAAGAATAATTGAATTGATTCGGTATTTACTTGATGAAAATCCATAATTTAAAACAGAAATAAAACTACTAAAAGAACCGTAGTTTTATTTCTATTTCAAATTTTAAGACCTGTTTAACTATCTTCGCCATCTATCGTGAACTAGACCTTCCCTAAAAAGATTAGATTCGTGGACGAACTATTTGTTTTCTTAAAATAAAAATATTCAGCTTCGAGTAAAATTTTCTACTTGAATAAATCAAATTTGTGACTGACTTAGATTTATATTTTACTAAAACAAAATATTTTATTTAACAAAATTAATTGGTATTTTATTATAATATTTAACAAATTGCGACATCTATCATACATTAGCTTAAGTCTAAAAGAACTAGGTTCATGAAGCAACTTATTGTCTTGTTTAGCTATAAAAATAAATATTTAATTATCAATAAAGACGTACCCCGTGGACCCAAAAAATTTCTACTCATATACTTTAAATTTTCAGTTAACATTTATACTAAAGCCAATTAATTTAATTAATTAAATTAATTTTTAATATTTTCTTGAAACCCTTGATTTTTCAATTTAGTGCGACATCTATGTTACACTACGACACCTCTGAATTAAGGAGGTTCACAGAAAAACTTAATGCTTTATTTGGTTACAAAAATAAAGTTTTAAATTTCAATAGAAATATTTGGCTTCAAAGTAAAATGATATTCTTTCATAATTTGAATTTGTGGCTGGTACCTATGTATTTACATTTGACTCAAGCGTAGCGTTATTTTTACTTTTTATTAATCGCTTTGGTCCAACACCTGTCCTAAGACTAATCTTTTTATTTCTTTCAAAGTGTGCAAAATGTGCAAATTGTTGCTGAAAATAAAATAGCTTAGGATAATTGTGACAATAGTTGGATTGTTTTCAGTTTTGAAAACATTACTTTTTCTATTTCTATAGGTCTAAACTCTTGATTTTATATTTTGTACCGACTGCGTGCTCTTTATCATAGCGCCCCCTTAAGGAAATTAGTTCTCATTTCATTCCTGAATTTTTTAATACCTATTTTATCTATTGGGCGACATCTATCCTTCGAAAACTCACCTTCGAAATTAATAAGTTTATGGTAAGTAGATATATTTTTAGATAAATTCTAAATATTTTTAAATATCTTTTAAAATCGTAGTCGTCTTATATTTACATTTTACTGATGTGAAATTTTTTACTTAACCAAATTAGTTGTTATATTCTTTATGAATTTTTAATAGTTATACATATTCTAAAACTCACGCGACATCTGCCATACACTAGCTCACCTCTAGAATTATAAAGTTGATTTGGAAATTAGATGTGTTATGTGATTATAAAAATGAATTATTAAATATCAACAAAAATATTCAGACTAAAAGCAAAATTTCTCACTTGCATAATTTGTATTTAGTGCATATTTACATTTTACTAGGGCGAAACGTTTTTTAGTTCATATCAATTCCTTATTCCATTTTTGAAATTTTTAATACCTTACTACTTTAATACCTTACTAATTAATAACTTAGTAATTAATTTATTTATGCAAGTGTCCTTAAATTATTATTAATTTTCTTTTGTAAAATGCTTTAGATCAGAGCATTTTTTTCTATTTTCTTTAAGTCAAATGATTCAATTATTTTTTATTGTGGATGTCTAGACTTCAATATTTCATTTTTAAATTTCAATACTTGTTCTTTAATTGTTTCGACCTTTGCTTGATGTATTGTAAATCCATATCACTAATAAATAAAACACACATAAGATGTTTTAGATTTACACTTTATTAATAAAATAATGACAGCTGTTTCGCTAACACAGTAGCTTCTTCAAATTCAACTTAAGACTAAAGATACATACATATTGATTAACGCTGTATCTTGTATGTATCTTTAGTCTTAAGTTGAATTTGAAGAAGCTACTGTGTTAGCGAAACAGCTGTCATTATTTTATTAATAAAGTGTAAATCTAAAACATCTTATGTGTGTTTTATTTATTAGTTCAATACTTGTCCCTATCCAAATTTCTTCAAATTTCTAGACTTTCTAAAAGTAGTTCATGAATTAGCTCGGAATTATATTTGAACAATATTTTTATTGATATTTAAAAATTTATTTTTGTATCACAATACACATAAATCCTGTTGTATCAGAAGTGGCCTAGTGCACGACAGATGTCGCAGTATGTAAAAAAGAACTAAAGTGACTATAACATCTTATAAAATTTCTATTAATTTGGTTAAACAAAATGTTTCATTGTGGTAGAATATGAATATGTCGATTACAAATTTAAGATTTGGAATTTAAAAGTTTTACTTTGAAACTGAAAATTTAATTTTTAAATCAAATGAAACATCTAGTTTCTCTATTAAGCACTTTATAGAACTTGGGTGAACTAATGTTCAATAGAGGGCGCAGAATGTTGAAATAAAATATTTGAACAATAAAATTATGAATTCATTTTATTAAACAGAACATTTCACAATAACTAGAAATTTTGATTGAAGAAAGTTTAATTTTGTAACCAAATAACATATTATAGATGCTTATATAAATGCATAAAATAACACATGGAAACAAGTAAATAAGTTTTAGGGAAAGCCATTTCTCCTCAACACTTCACATTCATACTCACAAACATCAGATTATAAATAAAATAATCACTGGTTTCAACAGAAAAAAAATTGAAAAAAGACACTTTTACACATAATCAAAATCACTAGGTATTCCAAACTGTTTATCAATAACAGATTCTTCAAAACAAAATTTATTTTTACACCATGATTTAATTGAAAATATGTTGTCTGTCCATCTATTACTAGCTTCTTTGATATCCTAAAATAGAAATATTTCTGAACATAAGTTTCATTAAATAAATCTAAATAAACACCTTTATTTGATCTCTCATTTTTTCGACCATCTTTGGATTATTATCCTCATACTCTTTACATTTTTTTATTAACTCATCCCTTTCTAATTGCAAATCAACTACTTCATCTAGTAATTTGTCACGTTCACTATTATTTTCTCTACCAATCTATATTATAGAGAAATATGTTATTCATAAGCTCTGATATAAATTCACAATCAATAATAATAAATGAACAAATTACCTTTGCTTCAGTTAAATTTGATTTTACAAGTTTTAATTTTTTTCCCACTTCCTCAAAGTTATTTCTAGTTTCTTCTAATTTTCTCTTGCGATTATTAGTTGCTTTACTGAAACACTGAATGTAATAAATACTTATATATAATGTTTTAAATTTACCTAGGAAATGACCAATAATAAATAGAGGTACCTATTTTGTCAGTGTCAACTAGACCATCATCCACTAAATTTTGTAAAACATCTTTAACAGAATTTACAATTATACCTTTTTCTTTAGGTACTAATTTTTCAATATCCTACAAGAAATTTTGATTGTATTTATAAAAAGATTATGTATGTGGTAATTTACTTTTAATCGAAAAAAATCCTTCTTCTCATGAAAGAAATTTAACATTCTTATTTTCTTTTCTTCAGCACTTACACCTTTTCGTTTCGACATCTTATTAGGTATATCAGAATAATTATATTGATTATATTTCACTGATTTAACTAATTGTAAAACAGTTGGATTTAAAATAGATTTAAGTAGAGTACTTTTCCTAGAATTGTTACATTTTTATAAGATACAACAAATCATTATATTATAGAATAAATATTTTGTATTATTTATTAAACATTAACCTCTAAAAATTGTAATATATTTTTATACCCTAAACAATAATGTTTTTATGCAAATTGCATGTCATACCTAAATTCAAAACTTCAAACAGATTTTAGAATTATAGACTATAGATAACACTTGATAACACTAAACTGCTGCAACTATCATGAATAAAATTATTTGTTTTTTCAGATCTGTACACTGTGCATTCCTATACCCAATTACGTAAATTTCTATTCTAAAAACTTATGAGTATTTTGAAAGAATTTCAAATGCTCGTAAATACACTTCTAAACGATCGAATCCAATGAGAGAAATTAATAAATTTTACAATATGTAATAGAGATTAAGGTTTAAAAAGAACCTAATTTAAAAATACGGCAATAGAAAAAAAAGAAAATAGTATGCAATGTGGGAAAATAATTATCTTCACTGATCAAAACTTATGATTAAAAATACCCCATTTTAATTATGATTTCTATCGTGTTTCAGACAAGACATACTTTTAAAATTTTGTGAGTTATATAGTCTTCATTTTATTGTATTTAATTATACTAATTAAATTAAGTAATTAAGTGTATATTGTACACCAAAATCCATGAAAAATAAGAAAATAAAATTCTCCAAGAATACAATAAAGTTGTTTTGTTATAAAGTAAACACAACTTATGCTAGTTGCTTAACTTTAAATTGTTAAAATGTTTAATCAAGGGCAAATTACTATCTGTTTAATACATCTTAAAACAAACAGACGCTGAACATAAATCAATGATTTCCCTGTTTTTCAGTTCTTTTAATGTATTTATTTTGTTCGTCTGTTCCGATATCAGTATTAAAAAAAGATGGTTATATTAAAACAGTGCGTAACTCGTGTTACTCGATTATGACGTTTGTCTTAAGATTGATTAAATAGATATTATATTTTTCATTTGATACACATCTTCTAAAAATAGCAAAAATTCAAATAATAATTATTATCTATTCGTATTTAGTGCCATCTTTCAACCACTGCTGCAACTAATTTTAGTCATGTACCGTAATCAAAATCAACAAACAGTTGTTTATTACTTTGTTATATCTTTGCTTTGCTTTACGTGTTTTATTTAATTATGGAATGTCACAAAGTAACTCTTTACACTATTAACTTTTAAAAAGGACTTGATTGCACTAAAATTACTACGTTAGAATATTTTGATATTAGTAGATTGGCAGCATTGCTTATTTGTCGTTGTGTTATTGTTATTGTTGTAGGTTATTGTTGCAGTTTTGCTCCGCTGCTGTGGTGTGTTATGTGGCTGCGCTTCTGAATGTAGTTTCTTGCGTTCTGATTGAAAATTTTTATAAACAAGTACAATATGCGAAATGAAAATATGATTTTAGATATCTCATATGAAAGTGTTCAGACTACTAAAAAAGCGATCGCTACAAAATAACCTGTATCACATTATTTACGCGAACAGGAGCTTGAAGAACGACAAAATTATTGTTTCTTGTCTAACGATCTTTAAAAGATGCAAATTTGGATCTAACCTTTTTCTCTGATGAAACGTGGTTTCCCTTGTCAGGTCAACTCATTAAACTTTGTCAACAGAAATGGATATTCAACCATTAAAAATTGGTGTTATTAGCAGAAGACAGATTAGTCTGTTGTCTTTCATATGATAAATGTTGATCATTACAGACAAATGATTATAGAAGCTGTTTATCAAAAATGATAATGACAATAAATAAGAAATGCCTTCTTTCCAACAAAACGTGCTCCACCACATGCTGCATGAACTATAAAGGAATTATTTGGAACAATTTTATGACAACACAGTTATAAGTACTCCTTTATAGCCATTTCACCAGATTTGACACCTTTGTATTCTTTTCTATTTGAAGATTCAAAGAACACTATTTCACAAGCAACTTCATAATTTAAACAAATTAGAAGCTACAATTATTAAAACTATAAATATCGTGCATTCAAAAAAAAAAACTGCCTCTAGTCAACCATGGTTTCTAAGTAACATCAAAAAGCATGTCGTAACTTTACTAATATGAATTTCTTAAATTACAGTTACATCTAAATGACAGATGGCTTTAGAAAATTGCAAAGTTAATTGCTAGGTTATAATCTTCCTGTCATGAATAAATAAAACTCCGTGTTATCTTTTTTATTATTCAGAACGGTGCGGTTAAGTTACGACACCTAAAAATTTCATGGCCAAGTTCTGGCCAACTCTGTTTTTGTTCAACACAAGTACAGTTTAAAGATATAGCTTTAAACTGTGACATAAGTTTCTCTATAGAGATGTTGAATGTTTTTAATGATTTGCAAAGTAGTATCAGTCTCGAAATGAAAGGTCATTTTGAGAATCTCGTGCTTAATATATATGTATACTGACAGACAAAAAAAAACGGACCCAAAGTATTAACATAATAACATTTTAAGTATATTTACATGGTGTAAATTAGGTTTATGAATTTGGAGGTTATACATGACACATTATGACAGCTAACGGGTGTTCAGAAACATTCGAAGTCAAAGTAGTCCTTGAAAATATGAAGTCATGTCTGAAATAGATTGATTTTTGACAGACAACAGTTGACATTTAATAATTATTACAAATTCAGATACTTAAGTAAAGATATACGATTTTTTGTTCAGAGCCCACTTGACTTCGAATGTTTCTGAACACCCGTTATAATAATAATTATTTTGACATATTGAAGGTAGTTTTATAATGCAAAAAAAGTGGATCAGTTTTTTTTTGTCCGCCAATTTACAATATACTAATTTTTAAAATCCTTGTGTCAAGTAAGATGTAATTATTACTTTAAATGAACATGCTGTTCTTGTATTAATCCAATATTCATATTTCACAACAAATAAACCGAAATAAATTTTTGAGATATTGTGAATTATTTGTTTAAACATATAGAATATAAAATGTTGTTACACTGTCAAATGAACTTACAGTTACAACCCGTTCAAACTCATACAGTGTGTGTTGGCTTTGTAAAATTGTCTTAATATTGGAGTTTATAAAAAGTCACCCAACTGAAAGAAAGTCAGTGACGTAAAAATAAAAAAATTTGAAAAATGGAAAAATTCAAATAACGTTTTTGCAACAACATATGCGTTTTAAAAATGAAAATGCATTCCAGTTTGTTTTTCTTGATGAAATCTAGGTTTTTAAGATGGAAGCTCTCAAAAACCACGGCTAGATGAGAATATTAAATCTATAAAAGCAAAACAGGTAGGTGTCAAAAGGTATTAATTATTTAAAAAGTATTGGCATGGGCAATATATCATTGCCTGCGGCAATAAAAAACACACAACTCTTTAGGCTACATTTCGCAATATTTTAATAATGTAAATCAGTCTGTCAGTTTTAACTTTTTTAAAACGTCAAACGAAAATTAATATAAATTACCATAATATATATTTCTAATAAAAGTATATAGCATATATAATTTGAAAAGCAATTATTTGTGTTTTTTGGTCAACACTAAATTGCGGCATGTCAATATGACTTTTATATTGCGATTAAATTGCAAAATAAAATACGGTTGGCTTTTGAAGAAAAAAATCACAATTACACAGAAAAATGTCAAGTGTATGCGTTTTTTAATGCCGCAATTGTAGATACTACAGATACATAGTTGTACATGCTGGTTGCAATAATGGCTTTGTTTCTGGAGCAAAATTAATCTTTGCAACAAATAGTAAAAATATTGATTACACAGTGACATGAATCGAGAAGATTTTCTGGAATGGTTCGAAAAAAGCTGCCTAAAAATTTATAAAACCCTTCACTTATTATTATGGATAATGCGAGCTGTCATACGACAATAAATAAATCTCTTACTTCATCTTCACAAAATACCAAATTCAGGAATGATTAACAATAACCAATAATAAAATCAACTTTGATAAGACAGCTTAAAAATACAGTTACTGGAATTGGTTAGACATAATGGTAGACATGATACATAAAATAATTACTAAATTATCTTTAATAATATATAATATTATTAAAAATGGGGTGTGAAGAACAATACAAGTTCATATGTATTTTTGAATGTATCTTCTCCAAAGACGTAGATACGTATTTCACATTTCTACATGATTATCAATACGCCCCTGTTGGAGAAGAGATACATTCAAAAACACATAACTACCTAGCTATCTTGCGATATTATTAAGACAGAGCGTGAAGGAATATTCAGCGCTGTCTCTATAATAATCGCTGTACTAGCCGGGTGTTCCTTATAGTCGGTAACCACCGTATCTATAAAAAACTGTATTATCGTGTCTTCACTACTTGTCGGCGTAAACCGAATACGTATATAACATAATTTGAAACATACTTGAGTAGGTAAACCTACCAATTTTGTATAATACAAAACTTTTGTATTATACAAATTATGTTGTTATACTAAATTATCGTGTTTTAATCAACGTTTATTTCATTTGCGATGTGCCAATGCTCATGCCGTCCGCTAGCCTATAGTTCTAATTATCGACTTTTGCATTTTGTTTAATTGAAGCATTTTAAAAATTGTGTATTCTTCTGACTTACAATAATAAACTGACACCGACATAACCATACCGGATAAAAGTCCAATTTACACATTATGAATTTTTTTAATTTGACAAAATCAGTGACGCGCCGTCCATATGGGCAAGGTCGTGCAGCGCACAACGGCGCCAAGGCCTTAAAGGCGCCTACGGCCACTTGTGATAAGTTAAATTTTAAAAATATTAAAAACATTTTTTGAAAGTTTACAACAAATAACTATAAGACATTTCCGTTGTTTTCCTTCACGTTTATCTATTTAAAAACACGGGCACTCTAAAAATATTTTATTTGACCTTTTGTTTTTTAATAATTTGGAATACTGTTTTTTATTTTGTTACTGTTGTTTCAGTGTGCAATAAAAATTTTAATAATATTTTTTTGTATGGGAACCTATTGTTTGCCTCAAATAAAAAATACCTAACTGTACTAACAAGTCTAAAGAGTTCGTCATAAATTTCAATGTTGAACTGTGGGAGAGTGGCTGGTAATTTTGGCTCAATACATATAGGGTAAAGGCGCCTATCAGTATTTCGCACGAAGGCGCCGAAGATACTTGGCGCGTTACTGGACAAAATGTGTCAAAAGTCGGTTCCTGAGTTTGTAGAGGTCGCAACTATACACGTAGTCCATAAAGTATTTATTTTCAGCCCAAGGCCAAATTTAAGGCAGAAGAATACCTCAAAATGACTAACATGTGTAGTATCAGCATATGATAGATTAGAAATATAAGATACAATTTGCGAATCACACTTTGAGTAGTACAAACTGCACAGAAACACTTTATAAACTAATAGGTTAATGCCATCACCATTAGCCAGAAATTATAATCATATTCGAAGGGTAAACCACACACATACATAGAACAATGTTACATTGACTTCGATCTAAATTTTTCTGTTGCCAATTGCACACTTGTATGTCATTAATAAAACATAACCTTTCATTTTATTAGTGGAATACTGAACTTTTTATTCAAACTGATGGCGATAAAACACAAATTATAAGATTTACTTACCGGACAGGCTACTCTTTTAATATTTTAGGTTTTTTTTGGAATATTCAAAAATGGTACTCACTGTGAATCTTTTCCTTAGGGTAACTTTATTTTTGAGAAATATATTTCTTAATAAGATTTCATATAAAAAATTATAATAGAAAAATAATATTGAAAATATAATTCATTCGAACATTTTCAAATATTATAATGTTTCTTACGTATAAAGACTAAATTATGAAAACAATACCTCCGTGTTTAAAGAAAAGAGTAAACTAAATTTGAAACAAAATGGTATATTTACCTACATTATTAAAATGCATATAATATGTATTGTAATAAGTAATAAGCAAATTTGTGCATTGAAATACACATACTCCGAGCAAATAAGAAATATCTAATATTCTTGTACTTATTTTTAATATTTAAAAGTTACTTTTTAACGGCAGATTATGAATAAAAACGATCACATTTAAGATATGAATGTAATCTGCGGTTAGAAAATACAACCCTGGACGTAAATGGTAATATACAGGTAGTTTATGTTAAATCTATGCCAGAAATATGCAAATTCAATAAACTGATTGTTAATAAGGATTTTAAACAGCATTTGATGTTTTGACATATTTGGCGCTGTGGAAAATTAGACAAGTAACATTTACTTAAAATGTTTTATTGGAATATATTGATGAGCATTACATTAACACAAAAATAAATCGGCATAAATTTAAAAAGAATGTTAAAAAAATATATATCAAAACATTTAATTTTAAATTTCATTACTTTGCTCAACAATAGATTATAATTCTATATGCTATTATTGCTTTCAAAAAAATATATCAGGTATACAGTGGTGGCTAAAGAAATGATTAACTTATAAAATATGTATATGCAGATCAGTCCAGAGAAATAGATACACCTTCAGCGACATATTAACAGGACAGGACTTCGAGTTACTGTATATACATATTGTCTACAAATAATACGCTAATTAAACTAGCAATTAAGCAACACTATGTACTACAAATTTTCACACAATTTTAATTAAATTACGTGAAATTAAGAAATAAAATAATATACAGTGTCCTTTAAAGAAAAAAGACAACTTATGAAAAATGGAAGAAATCAGGTCAACAAGGAAGCTATACCTCAGCCCATTGGAATAAAAGAAGTAGTGGCTATCCCAAAAATTAGAATCAAGCCACCAACCTTTGATGGAAAGACGTCATAGGCGACTTACCTGACGCAATTCGAAGCAATCGCATGGTCATCTGTCGAGAAGGCTACTGCTTTAATCATAGCGTTGAGGGGTGATGTTAGTGATATTTTGCAAACATTAGTACGAAAAATCAGGTGCTACAAATTTATACTTGCATATTAATTATTAAAAGATGTTAGATGTGTGCTCTACAGGGCATTTCACGTTCAATTTGGTAACAATCTACCTTTAATCTAACCCGTAGATGTACACATATAACGATCGACTACTGACTGAATCGGGGAACGATTGTTTCGATACTTAAAGCCGACCGACTATAACATAAAGAGTAGGGGTACCTACTTTTTATGCGAGTCGGTCGCACGGTGGCGACAAATACAGTACGTTCCACGAAAACACCGCGAACATTGGAATTCGCGAATATCAGGGTACATAAATAATAGGTACGTATAAACTACAGGTATGTATGTAATCAATACAAATGGATGTACATGCATACATATTGCATATAAGAGCCAAATACGGTTTGTGAATTTTTAAAGAAATAAATGAACAAGGGAAATACTGAAACTTTAGGGGAACTACCAATACTGAAACGCGAATACGGAGCGGGATAACGAGAAATGGCAGTAAAAACAGGATCGCGAATTCGCAAATACAGGGGGCGCGAATAGCGGGTGTCCGTAGTATTTTATAAACATCTTTTTCTCACGTATGAGATGGAATTTTAGGAAAATATTTAGGATTTGTATTATATATAATTAAATCTTTCCATTTTTCGTACGTTGTCTCTCTCCGTCAAGGACACCGTACTGTCCTTTAAAATTCAATAGCATTGCGGAAAAACTATGACCGCTTCCCCAACACCCAACGTTAGTTTAGGAGTAGCTCTATTTGACTGGATTGTTTGTATACACATCATGCACTCAAAACAAATCTTTCATAACTTTGTTCAAGTTGTTCTTAAAGAGAGGTATGTAATTTAGAGCATTCGCGTCCGACAAATTTGTATCATTTTGACATCTAAATAATCTGTTCACAAGTGTTATCTTTAAGATCGTTCATGATATTCTGATGATGGTCAACTACAAATCTGTTAGGAATGTCTAATAAAAGCAAATAGAAAATGATACATTATTTTCTCAACTTCATTTTAACTTGGATTTACAATTACAAACATCTACATAATGCGTCTTATAACTTTTATACTGCATTTGCATAATGTTTTTGTTTCATCAATTTTATAACGATTTCTGTTTATACATTACTGTAATTGTCTACTATATAAATGGCTAGATATTTACAATATTTATAGAGTAGATATTTCCAGTGGCGGCTCGTGAGTTATCAACGAGGGTGGGCACAAAAAAACTTACCTATTTTTTGTACATAAAATCCATTCTATTTTTCATGCTGAAAAAGACGTCTATGACCTTGTTGTCAAAATCCGGGATAGTCTTGATGAACTTCTTTTCTATTGATAAGCGTTAAGATATTGCGTTCAGTCGATTTTCTGACATTGTACTTCTCAAAAAAGTTTTAATGCGTTTGAGGGTGGAAAAACGTCGTTCACATTCTGCTGACGACATGGGCGTTGTACAAATTATATCCAACAGTTTGTATGTTTCCTTCAAAACTTTTTTTAGGTTGTTGTCTGTTATGACTAAAAGTGGCAAAACACCACCTACGTCACACATGTCATCGCGCTCATAAATTACTGAAAGTTCACCTTTCAATTTTACACTGTCCAACATAGGATAAGATTTCACAGTTTCATCAATTTTTTTTTTGTGGAATTGAATATGTTTTAAAATTTTTAGAATCAAATAATTTTGCTGCACTTAAGTGATCCCTAAAATCAAATCGGTCGCTAGTTTGGCTTAAAATAGCGTCACATACTTCCTTTGCAATAACAGCTCTGTTATCTCCAGCTGTCGTTTTTTGTCTTTTCCTTGCAGGTTCTTCATTATTGCGTTCTTGGTTGTCATTGTCAGTAGAATTTCTTAAATTTCTAATGTGAATAATTTGCTGTTGGAATTGTTCAATTACCTTTTGCAGTTCAGCACTGTCAATCCCGCGCATTTGAGTCTGATTAAATAATATTTCAACATGTGGCATGATGAAATGAAATATTTTTCAACCAGTTGAGAAATTCCGGGCAATTCAAATGTTTCAATAAACCACTTGCTTCACTAATAGTAACTGAATCCATCCAATCTTCCTAAATAATTTTGTCTGAAGATTCTTTGAAAGAATCCTGGTGTTATAATGTGTTCACAGTTCGATTTTTGAAAATCCAGTGTGTACGAGCAGCGCGTGGTAATCTACGTTTGAATATTTCATTCAGCAATGTTTTGCTAATACAACAGCATTATGTCCACCCGGCTTAAAAAAGACCAAAAGCGTTCAAAAATTTGTGCATTTAACACGTATGGAATAATAACAACCATTTGGTGATTATTAGAGGTGTCTGTAGTTTCATCGGCCTCCAAAGCAATGAAATTTGCAGATTTAATTTCTTTTAATATTTCCTGCTTGTAAATTTGTCACACTGCATCTAGCAATTCGTTCTGAATAGTTTTTGAGGCGCCTTTAAACACTTGTGAACCTTTCATATGTATTGTAAGCACAGCGTCTAATTCAGCTGCAACGTTAATTAAGCCTACATAAATACCTGGATTTTCCGACGTCAATGTCTCGTCATGGCCTCGTAACGCCAATTCAAAAGCTAAGCAAAATGTTACACATAATTAACCGGCACAAAATATGGTGACTTTTTTCCACATCTTAGTTGTACTTAATTTTATGTCGTAAATAAGCACTGTCTAACTGTTCACGTATATCCACGTTGCCTAGAACACTAAAATCCATGCATGCATTCATGTGAGAATCGGAATTTTGGTGATTCTTTGTCCTCTCTGCGACATTGAGTCTTCTTTAAATCATTCAACCCTCGTGTATTCCACGCAGATAAAACAAAATAGTTTGTTAGTGAATATCCGCACATCCACTTATATTTTTCATATATTTTTTTATTGAATACTCTATTATAAGTTTGAGTTTTACTTGTGGAAGTGTAGTTTATTTGAAGATTAGGAATAGGCCTTCCTTTCTAATTAAAAGTTTTTCCTCAAATGATCGCGGGTCTTTTTAAAGATTTTGCACACAATAACTTCCATCATTACTAATAAACGTCATTTCAAGCCTTTGAAATCACATACGCGCCGAAAACAATGCAGTCGCAATGAATGCAAGACGTTAATTGGAGTCGGATAATTTTGTACCCAAAAACCGCCGGTATAAGCGCATATAGCGAAGTCGGTCGATTCATACTCGAAATAGGTACATCGGAAATCGTGCCCCGGAACAGTTTTGAACGTTGGCATATGCGCTAGTGTCGTAAAAATAATAAAATAAGATAATGCACTGAATTTGCGAATTTCTTTGTGTTTATCTTGGTGGTTGGGTGGGCACGTGCCCTTTAGTACTAGCCGCCACTGGATATTTCATGGCAATGTTTAATAAATTGCAAATATTGCATAAAATTTAAACAGGACAAACTATTCTGTTTGTATAAAAAACTATAGAAATAATTAAGTTTATTAGTTATGCCGATATATTCATTGATTTATAAATATCTTTTAATAATAAACTGTTGAAATAATTATTAACACATTTATGTAATACCATAGCTGTATTGCGACTTGTCTATAATTTACAAATGCGAAAAAAATGGCAGCTTTCATAATTTCATGTGCCAACAACATTGCAAGAATGTAGATCACAAAAGCATTAAGAAAAAATACTTGTATTAACAATATTTTCACTACTGAAAATACAAAAGTGTTAATATTGCTAACTCTCAAGAAAAATACATTAAAACAATCTTTATTTTTGATTTTATTTACAATGTTCACATAAAACAAATTAGATAAACATGCAGAATCCAGTATTTAAACTGACATAATTGACTGATTTACGCATGCGCATAACCAATCATATATCGACAATTTACAAGTAGCGTTGCCAAATCGAATATTTATAATAAAGATTGGTGATATAGTGTGATTTGTAAAGTTAATCGAATAACATATAGAATTAAATTAATTTATTCTGTAAACACAATATCGTAACCACGTTTTCATTAATATGCTATAGCCATGCCTGTTAACAGAAATAACTAAGTAAACATCGATATATGAGAAAAATTATAAAAGCCACAGAAGAGAGCTACTAAAGTTTGGCAACGTTGAGGCTAATTTGATATGTTTGTAGCGGGAAATTTGAACGGGGGTTGGATTCGGCACGTTTACCACAAATATTATATTCCCAAGGATTTTAATTTTGTTACGAACATGTAAAAATTGTTTAGTTTAAAAATATATTTAACTGCGAATTGTAAATATTTGCTATTGTTAAAGTTTGACTCTCATGTGAAGTTCTTGCAAGTCAAAAGCAACACAACTGTTATAATTCATCAAATTTTTAGTTCGCTAGTAAGAAATGTAAATGAACAGGTTGCATTTCTGTATACATATCTTCCACACTAGCATCAGTAGTATCATCGCAGTATTAAATATCTTGCCTCTATAAGGTGGTCTCTTTTAGTTTCAAATTAATTCATTCTAATTCTAAAACCCGGGAAATATAAACATAGTAAACGCTTTAGTTGCGTAGCTAGAATTACTGTATAAACAAAACACTGAAATATAAATAAAATTCATGAAAACAAAATTATTTCAAAACAAATTTAATCTATTTTGCAATTAGAACGAGACTCGAGAAGAAATTCAAAAGAATTATATTTTTGGCTTGAAATGACTTGTGCCCTGCCGTTCAAGAAACAATATCTTTTTCGCTGGTTGAAAGTCGAACTTGGGAAGGTAAAATATGATTATATTTTATGATTAGGGATCGGCTGTCAGGGGTACATGACGTCATTGCCAGGGATGGAGCGATGTACTTACCAAGTACAGAGTGATGTATGTATCTCAAGTGAAGGTTGGTATGAGAAAAATTAGTTTGGCATCATTGTACAGTAGGCAGTAGTATGCTTCAATAATCCGCAAACTTGAATGTACGTGTAAAGGCTATTTCGTAACGACAACTTAACATACATACATGCATACAAATGACCGGACTGCCAAACTAAATAATCATGATCGGTATCTGACAAACGTAAAAAAAAACTAGGGAATTTTACGGTACCACAACACTTCACTTGAGATGGATCTCTCTGTAAAAGTAAATACATCTTGAATGTTATTATTGTTATTAGTTTTATTTTATCAGCAGCGGCTCCAGGGAATTGTTAAGACGAAGATCATATACAATATTTATGGCGTTAGTTATAGAATATTGTGGGTTAGTCGTAGTAACCTCTAGATGACGGATGGTTCCGGTATTCTGGAATAATGTCCATGAATATTTGTCAAATCTACCTGAATAGTTGAGCCCATAAATACTTGTTGAGTGTGTAAAATAGAAACATCATTCGGATTCAGTAATTGTACTTTTAACGTCGTCGAAATGCATGCGATAATAGGATACTGCGTCTATCCATATATCCCAGCGCGTTATAACAGGTTCTGGTGGTAATGACACATGTAGCAGTTTTTCACGAAATAAATTCTTGCATGCAAGTCCCTTTCTTAACAGAAGATGATCAATTTATCTGCATTTGGGTAGCATTTTCCGACTTCCTCTGATACTCGATGAAAAGCATGTGCGAAACATGTGTAATGCGTCATACTACTGTATATTTGTTGTAAAAGCCGAGCAGCCGTCTGCATATATGCAGCTCCATCTGTTACAAATAATAACACATTTTCTTTAGTTATATCTTGCTTTTCATCCCATAGCGATTGCAAAACGAAGTTACGTGACAAATTCTGCAGTAGTTGTTTCGATTCTCTTAGATGCGTAGACACTACCTTGTCGCTGTCCATTACATATTTTCGCAAGAGAACTTAAATAATTAATAAAACTAAACAATAGGTCGACCGGATACAAATTCATTAGTTCCCTAGTGAAATGTACCCCTGACTGCAGATCTCTAATTATATATCAAGCGAGCCACAAAATTTGTATTCTAGGTAGACCATGAACGATTGAGATAGACATATAAGTCACGTCTGAGCTTAGAGAATTGACGAAGTATCATAATAAGTGTAAATAATCACAAGTCAAATTGACAAGTTACGATTTAACCTATTACTAATAGTTTGACGTCTAGGTTAGATCACTTACGGACGGTTCCATAATCACACCCTAAAAGTACTTTTACGAAATGAGCCAATTACGGATGCATTTAATGTACCGACATTCCACAATCAATGATACTGGCTTCTTTAGTTAAAGTTTCGATTTGTAAATTTATTATACCGTTGGCTGCCCTGAAAAATAGTTCCTTTTATGTTTACTCATAGAAATTGACAATTGGCACAAAATATCCGACATTTTTGAATGTGTGAGAGGTTATATCGCGATATTTTCCACTATTTTCGTACATTTGAAACAAGCGCCTTTGTGATTTCTTTTAAATTTTATTGTAATTGTGTTGTAAAATTTTATATTTTGTTAAGTCTCTTGTATCCAATATTTTTTTGTTAGAAAGGGTAATATAAAATTGTAAAATTATATTCATTTTTATCAATGTATAATTCGTATTCTTTGTAAAATAATTTATTAACGTGTCGGTATATAGGTTATGTTGAATTGTCAAACAAATAACAAGTTATGATTCTTTAAAAAAATTATTTTTTAGATAATGGAGCATTACCTCTAAAAATACGATTGTGGAACCGGATATTGGTATATAATGATCTTATAAGATTAATGGATCAATTATGGGACTGGCCGTTAATCAATCTAAGACATAACTGATTTAATCCATGGCATACTCTAAAAACTTTTTATGTGGCTCACTCAATAGATATTAAGTTTTCTACATTGAGAAATTACAATATTACATAAATTCATCTTAAACAATGTGATATAAAAATATATTTCAACAATTTTCTGAAGATAGAAATACTAAGCCAGGTAACATTATTAAATAATAAACGGGTTGATCCTACATCTTTTTAATTTAAAATTCAATCTGTTCAATTAACATAATATATAAAAATGTCTGTTTAGTGTACACACAATTAAAGCCATCCTTACCATTTGAAAGAATTATGATTTAAAAACAATGCCATGAGTAATTATGCTTTGTAATTGTACATGCATTTCTGTAGCTGCCACTATATGCAAAAATCTATTAAATGCGCAAACTCAAAAATTATTGTCGCCTTAAATTTGCAGTAACAATCCTAGATAATAATAAAATTAATCCTAATGCAATTCTAGTATTAAGAAAAATGTATTCGAACGTATATAAAAAATTCATACACCTACTCCTTAATCCAAATATACTATATATCCAGTTAAAAGAATTACCTATAGCGTAACAGCTCCAATTACATTATAATTTCATTCAATCTAATCACATCGACTCATGCTTGTCCTTAATTGGCATACTTTCACGCATTAAATAAGTTTGCCTTTATGAATTACAATAGTAAATTCGAAAAACATCTTCCTAACAATTGATTTATACTTAGATTACAAATTCTTGCTAGAAATATATTATTATATTTTTCTAGTAATACTAATCTATTCGAGTGATCCATAAAAATGATTTTGTAATGAAGTTCACCTATTCAAACTTATGTATTATCTCTTGGGCTTCTATAAAAATAAGTCCTTTTGTTTCGATAGGTGACAAATGCTTTTTATCTAACATATTTGGCTTATATTCAAAGAAATACCACAAGCAACCATCGAATTTAATATTTGTAGAGTTATGGGTATTGAAGCATTGTAATTATTGATTTAGTTTACTCTTCCATTTATATGATTAAGAATTTATTATTTACTATCCACCTTTAAGATAATTAGGAAACAAAACCTAGGTTACATTACGATATTGATAAAAATCTAACTATTCGCCTACAATTTTAATGGCATTCACTTGAAAATATCTAAGTTTTATATGATCCTGGCATTGTTTTTGACGGTATCATCAGAGATCAACTCAATTGGATTTAGATCGGGGTGATACGGTGGAAGTCTCAAAACTGTGTCCATTGCGTTGTAGAATTTCGTCGAATTTATATGTTACATATTGACCCTTATAGTGTTTGATTGGCTGGTATAGTTGGGGCTTTAACATTCTAGTATCAAAAGGAATATTTTTTTTAACGTCAACCATTTCATTTTTCTTACTAATACTTGTTGGAGCACGATTTGTTTGTGTATTGTGATACGGAGCATTATCAATTACAACGGAGTTTGTGGGCAAGTTTGGTATAGCTTCTGTTCTATCCATCTGCCATCATTTTCTGCGTTCATATCCGAATGGCAATCACCAGTTTTTATGCCGGACTTAAAAATCAAAAAGGCGTTTAAGGATAAAGCCCATGTTGCTTCCTGCGTGCTCTATTATTAGTCTGGGTTTGTTAGATATATTCTTGAAAAGACCTTTTGTACTTTCATCACTCCATATCTTGGAAGACGTATGACTACTGTGAATGTAAATCTCATCTATATATACAATGGGTCGATTTGTCTCACGAAAATGTTTTATCTTTTGCAAATAATCAATTCTTAACGCTGGTATTTTTAAAATCGCTCTATCAATACTTTCCGATTATTCTGTGAACATCGAAATTTGAATCCCGAATCTGTTATTCATTCCAATTCATCGTGCGTATTTTGGCGTAGAGCTGAAACCGTAACTAGTAGCTCGTCTGTTTTACGAAAATTATATATCATATCTCGCATTATTCTTATTTGATACTCCGGCAAACTTCCGACGTTCTTTGTTTCTTCTTACCAGGACTTGTAAAATTTTTTTTCATTTCTATTTGATGCTGTAGTTCCCTCTTGAAAAATTCTTTCTATTGTTCGCACCGACACACCTGTTGCTTCATGAACACATTTTTTATTTCACTTAATAGCAATGATGGTACTTTTATATTTATAAAAATAATTGCAAACATTATAGAGCAACTTTTTACAGGTATTCCAAAGCTATTGCTAAATAAAACAAAATCGCTCCACCCTAACGCTCATATATTTAATCGCTCTATCAATACTTTCCTCTTATTCTGTGTACATCAATACTTGAATCCAGAATCTGTTAAAATTCTTCTTAATGACGCGTTTGATCCTTCCCATTCCAATTCATCGTGCATCTTTTGGCGTAGTGCTGAAACCGTAACTAGTGGCTCGTCTGTTCTATCAAAATCATATATCATATCTCGCATTATTCTTATTTGATACTCCGACAAACTTCCGACACTCTTTGTTCTTTGTCTCTTCTTACCAGGACTTGTAAACTTTTTTTCATTGCTATTTGATGCTGTATTTCCATCTTGAATAACTCTTTGTATTGTTCGCACTGACACACCTGTTGCTTCATGAACACATTCTTTATTTCATTTTATAGCAACGATATACTTGTTTATAAAAATAATTGGAAACATTAAAAACTACTTCTCGCGTTCGAGCGTGTATCACTTTATGATCCCCTAGCAAAGACATTATGTTCCGTAACTGACAAATATATTCTATTACTTGAGTAAGTGCACGTTTTTAAAAACTACGACTGCGCACCCCCGCCGTTCGCCATCTTATTTGGCGCTTGCTATAACTGCCGAACCATTCGACGGTGTTTGGTTGTTCAAATAATAAACTTAAAAATGTAGTTTTATTTAGTTACAGTAACAAAATACATCAGTTTGTTACTTATTTTCTTTAATGAGAATGTACTTAATTTGCCTTTAGAACATTTGATCAATTTCGGTGTAAATATAACCTATAAACTTAACCGTAAGTTTTATAACTTATAAATTATAAGTCGACACAAGGCTCACATGCACGTACTATAACTATTAGATTATTGGTTTTAATGACGAAAGTGTATTGTTTCGTGTGTTTTCCTATAGCTATGCTTCATCTTAAATCGATAAATAACTGTGATTCAGATTGCACTTTAGGATTTGAATTGCGCGCCATTTTCGTTCTAAGAATGTTGGAAGTTTGTATTTTTACAGTTGGCATCTAAACACATGGCAAATTCATCATGGCGTCGTATACAGTGCAGCAACGCGTAACTATTGTACAAGTTTATTATGAAAACAGGCGATCAGTTACGATTACGCGAAAAAAACTTCGACCACTGTTTGGACGCAATAATATTCCAAGGGAGCGTGCAATTCGTGATCTACTGCAAAATTTGAAACAAGTGGTATGGTTATTAATATACCAAGAGTTCGTTCAGGTGAAAATATTGCTCGTATACGTGATAGTGTGCAAGAAGAACCAAGCACATCAATCAGTCACCGTTCACAGCAATTGAACCTTTCATATGGCATTACTCGACGAATTTTTAAAAAAGACCTGCTATTAAAGGCGTATAAAATGCAACTGATTCAAGAACTCAAACGAGCGGACTACCAGAAACGCCGTACATTTGTGAACTGGGTTTTACAAAACAAATAAGTGGATGCTGATTTTTACAAAAAAATCATATGGAGGGATGAGTCCCACTTTCATTTAAATGGGTATGTGAATCGCTAGAATTGTCGCATCTGGGGTGGTGAAAATCCACATGGTATACAGGGGAAAAACCAATGCATCTAGAAAAATGCACTGTGGGCTGCAGGAATTATTGGTCTGTACTTTTTTGAGGATGAAGCCGGTAGCGCTGTTACAGTCAACGGTGTACGCTATCGGGAGATGCTAAACAACTTTTTCTTCCATGAAACCAATGATTTGAACTTAAATGACATGTGGTTTCAATAAGATGGAGCCACATGTCACACAGCACGAGAAACAGCCACTTTACTTCAAACCAAATTTCCTGGTCATGTTATCTCAGAGGGGCAACATCATTGGCCAGCGAGGTCTTGCGATTTAATCCCATTAGACTTTTTTCTTTGGGGCTATTTGGACAGGGTCTATACCAACAAACCTGCATCGATTCCAGAACTAAAGAATATCAGACGTGCAATTACTGAAATCGAACCGCATTTATTGGAACTTGTTACGGAAAACTTCGCTAAAAGAGTGGTATCATGTCAGCAGAGTCGTGGAGGGCATTTGGACGATATCATATTTCACACATAATCGCTAAGTCTATACACTATTAACAATAAATTTCGGATTTTTCAAATATCTTGTGTTTTATTCAAAGAACAAACCCTAAAGTCCAATCTGGATCACCCTTTATATGATTCAAAATTATGGTTTACACTGTGTAAGCATAATGAATGCTTTGAAGTATAAAAACTAGTTAAAGTTGATCATACTTTGAATATTTGAAAGCAGCCGATAGTGCTTGTCGATTATAATTTTAATAAAATAATCTCCATACATGATCGATTCTTGGCTGTCAATGCCTCCTGTAACTGAAGTGAAGCTGTTGGGGTATGCAAAGATATGAATTATTACAATTAGTTGGAATTATATACATATATTGCAACAAACAAAGAGATAAATGGACAATCCTGACTATGCTTAATATTCTATCGATAAATACATATTTCATAATTGTGGTTTTCACCAGGCAACGCATAATGTATGCTTTGAGGTATGTAAATTGAAGTAAAGTTTAATGTTATTTTTTTTCTAATTTAACACTCAATGACAAAAAAATCTGCCTTTCCGATAATAGTATAACCTCTTCACGACTTCATCTACGTGGTACTATAATAATGAAACATTACTACTTATCACCTGATTTCATTGAGAATCACTTCAATATCAGATGGTTATACACTATGAAAATTAAAATAGCAGCTAGAAGTTTTTGTCGATTATAATATCAAAATCACAATGTATATCTTTGCATGCAGAAGATTCTTAAGAAATAAATTAACACTCACTTGTTCTCTTTAAGAACAATAAATCAGTGTTTATTGATTATGTGGACAGTAATTAGTACCTATAAATGGAATAGACAAATAAAATCACAATGCTTGAAAGAAAATATTAATCTTATATATACAGCATTGAATAAAAAAATATCTCTCATACTTGGTTTGTTTATAAAATGTGTATATAGAAGCACGTAACGAGTATCAAGCGTACTATATATTTTGAATAAACAATCCGCAATTGTTTTTGTTTATGTAACTTTACAAACAAAGAAAACACATGAAAATTATACATATTTGAATTTATTGCTGATCTGAACAAACGTATTGTCAATAAATTAATTAATTTATTAAAGTGAAGGCACATTTAAGGAAATATCTTAAATATAAATTTATTTACAGGGTGTGGCAATGAAACGGGCGATTTGAAAAGGTTCCTCGACTGAAAAACATTTCAGTAACCATGTTACGTTGGAACAACCGAACAACGCGTGTTTGCATAATCAAAGAGGTAGTTATGTAGTCGCTCAGCCAGTGGCGGCTCGTGCTAAAAATTTTAAGGTGTTCTGCAAGTTTTACAAAAAAATTTACCTTGCACGGGCAATAAGAGGTTGTCTCCCATCGATCTTATCGTGCTTTCTTCGCCTTCCGCACTGAAGTAATGGATTTCTGGAACGATTGTCAATTGTCACACAAAAAAATAAGAGTCACTAAGCACTACTTTACTAACAAATTATTTCTTATAAATTAAATCTATTCTACGTTCTTTTCGATTTGCAAATTTTGTTATCACTTTGTCATTAAAATTGTCTATTTCGGAGATAATCTTTTTTTTCGATAGATAGCATGGAAAGAGATGTTAAACGATCTTCGGTCATTGAATTTCTGAGAAACGTCTTAATTCGATTTAGTGTTGAAAAGCATCGTTCGGCCTCTGATGTTGTCATGGGAGTTGTTATTACAATTTCTAATAATTTTCTAGTCTCCTTCAACGTATCTCCCAGATTGTTTTTTATTAAAAATTTTAGAAGAGGTAGTGCGCCTTTTCAAGATCTACAATCAGTTCTTGAGTAAATAACAGACAATTCAGTTCGTAATCTTTCTTTATCAAGGGTGGGATAATAGGAGCATGCGGAAGTGAGTTTGTCCTCAGGAAATTTACTGCAATACTCTCCAAAGCATTCCGAAAAAAAAGTGATGCCACTACTAGATGCTCTTTAAAATGAAATCGATCTTTTGCACAATTTAGAATAACATCACACACCTCTAAAGCCGAAATTCGATTATTAAATCTGCTGTTATTTGGACGTTTGCGTTTTTCTGGTGGTGGCTCATCGCTTATTAAATCTGATGCTTCACTTATGATGTTGTCAATATTATTTCGAACTTGGCCTATACTGCGTTCAAAATTTTCGATAGCGTCTTTTACTAGAGTGGGTTCAATTTTTCTTTGCTGCAATTGATTAAACAGGATATCTACATGGGGCATTACATGATGGAAAAAAGTCAGCCAAAAATTGAAGATCGGATCATTTAATGTACGGCGAATAGAGGCGGCTGCACTACAGACTGTGTTGTTGGAGAATTGTTCTTCTATTTCTTCCATACACTCAATGAGAGAGGCCCCATTTTCGTACACAACATTAATGGTCCTGATATTAAAATTCCAACGGGTTGTAGCGCCGTGGGGGATCCTTCTGTTTACAATCTTGTTTAACACTTCTACTCGTTGGGGTGAATTATTAAAAAAGCCGGGAATGTCTTGTAGATTTCCAAAAAATACACGTACTTGCGAATTTGCAGAAGCAGCTTTAGATATAATTAAATTTAATTGATGGGCATAGCAATGTACATAGTGCGCAAAATGGTACTTTTTTTAATCAATGCTTGAACGCCTGCGTCTTGTCCGCTCATCACCGCTGCTCCATCGTAACTCTGTGCAATCAGTTTGTTAGGTGAATTTTAAATTAAAGCATCTATGACACTTAAAATTGTTTTGCTAAGTGTTTCTGCATCACATTTTTCAGAAATGACGTAGTTCCAAAAACGTTCAATTGGCTCACCATCACGAACATATCTAAAAATAACTACCATTTGAGCTTTTGCAGCAACATCCGTTGTTTCGTCCGCCATGATCCCCCAAAACGGAGAATTATTAATTTCCTCAATTATTTGTTCTTGGCAGACTTCAAGTATGCACTGTAACAGATCATTCTGTATTTCTTTGGAAGTGCCTTTAAATACCGAACAATTTTTTAGGTGCTCACTTAGAGTTGCATCTAATTCAGCCGAAAAATTAATAAGTCCACGAAATATCCCCGGATTCTCGGAAGTATCGCTCTCATCATGTCCCCGAAGGGCCAATTCAAAAGCTCCACAAAATTTTATACAATTAATAATTTTGGATAAAATATACCGATTCTTTGACACATTTTCATTATGTCTCTGTATATTTACCCAATAAGCAGAATCTAGTTGAGCCATAATATTAGTTGACCCTAGTAACGCAAATTCCATACAATTATGAAGATGGCTTTTAGAATTCCCATGTCTTTTTATTTTCAAACTCAAGTGCTCTAGATCCGTGACCCCTATTTCCGTCCAAGCTTTATCGCCACCAAAAAGTAAACAGGGAAAACAATATAAAGCATTTTTTTCGTTGCATCCACAAATCCATTCGTTTTTTGAATAAATAACGTTACTAAATTTACGTGTATAATTTTTCCCTCTACTTACACCAGTTTTTTCAATAGTGATATCTACTAATGGCCTACCTTTTGCTTTTAATTCTATCTTTTCTTCGTATGAATATATAAAGAATCTCTTCACATTAATTAAATTAAAGACCACCTCCATAATACACAGAGTTTATATAAATTGTCAACAATACACAAAAACAGAAGCACGCGCACTCTAATATTATTGTTTTTACGTTAAACTCGCCGCACCGTAAAAATAGTGGCGAACATATTAAATATACCGAATCATATCGCCCTCCGCGCTGGACTAAATGCAGCGAACAGGCCTGCTAAAATCACGCATTGGTTTTAAACAGACGCGGGGGTAGCGGGGTGCGCGCGGGTGTTTGAAAGAGCTCTGAGAGCACGTTCGTGTGGACCAGATAAGGAACAAGTGAGCGATCGCGCGAATTAGGTTGGTTATTCCACTGGTCGCCTATTGAATATTATTTGATAATAACCGGCGATCGTCGAGTTGCTGCACCAATGCGACTTTGATGTTTTTGCTTTCATTTTATGTTGGAATTTCGGAAGCGAATATCTCGGCTTCTACTGGTCGGATTTTGATGATTGAGGTGTCAAATTGTAGGGTTTGATGTCCTCTACAGGATGATGTAGAAAAATATGCAAATTTTTTGATATACAGGGGGAGAATTTTCACAACAATATGTTACGCTTTTATAAACATCAGAAATGTAGGAAAAATTATGTAAAAGAAAACTAGTTATAACTAATACAGGTTCGCCCGCCCAATTTTTTGGGAGCTCTGCAGCACTAGCCGCCACTGCGCTCAGCGTCATTTCCCCAATGAATTCACGATAAATTGTAATCACCAGTACCTTCTGAGTATATTGTTAAAGTGTGGGTTGAAAATTCTGAAAAGATTGCTTCAACAAACAAAAATGCGGGAAAATGAGAACATTGTGAACTCCCGAAAATATCGAACATGAGTAGTAGATGGAGGGAGTCCTATTTATCGAGGGCACAAGACTAACAGAGTGAAACTGAGAGACCTATTGGGGATAGTATAAAGAGCAGTGTGCTACGTGCCTGGACGTGCTGGCGTCCAACCCAAAACCCAACGCCATTCAATTAATTTTACGGGTAGATCTTTATCGTTAGTCCTATAAAATTCAGGTAGTCCAACCATTAAACGAGAATGATTTCGAAGCTAGACGGCTTTTTTGCGAACGGTTTTTGAGTATAACTGACGAAACTGAGAGCATTGTGCATATTTTGTGGTTGAGTGACGAGACACACTTCCACCTGTCGAGATATATAAACAAACTGAATGTTATGTATTGGAGTGACACAAATTCGCGCGAACTCATATCAGCCACTTCTTCGTTCTTCCAAAGTAACGATTTGGTATGCGATTTTTTCATCAGGCATCATGGTCCTTTTTTTTGGAAAATAACCGCCGTTGAAAATGCTGATCGATATACAAATGTTACGCGCATTCATCCTTCAGCTTACCTAGTACGAAGTGAACGATCAACCTTTGCTCTAGCAAAAGGAGACCACAGGCCATAGAGAATATGCGCGTTCTCAACGAGTTCCCGGATCGTATGATCTCTCGATGGAGCGATTCCATATCTCCTCGTTCGCCTGAAATTATTTTCTGTGGAGTAACCTCTAGCGCAGTCTATAACCAACAAACTGTCATGGTGAATTTTTAGAAACGCTTTGACGAATGCTTGCGTAGAGAACGATGTCATCTTGTGTGAAGAATCGGTCACTGAATATTAATCAATATACAGAAATGTTACGCACAATTTTCATCTTCAGCTTGCCCAGTACGAAGAGAACGAGCAAACCTTGTTTCAGAAAGACGATGCCACAAACCAGGATCGTGTAATCGCTCGACATAGAACGATTGCATGTCTCTTCGCCTGAACTCACGACCTGCGATTATATTTTGTGGAGCTACCGCCAAACTCTACTATCAACGATCGGCAACACTGGATCAATTCAAGGAAAATAGTTAACAAGATGTAACAAGAGAATACCTCAGTAAATGTTACGAGATATCATGGTGAATTTTCAGAAACGCTTTGAGGAATGCTTGCGTAGAGAACGGATGTCATCTTGCAGATATTATTAATAAAACTTAAATAATGAAAAACACTGTTATTTCATGCTTTTTATGTACTTGAAAGTGGTATAAATTTGAAAGAAAAAACTACGAATTAGTGTGCGATTGCTTTGTCAGGCATCATCGGTCATGCCTCCTCCTTCGCCTGATCTCATGGCTTGCGATTATTTTTTATGGAGCTACCGCTAGCGCAAACTCTACTACTATCAACGATCAGCAACACTGGATCAATTCAAGCAAAATATTCAACAATATGTAACAAGAGAATACCTCAGCAAATGTTACGAGATGTCATGGTGAATTTTCAGAAACGCTTTGGGGAATGCTTGTGCAGAGAACGACGTCATCTTGCAGATATTATTGATAAAACTCAAATAATGAAAAACATTGTTATTTCATGCTTTTTATGTACTTGAAAGTAGTATAAATTTGTAAAAAAAAAACTACGGATTAGTGTGCGATTGCTTTGTCAGGCATCATCGGTCCATTTTATTTTTAAATTAATGCGGAGAAGCTGTCATTGAATACTAGTTAGTATACAGAAATGTTACGCACAATTTTCATCTTCAGCTTGCCCAGTACAAAGAGAACGATCAAACCTTGTTTCAGAAAGACGACGCCACAAACCACAGAGGCAGAATAAACATGCGTGTTCCCAACAGTTTCTGGATCGTGTAAATCTCAATAGAGCGATTCCATGCCTTCTCGTTCGCCTGATCTCACAGCCTGCGATTATTTTTTTGTAAAGTTGCCTCTAGCGCAAAGTCTATCAACGACCGGCAACACTGAATCAATTAAAGGGAAATATTCGACAAGAGGGTTACAAGAATACCTCAGCAAATGTTACAAGATGTCATGGTGAATTTTCAGAAACGCTTTGATGAATGCTTACGTAGAGAACCGATTTATAAAACTTAAATAATGCTTTTCATGTACAGTACAATCCCGATTATCCGAATCGCAATTTTCCGAAATCCGGTTTAACCGAAACAAACTATTTAAAAACAAAAATCCCGATTAACCAAAAAATTCGCATTATACGAAACGCGTCTGGGATTCACCTATACTGCTAGGTGGTTCCCCTCGGGGTTTCACGGCAATACGACGGTCTAAAATGCAAATTGTTTTGGTTAACCGACAGAGTGTTACAAGTACATATGTATTAACGTCTGTTATTATCGCAAAAAGAGTAGTTTTATTCTCAAATATTTTACAAAATGCAGTGTCAGAGCAATAAATGTAAACGCGTTGTTATCAGCTTGCAGGAAAAACTTAAAGCGGTTCGACGATTAGATAATGGTGAATTGCTTAAAAATATAGCAAAGGATTTAGGCGTAGGCGTAAGTACGGTTGCAGAATGAAGAAAAAATCGCGAAAAACTTGAAAAATGGTGTAGTGTTTTGTCATCGCCGACCCCGGCACGAAAAAGTATGAAAAGAGGTGAATACGAAAAAGTGGATGTTTCTTTATTTTTATGGATCAGGGTGTGCTGGAAAATTTAAAACGTAATTACAGGCGTTTGCTATTGGAGCATATTTTGGAAGAAGTAGATGAGGGTGCCAATCTCACTGAATGTCTAAAGAAGTTAAACTTGAAAAATGTTGTATATTGGATAGCTTCAGCTTGGAATCAAGTAAAAGGTAGAACCCCGGAAAAATCTTGGTTAAAATTGATTCAACACGAGGAGGGACGTATCACAGAAGCAGAGTCCGACCATGAAGAAAGTTTACAGCAAATTTTCACGAAAATACCAGGATGTGAAAATGTTACGGAAACAGAAGTTAATGAATGGTTAAACAGTGATAATGTAGAAGATGAAATGACTGACCAAGAATTAATTGAAAGTGTTTGCAAAAATGCTAATGAAATAAGCAGTGATGACGATGACGAAGTAGAATGCACTGACAATATTCCAGTAAAAATGTCACATTCAGAAGGACTAGAAGCCTTGGAGAAAGCGTTAACTTATGTAGAACAACAAGAAAATGCAACTGCCGCGGATGTTCTTTTTATAAAACGTTGGAGACATTGCGGCCAAAAACAGAAGTATAACAAATTATTTGTTGATGTTTATTTTTAAATTAATACATAAATTCAAGTAAAATATTTCATAAATGTTTTTAAGTCGAGCTAATGATATACGCATCCTAAACTCCTATTTTCCAAAAAAAAATTCGGATTAACCGAAATCACTTTGGTCCACATTATTTCGGATAATCGAGACTGTACTGTACTTAAAAGTGGTATAAATATATAAAAAAATATTCGCCTGTTTCACTACCCCTCCCTTTGCTTTAAAAAAATATATTCTTTAAACACTTTTATTGCTAAATTTGCGTGTATTTCCCATGTAAATAAGGTCTATTGTTCTCGTCTTCAAATACATTACAAAATTTAAATTAAACAAAATTCATTTTCCCAGAAGCATACTTATACTGTATATAACTTCTTTATTTTATGCAAACCTACTTATAGTTAAAATTGTAGAGCTGCAAAATTAATTCCACAACGAACATATTTTTATTAGTTTATTACTCTATCTGCAAATTTACGACAAGAATAATTGTTGGGTTTGCAAGTTAGATGTTGCACGTATACATATCAACTTATACTTTCTGACATAAGTTTATGAACAGCCTGTATAATACCAAGTTTATATTTACATATATATGGGGAACTTTTATTACTAATGCTCTTATTACTTATATTCTCAGTCAATTTAAAATTCTTATGCTTAATATATATCCAGTTTATTTTTTCTATTTCAACAACAAATAAAAGTGGGTTTTCGACAAACGATATATATTAATATATATATATATTTATGGTAATTTTCCCAAAGAAAAGGAAAAACAATGTACAGTAAAACAAAAAAGAAAAGATGTGATAATAAAAAAAAAACATTTATAAGAGTAAATAGTTTGAATTTGTTCATAAAAAAATTAATATAATTTATATTTTTTTGAGTTGATTGATATAAAAGGCATAATATAAGAACTTTTAGGTTTTCTTTCTTTAATTCCTTAGAACTGTAACACAACCATATCTTAAATATTTCTTTATAATTTCAGATAATAAAAAATAACAAATAAGATTACAAAAAAAGTATTTTTTTTTAATCAAATATATAAGAAATTTTAAAGTGAATTGGCAGATGATTGTTGATCAAATTAAATCTTATGTGCAATATTACATTAATTAAAAAAATTGCTTCATATTGCGTTAGACGTATAAAACCAGTCTTATTCAGAAAAATTAAGCTACTATAAACAGCAAAATAAATTACCCACAAAAAAATTAAAACAAACACAAAATGTACCCGTCCTTTTTTTCTTTTAACGTATCTGAGTACATCCCCGAAAATACTACGAAATTACACTAAATAAGGGGTGGGGGAAGAGAAAACTAAAGGCAAAGATATGAGAATCCGTCATTTTGGATTCTGCCAACTCATTTTAAACACAGGACTAAACAAAAAGTGGCAATCATCATTATATCTATTGTGTACGTGAATTAAATACAATTTAATTGTAAAGATATATGTATATACGTAGAAAGACAAAGATAGAGAGAAATAGAAAATAAAAAATTATCAAGTTTTTGTTTTTGTGTTTTTTTTTTTTGGAATAGGTAGTAGATTTACAGAACTGCAAGCGAAATAAAATAAATTTAATTTATTTTAACGGCACAATATTGTAGATTGATTATTTTAAAGAGAAAATGGCCAACAGAATATGGAATTTTCCTTTTTTTTTGTAATTAATAAAATGCCACATTAAATTTATTTTGTTTTTTTTTTAATGTTTATGTCCACCTGGTTAGAAGCTTTTTTATGGTTGATAAGTAGTGGTCCAGTAATAATATATTAGCGATGTCACAGAGCAAGGTGGAGGATCAACTCAACTAGTAACAGATTTAGGTCCCCCACACACGCGGCCAGGCATTATTTATCAAGTGCGGTATTTGTTTTTACGGCAATCACCACCTGTAACACACAAAAAAATATTAGAAATTGAAATATACATCATATACAAAAAACAACGAAAATGAAAAAACAATTGATCTAGCATTTTTAGAAATATCAAGAGTTGCTGAGAAAGAATAAGTAAGAAAAAATATAAATTAGTTTTTCAAAACGGTCGCCCTAAAATACAGGATGGCCGCGGAGGTATCCGAGATACTTCATATACAAGCCGCCCCGTATCGTTATGTTCGAATTTTAAGAGTGTAAAGTAGACTTCATTTCAAGTAACAAAAACGCAAAACCTGTATTATATCCGTCTTTATTTAAGTTAAAAAAAGTTATACGATTCAATAACAGGCCTGTGATTGTTAACGTCGCATAATAAAATATTATCCTAAAATAAATAAACACGGTGTCGTAGTGCATGCAGTGATTTCTTGGAGATCTACAAAAAAGAGTACTGGAAATTGATTTATGATAAAGAAGGTTCTTACTTATTTCGTAAGTGCTGAACCATGAATATCATACAATAAACAAATGTTCAGATGACTGTTAACTGTTGCATTTTTTAATAAAGAATTACATTACGTTTCAGTTCATACAACAGCTTATTAGTGAGTGGACACGTCTTCTTTATTCAAAATATCTTACCGATTTTCTTCTCAAGAGTATGCGGACATGCATTTTGTGTATGGCTACTGTAAAGGCAGTGCACTTCAAGCAGTTATTAAATACCGACATCGGTTTCTCGATAGGCGCATTCCTCATTACAGAAAGTTTCTGGAAGTACACAGACAATTTCGGGAATGCGGACTGCGTGATTATCTTTTCGACCGAGGAGTAAATTTGCCAGCAGATTTAGAGGAAGAAGCAGTAGCTATTGTTACAAGGAATCCAACTCTCAGTGTACGTCGAATCACTAGACAACTAGGAGTGCCACGAACGACAGTTTGGCGAATTTTAAAACGTGAGGGCTTATATCCATATCACTATCGCAGGGGACACGGTTTGCTAGAGGCAGACCACTATGCTCGTCTAGTCTATTCTACCTGGACATTAAGACAGTCACGGCTTCATTTTAATTTCTGCAGAACAGTCCTCTGGACACATGAATTTACGTTCAAGTTACAAATCTGAGAAACCTGCACAGGTGGTCATCAGAAAATCCCAAAGCTATACGGCCATCTAAATTTCAACATGAATTTTCTATTAACGTTTGGGCGGCCCTAATCGATGACTCGTTGATTGGTCCTGTCGTTCTTCCTGGGAGGTTAAATGCGGACAATTACCTTCAATTTCTTATTGACGGACTGCCAGGTCTTTTAGAGGATGTCCCACTGAATGTTCGACGAGACATGTGGTTTCACATGGATGGGGCACCACCACATTTCGGAATTGCTGTCCGAAATTGGGTTAACGTCAATTATCCAAGATGGATTGGCCGAGGTGGTCCTGTTGCATGGCCATCCGGATCACCCGATTTTAATCCTCTTGACTTTTATTTATGGGGGTACATGAAAAATTTAGTCTACGCGCAAGTTTCGAACACAAGAGAAGAGTTGTTGGATCGTATTCACCTGCCAAGCAAATCTGACAAAACAAGTATGAAATTCGGATAAGTACTTTTTCTGTTGGCTTACGGGCACAAGCTTGCATTCAACAAGAAGGTGGACATTTCGAAAATATTATTAAATGAACTTTTTTAAATAAAATCAATTTTTATTGACTTTAGGATTTCATTTTTTTTCATGATCTGACAATCACATTTATAGATCTGTAATTTTGAAACAAATAAAAATGGATATACAAGTTTTGCGTTTTTGTTACATGAAATGAAGTCTAGTTTACACTCCTAAAATTTGAACATAACGATACGGGGCACTTGCATAAATTCAATGACTAATTTTAAGCAAAAATTATTATATTTACTTTTCCCGGATTCCTAAAGGCCGCTTTAGTTTGAAATTTCTGTTGCATGCAATTTTTGTTGCACGCATGCGCAATCCAAACATTTTCGATCAGCTGTTGCAATTTTTCTTACAAAGTAGCTGCAAATCTAGTATTTTTTTAGGGATTTTATCATAGCCAACACATGATCAAAATTCCCGTCTTTTTACAAATATAAATATATAATATAAATATATAATATAATATATTATTTTGATATATTAAAATGTAAGTGTCAATTTGTCATTATTAAAATAAAATATATGTAGTTATATACGTTCGTAAAAAGCAATGCTTTTTATTTCGTAATTTGTGTTTTATCTGGATGTGATAGGAAGGAAAAAATCTAAACCATGTTTGAGATCACAATAACATATTTAGTTATCACCTATTAAAATTCAAACCCCAGCTAACAAATTTAAATTTGTAAGCTAGTGAAGTATGGAGACGTGTTCTACTGCAATGTCAACGTGAGTTAAACAGCGTGCTGTTATCGAATTTAGACTGCTGAAAAAGTGACTCCCAGCGAGATTCATCGTCATTAGAGGATGTTTATGGTGACCACGCTGTTGATAGGTCTACTGTAAATCGATGGGTAATAAAATTTCGTGATTGCGAGCCTGTAAAAGCCAAAATTGTTGATAAAACACGCAGCGGACGTCCGATCACTGCCACAGACAAACATCGCAAACTCGTCGATGATTTGATTCAAAATGACCGACGAATCACTCAAAAGCGTATCGCAAACCATATTGGAATATCCAAGAAACGTGTCCGCTTCATTATTGAATAATTGGGATACCGTAAAATCTGTACACGATGGGTACGAGTACCACGCCGTCTCACAGACGAAACCTGAAGTTTGAACCGATTCCTTGATTTAATTTTTTTTTTCAAGGATACTCATTACACCAAAGGCAATGAGGTGAAGACAGCTGTCAAGACCTGGATTCAAAAAAAAGTGGAAAGAATTTTTCAGTGACGGAATAAAAAATCTTGTTACACGTTGGGAGAAAAGTGTTAGCCGTAACGGTGGGTATGTAGAAAAATAAATATATGATTTTGAAGCTTAAGAATTGTACTTTAATATATCTTTTGCCGAATCTTGCTATTTGTTTTTGTTCGCGCTGTACAAGCATGAGTGCAATTACTTTTCATTTTACCATCGTATTTAATCCTTGATTTTGATTTTTATCATTCTCTCTAATTCTGGAATTTCAATAAATTGAATTAACATGTCATTTGACTTTTATTACATATCTGCTATCATCATTTTTTAACGTTAAGTTTAGCTGTTTATTAACGCATTTACGGTATGTACTAAGCCCATTGTCCAGTAAGACGTGATGGGAGTATGTACGACGAGGTGAGATTGTATCTGCGCCGACCGGCGTTTAGTTCCAGTAACAACTTATTAAATTTGCCTGCTTGAAACTCTTTCTTGAAGGGAGTGTATGTAACATAATCAATCGTGTAGTGGACTGCTTTTTTTTTAATTCTCAATAATTCATTTACATTTCGCAATTATAATCAAAATCTCGTTAAGGTTAAAATATGACCAATTGTAAATATTGATAAATGCAAGTAAAAATTTATCAAATTTAATCAATCTTAATCATAGGTAAATATTTTCGTAAGTGCAGTGATAAAAATCAGATAAAATTACTAATGTATTGATAAAAACGGAGTAACTCCAGTATTTTTATAATTTATTATGTCATAGATTCGAAGATACATATAAAATTAGGAGATTGATGATATGTTTCTATTTTGATTATCTAAGCCAAACTAAATATATACAGGGTGAGTTTTTTTGAATGTTTAGCATTGGGATCTCAGAAACTACTGGAGATAGAAAAACGCTTAAATGGGGAAAGATCCGCAGCTTTACGAGTTTGATTTAAAACTGCTTTTGTTTCTCCGATAACTTTCATGGCTTATTAGATATTCAAACAAAACTAAATTTTACGATTTTCTTTAAACATGCTTAGCATCGTTAATAGTAATTTTAAAGAAAAAGTGTTCAGACAAAAGTTTTAGATAATTTTACGCCAAATAAAACTATGTAGCTAATTTTTTTTTCGTTCACCATTATCGAGTTATGACACAAACTTGTGTTTTTTAAATGGAAACCATAGTTGGTTTTGACATCATTAAAAAGCTTATTTTTTGTTGATTACAATGATATAAGGTTTGATATGGTTATTTTAAAAAATAAAGAGGATATAGACATTTCTATGATTGTTCACTTTATAAGATAAAAACTTAAAAAAAAAAATGTTTGGTGTTTTGTAATTCAAAAAACGAAAAATCTGAGATACAATAGTGTTCGTTGGAGCAGTCGAGATAAATATACTAACATTGCTTTCACGTTGAGTCACAGAAGTGAGAGCTGTTAATTTTTACTTTTAAGTCAAGTTAATTGTCAAACATTGACAATTAACTATTAATTAATTTAATTGTAACTTAACTATAAGCGGTGCAAACGGCCGTTAATCATAAGTTTGCATTGGCTATGGAATTTTCTAACGTAGAAAAGCGTGATATGGTTGAATGTTACATTCAGTGCCAGAAAAATTCTACTAGAGCTGCTGAAGTTTATTTTGAAAATTATTTTGATCGACGTCAGCCGTCGCTACCTACTTTTAAGAGAGCATGGGATAATTTAGCAGATTATGGTTCGTTCGTTAAACCAAAAGCAAAAAAAGGGATGGATGAAGATTAGAGATATAAACATATTAGGAAGTGTCGCTCAGAATCCATCTACATCGACCCGACAAATTTCAACAGAAATGGACTCCTCTCAACGCACTATTGTCAGAGTGTTGAAGAAGCATAAATTTCGTCCCTACAAATTATCAGTATCACAAACTTTACATGAAGGTGATAACATCAGACGAATAGCTTTTTGTAGATGGTTTAAAGATCAGTGTCAAAACGATCCACACTTTTCAATAAAAATATTATGGACTGATGAATCTCGTTTCACAAATTGTGGAATGTTTAATAGGCACAATGAGCACATATGGTCTCAAACAAGTCCACTTCACGTTGAACATAGGAGACCACAAATGAAATTTGGGTTTAATGTTTGGTGTGGTGTTATAGGATCAACTGTTCTGTTCTTCCTCCTTTTATTTTTGATGGATCACTAACTGTCAATCGTTATCTTAATTTTTTACAACAATATTTCGAGGAAATGTTAGATAATTTAAATTTAAGAACCCGAGCAATGCTGCAATGGTTTCAACATGACGGAGCGCGTCCACACAATCAACTGAATGTTAGAAATTATTTAAATTTGAACATCCCTAATCAATGGATAGGACGAAATGCACTCATTGAATGGCCGGCTAGATCCCTTGATTTATCAGTTTGGGATTTTTTCTTGTGGGGTGTACTAAAGGACACAGTATACAAAAGAACATATGAAACAATCGACGATTTAAGAGAAGCTGTCTTAGTTGCTTTTAATAACATCGATAGGCGTAAAGTCCGCAATGCTACAAATTCTGTTGTGAAGAGATGCAATTTGTGTATTAATAATAATGGAGGTATCTTTGAACATTAATAATGTTGTGTGCCCTTAATAAAAGTTGTTATAGTTTTCATTTTATTACTACATAAGATTTCAGAATAAGTTTTTGTTTGGTTTGTATTTTATCAGTTCGAAATTCAATTGTTTTCCATAAAAACCATAAAAATGTCTATATCTTCTTTATTTTTTAAAATAACCATATCAAACCTTAAATCATTGCAATCAGCAAAAAATAAGCTTTTTAATGATGTCAAAACCAACTATGGTTTCCATTTAAAAAAACACAAGTTTGTGTCATAACTCGATAATGGTGAACGAAAAAAAAATATTAGCTACATAGTTTTATTTGGCGTAAAATTATCTAAAACTTTTGTCTGAACACTTTTTCCTAAAATTACTATTAACGATGCTAAGCATGTTTAAAGAAAATCGTAAAATTTAGTTTTCTTTGAATATCTAATAAGCCATGAAAGTTATCGGAGAAACAAAAGCAGTTTTAAATCAAACTCGTAAAACTGCGCATCTTTCCCCATTTAAGCGTTTTTCTATCTCCAGTAGTTTCTGAGATCCCAATGCTAAACATTCAAAAAAACTCACCCTGTATATAACGAGCCATCGAAAAAATTCATAATTGGAGTAGACTGTGAAATTGGGTTGGTACTTTAGCCACTTCCACATAATGACATTTATTATTTGACATTGAAACTATAAGCTTGTGTCAAATTTTTCAAAACTCTTATTAAGAAAATTAAATTTGTTTAGATGTAAATGGACAACATTTTCAACAACTTCTGTAGCTATATGTAAATTTTGATTATGATTTCGATATTAAATAAATTATTTGTTTTCTTTTTTGTTGTAGTATCATTATGTGGAAGTGGCTAAAGTACCAATCCAATTTCACAGTCTACTCCAATTATGGAATTTTTCGATGGCTCGTTATTACATAATATATATACAACGACTCGGGCTAAATTTATTAAAAAGCAGAAAATCTATTTCGTAAAACGACAATTATCATAAATGATTTATCTCGAGTTAAAACCCTGAAGTTGTGATATTATTTTCGCGACTCCAAATAGTGTAATTGATGAAAAAAGTAAAAATATTCGATTAAATTTTGTGTTAGTCTGGGAAAATCCGCAACGGAAATATTTTCCATAATAAACAAGGCTTATTAAGAATTGTCTACAGCAAGATCTACCTGTTTTAAATAGAATAAGGAGTTTAAAGATGACCGAAGAAGCTCCGAGTTGTAATTGGGGTGTTAGATAAAGAAACTATCAACACTGGCGCAGTAAGTATTTGAACAGATCCATGTCAACTATCTCGCAACTCTAACATTCTTGAAATATTTATTGGAAGTGCTTTTTGACCTATTATACGAATATTTAAACATGTTTACGTTACAGAATGTAGTAAAAATATGTACCACACTATCCATATAGTTCTAGTCCTAACATACGACTGCTATTCATACCTCCAAGCAAAAAGGACGACTGTTTAAATGTTTGAATGCTTTAGAAGTGATTTTGAGGATGCTCTCAAAGAATGGCTTTCAACAAATGTTTAAATACCGTTGGAATAAGGTTATTTTCCCTACAGGAAGACTATAAAACGTGATAAAGTATTGTTATCTGCAAGTTTTGGTAGCTCTAGTACTAAGTATTGGAAATCCCTTGTATATTTCGAAACATTTGAAATGAAGCTAAGATATAATCATCTGAAAAATCGGAGACTGTGGCTTTTAAGTGAATAAAAAAATTAGAAACCCCTACCACAATAGAATATAATCATCTATTCAATGAAAAACATGCATCTCTTGATCTATTATTCTATTATTTTTTGCTTCTTTTTGAATATCCGAACAGTTTTTCTTAAAAGTATTTCATTTTCTGTTGTTAGCTAAAGGTAAGTAATAATATAACCTCAATTATTTTTACGCGTTTACTTATGTTACAAATATGTTGTAGATTAACCATCATATTCATTATGGCTAAACGAAAATCGGAGAAAGATGACGCTTTGACTATACTGGAGACAGTTATCGAGTTTTGTGAGGAAGAGAAACGAACAGGCCACTATGCTTTCCTGTAGAGCAAGTCATTAGAAGAGTAGCTGCAATGACAGGAAAATCAGAAAAAAATACAAAGCGTATCAAAACCAATTTACGCAAGAGTTTGGAGGACCAACCTTCATCTTCTACTATCCATATACAGCCAAGAAAGGAGAAAAAGTCCAAAATTATATTAGATGATGCGGACAAGTAATATATCAATATAAATATTTAACGTACTTTATATTTATTTCAATTTAAATCTTAGATCTGTATTGCGGAACAAGATCACATCTATGTACACTGTCAGTAAGACTGTACCTACTTTACAAAGTTTACATTCATATATGAAATCTGAAACAAAATTCCCCGGCAGCAAAGAAACTTTACGGAATAGTATATTACATACATACCGAGCGGGGAAGTGCTCTATTACAGCCGAGCGTCAAGGTAGCTTACCGAGGTGCAAAGCACCGAGGTAAGCTGCAGACGCGAGGCTGGAATGAGTTCTCCCGAGGTATGTATACGATTTTACTCACAATCTACTATTAGTAATCCTATATAAGTTTTATTTTAAATAATAATAATAATAATACATGAGTATCGGTATTTATTTTTATGATAATTTGATAAACTATTTTAAGGAAGATACTTGTAAAATCGTTGCTAGGCAATGTAATAAGTTTGTTGAATCTGACAGTTAGGTAATTATTTTGCCAGTTACAAAATATAGTACGGCATTTTTAATAATAAAAAATCTTTATACGTGTATACTAAGAAATATGTCCGACAGTGAATTTGAATGCACTCCACCAGAACTGTAAATAGGTTTATTATTGTTTCTTTACTAAATAAATACAGAGTTTGATTCCAATTTATTCTTAAAAACATGTTTTAATGCCAAAATGACAATGATGTCATATTTGTGACTAATGAACTGACACTTGCTAGCTGGGAAAACACTTTTCCGGCTATAGCTGGGAAAGTGAAGTAGGTAAGCAATAAGTCGCTTCCCGACTGTTTCGAAGGGTACGAATCTACAGATTACTAACCGATTGTGAGTAAAATTATTATTGGTATGGGTTACGAGTACAAAAAATGTGAATCGAACAGAAAAGTATTAATGGAACGACAAGATATTGTGGCCTGGCGAGCACGATATTTACGATTTAAAATGTATAACGATAGTCTTGGTGAAAACAAGAGCCCCCGGGTATATCTTGATGAGAGTTACGTGCATAAAAATTATACTGTCTCAAAGTGCTGGCAAAGTTCAGAAGAAAAAGGAGTGCTAAAAAAAGATGGTGCAGGACAACGATGGATCTTGTGCCATGCTGGTGGTGAAATGGGATTTATTGATGGAGCTTTGCTACAATTCAAATCAAAAACAAAAAGTGGTAACTACCACGATGAAATGAACTACGAGAACTTCTCAAAATGGTTTAAAACACAATTAATACCAAATCTACCACAGAATTCAATTACAGTTATGGACAACGCACCATATCACAGTGTCCAAATCAATAAACCACCTACATCCTCATCTAAGAAAGCAGATATTATGTCTTGGCTTTTGTTGAAGAATATACAATATCACCCAGAGATGTTAAAGTGTGAATTGCTTGAATTAGTGAGACATAATAAACCAGAACCTGAATACGAAATAGACAATTATGCAGCAACATTAGGTCATTCGGTGTTAAGATTACCGCCATATCACTGCGATCTTAACCCAATCGAAATGATTTGGAGCATGGTGAAAAGGAAGGTGGCCTCTAGAAATATTGATAGTAGTTGCGATGTTGAGGGTTTAATTTTGCAGGCGTTTAGTGAAATTACTCCAAATTTATGGCAAGCAGAATTCAAACATGTTCACAAAATAGAAAAAGAATATATCGAAAGGGACCAATTAATGGATATACACGAAGAATTTATTATTAGATTATGCGAATCAGATTCAGAAACGGATTGGTTACAATCGGATGATGAATAAGAATTTTGTAGTGTATTTATAATGCTATATTAATTATTTCTTGTATTACTTTACTATTTTTGAATAAATCATATATATTCTTGTTGTTTTCTCCAAAATGTTTTAAAAATGTGTATGCATATTAATATTATAACATTCTACCTTTTTTTAACTGCAATCTTTACATTAACATTTGACATGAACGATACGACTGATTCAAATACTGGCGCGTTCAGTTTTTTTCTGGGAATGTACACAACAAACCGACAGTACTGCTTGAAGGGTCACGCTTCGTTGGTCGTACAGTAGATGCGCTTCAATCTAAAGGTGCGATCCGTACGTACAATATCGTGAACCTCGACAATCATCTCCGCGTTTCATTGCGACTTTCCTAGATCTATTGTGGTCCTCACGTCTCGCTAGAGTACTTTCGCCAGTCCTGCTCTTATAATTAAGCTTAGCAGCTTCGATAGCAGTTCTTTTAAACATAGTTCTGCATCAGAATATTGATGTCCCATTTGTAATAACCGCGTTTTTATCGGTCTTCCCATTGGCTCAGTATATGAATCGCGGTTTCTTCCAAAATCTATTTTCAGACCACTTTGTGGGTATCTTGATATTTGTGCTTACAATGCCGCAGAAAGGCTCAGGTTCTACGAAGGCTATAGACATACTTTGTCGAGCTAGATCGCCCGCCTTCTTATTAGACCTCATTAGGACTTCATGTACTGGGACACAGGCTAATGTCACTTTCTTGCAACTACTGAGATGAGTTTAAGGCACACACAAGCCCATACAAGGACATCCACAGATACCAAATACTTTTATTTATAAATGTTAAGTTTGTAGCTTCATCATCTGGGTTATATTTTTTAACGGTTGATACGAAAAATTAGTTCTGGAAACGTTAATTTTTAAAGACAAAGTTCATAGGATAGTGATTTCATAATAAATATTTTTTATTTTAATGCAAATCGTGTTCGGCAGACATTACTGAGGTATTAAGTGTTAAAAATAAAAACATTGAATTTGCTTATATTTCTTACTTTGTTTTAAAGTTATGTTGTAGATATTTCGAAGGATGTAAGAAATTCATTAGATTACATTCTTTTGCTTAAAAAGTTTACGATTTACACAGTAAAGGTTCTCCCATTTTGACAGTTTCAAACATAAGAACAAGTCGTATTATCCATGTTTAAATAACGATAAGTTAGACATATTATTGAATGGAAATATTTGTTGCTCTGTATACAGAATAGCGCTGGTGCATGCGTATACGAGGAGATATGACAACTGTGTTGCACTGGCGAGTACGTGGTAACCTCCCTTACTATTGGTGACCAGTGGATGACAGTAATAGACAGAAATGATAGCTGTTCAAGTATAGATGCGTGCCATATATTCGACAGAATGTTACAATTTGAGCAAAGATGCAGTGTCAAAACCATAAACATCAGTGAACAAGGAAATGATTGCCGGAATTCAAAGATAGCCTTTGCAATCTAACAAGCTGAAGTGGGCATCTAGGTTCGGCGCAGAGCATCGTAACAGAGCAACCGGGAATGAAACGCGTATGAGCGAAGCTTGTGACATAGATATAAATGGATATACATACGTAAGGAACATTCCACATCTCTTCCTGATTTCTTACACATATACACATTCTTCGATAGCAAAAACACGTACCATGAATTCACACCACTGATTACTGATGAAATTCATTTCAGCTACACTAATTATTTTGACAAACAGAATTGTTATTACAACAGTATTGAAAAATCACGCTTTGAAGGTTTCAATATCGACTAGAGAATAAGAAAAGTTGGCTCGAACGATTGGGGTGTCATGATTTGGTTTACAAATGGAACTCAACCCAATTGATCGTGACAGAAGAACAAAAATTTGTGGACTGTGCTCTAGAAGAGAGTATTACTGAGCCTGAAGAAGCACATAACGGTATTCCTGTCTGAATTGTTTGCAGCCTGTGCTATAGGCATAAATGAAGCACAAAAAGATTAATAAACATAATCACTGATAGTCAAGGAACGATCAAAGGCATTATGCACTCTATTATCAGTACGAAACTGGTCGAACTAAATAGATTGGCACAAGGCAACACTGTTATATATAGGTGCCAGAATATAAGGATATTAAGGGAAACAAGATAGTTGATGGACTGGCCAAGAAGAGTTAAAAAGGGAAATTCACAGAATCAGAATTTGCACGTGGAATTGCTAAGGATTCCGTCAAAACGAAGACTTGATTATGGCTGGAAATGGAACACGAAAGAAATGGAGATCGACTCTGTACTAAGACACTATTACGAGAGTTGGATGCTAAGTAATCAGCTAATCTAATTCGAAGCCGCAACAAAAGAAATTCAAAATATAATTACCGGTTTGGTAATCAGACACTATTTCAAGATGCATCTATAAAACGTGGGCATAATTACTGAATCTTTGCGTATGAGACATGAAATACAGGAGCAAACTAATCTTCACGTAATGTACAGTGGAACCCCGATTAACCATGTACGGTTAATCCGGGCGGCGGATTATCCGTCCATAAATTTATGATCGGCCAACCGTGCGCGGATTATCCGTGGCTAGCAACAGCGGCTTGATAGCAGCCACGCTACTGTTTTAACGGTTGTTTTTCGGGGAAATAGTCGAGTTACGAACTGAAAACAAATGTGTAGTGTATAGTTTAGTTGACAAAATGCAGCGTCAAAGGCGTAAGCGCAATATTTTTATTATAGAACAAAAAATCAATATTTTTCAACAATTTGAAAACGGGACAGGTGTTGCACAACTGGCTAAAGAATATAATATAGGCAAGCACACGGTGCGTGATATTGTGAGGAAAAAGGCCGAATGACAGAGCTGTGTAGCTAAAGCAGACGGTGCAAAAGCTATTTATGACAGACAAAAATTTCATAAACAGTTGAAAATTAAGGTTTCTGCGTCTTCTGGTTGGGTGCACAGGTTTAAAAAGCGCCATGGAATACGAGAATTAGCCATTCAATGGGAGAAATTGAGTGCTGATGATGTAGCGTGTAGTGATGATGATAATGGTGACTGTATCATCAAAAGAAGTCATCAAGAAGCAAGAGATTCAGTGAATGTATTATTCGAATATTTTAACGAGAAATCTGAACCTAATGGTATTGATATTCTTCAGCTTAGAAAAATGAAGGAGTTTATAAGGGCTAGAATATACGAATCACTAAAGCAAAAGCAAATTACTAATTTTTTTCAAGTGTTATTTAATTTAATTTTTTATTTATTATTTAATATCTACAATACTTTTTCTATTACTATGAACTATAAATTTTTAATGATTTTTCTATATGTATTAGTCCAAATATAAAACATTCAAATGTAAATAACGATGTGCTTCAATTATCCGGTAAACTCCCGGTCCCGCCCGACCCAGATAACCGAGGCTCTACTGTACTTGTAAGAAACAAAGGATTCTGATAAACGTGCTTCGGCAATGACCTATTGGAGCCAATGAGGAGGGTACTCAGACTTTCTCTGAGAAGAATAATTGCTTTTATAGAAGGTCAAAAACTAATAAAACGGAATTTGGAGGTTTATCAAGGACAGTACAAAGACCAGTATGGTCAAGAATATGAACTAGCGTCCAATCCTAAAGGCTTAAGATAAGGTAAGGTGTATTTTCTTTGAGTTTGTTTGCTATCTGTTTTGCGTCTTTAATGGAGTCTTCCAACACATCACTATTATTAAATTTGTACTAGATCTTTGTAGAAACAACAACCCCATGTTATTCCTTTTAGTAACCATTGGAAATCAAAGTAGACTTAGATATAAGTAGCTTAAAAGAAAGATAACAAAAATAATGACCTAGCATTATTCATAATGCATATATACATAAAGGGATTATGATAAGTAAATTTGATAATAACTGAAGGTTATATTACATCAGAGAAGAAAATGTAGCTAAAAAATATCTTATTTCTTGTAGTTTCCTCAAACACCAATATCGATTCAAAGCAGACAAAAAAAAATCAATTATTAATTATAAATATTTACAGATAATTCAATATGAAATTAATTTGTAATTATATTGGTGTTAATTATATTTTTAAAACACTGTTATTTACTTAAAAATTGCATACATTTGTGATGACCTTGTCCATGACCTAAACACCTATTAAACAGAAACCAATTTATGTCACAAATGTTTAGCAATAAACAGAGTAATAGATATTTCAAAGGAAAGAATTTTTTTTTAATCAATTATATTTAATTATGTAATTAACAATATTTTGTAACACATTACCAAAAATTGACTTCATATATATTAACAGAAATATGTTTCTTAATTTAGACAAACGAAACGGAGTTTAATGTGAATATAAAAGACATGTAATATTTCTTAGATACCAACAAAGATAATATTTCAGAAAAGTTTCTTGAATTTACTTTCTTAGCATTTTAGTATTTAGATTATGTGTACCATTTGCTTATCTGCAGTGAAATGATGACATTACATTATTTTGATTATTGCTATTATTGCATAAATTGAAATGCTTACCTCTTCACCACAGGATTTCAAAACAGTGCATAGAATATCTTTGCCAGCATCGAATTCAGTACGTAATTGTGCTCCTACATCACCTTCTGGAATTTTTAAGTCTTCACGTAGATCACCATTATCGGCCATAAGACATAAATAACCATCATCCGAAATATCAGTTAATTGATAGTCCTCACGCTTTACATGTGGTACATCCATGTTATGTGTAGATGGACATATATCTTCATATTTCTTACCTATAGTTATTTTCATATAAATTAATCTATTGATCACCGATTTAATAAATGCATCATTAACATTACCTGAGAAGATATCAATGCCTACTAGATGTACTTTTGCATGTCCATGTTTACCAGTTTTGGAAGTAGACATTTCTACAATTTTACAAGGTCTTGATTTAAGCATAACAAATCCGTTTTTACGTAGGGCTGAGCATTGCATGGGAAATGTCGCAGATGCTCCAGAATCACCAGTCTCAAAGTGGGTGTCTTCAATGTCAGCCATTTTTTCAGGGAGTTATGTTAAGTCTTTGAGCTAACATAAAAAAAAACAACAAAAATGATTAGTTCTTTGCAATTTCGATTATAACTGTAAACTTATGATAGTAACATGTCCACGCGGCAAAGACAAACATGTGGCCTCTTAATGAATCATAATTACTAACTGTAAATATTTACACTACACTATAAAACTTTAAGCAAATAAATAAAACTATGTATTAAACAAGAGTTTATTATTAATGAAGATACAATATATTAAATTTTACGGGAATTTTAATAATTTATTGTTAAATTAACGGCAACATGGCGCGAACACACCGCCGACTCATGCATTGTCAAACTTGCCGATTTCCGATTGTAAATACTGAAACGTCAAAAACACGATAGTAAAGAAATAATTTAATATTTTTCGTACTGAGGTAAAACACTAATTTTATACATAAAAATAGTAAATAAAGGATCAATATAAATATAAATCTACTCACATGTGATCAAGATGGAAACCGTTTTCCAAAAGAGATAAGAGAGCATGCGCAAACTTAAATGAATCAAATTTTTGTAGCAGCACAACAGCGCCTACACAAATATGTGGGAAATTCAAATTGTTGAAAGCAATGCTTTTTCAAACTCTGAACCAAATATATTACAATAATTGAAAACATAAACACAATATAAAGGAAATATAATACAAATTTTGATTAATGGGTTTTGGAAAAATTTGCATAAAATCGATTCATCTAAAAAATTCTTTAAAAAAAAAATGGTATTTTTATTTATTTAAATAGCATTAAGAAAAGTTTTATGCAATACATTTTATGCGAATGCATTCACAAATATTGATAAGACGAAAGCATTTGGATGAATCTATGGCAATCAAGGAATGCAAAACAATCATAAAATAAACAAAAAATTCTGAAAAAGACACTCATAAAAAGTATATATACACTAATAACATGTGTGTTATGCGATTATTACTAAAATTACTTTCTTGCATAAATACTACATATATCTTGAATTCAGATAATTAATTTTTAAGGCAAAATATATCAGCCAAATCTGTTTTTTGTTTGGGTATTCTTTGAAATTAATTTGAGTTGTTTGTTAAGAAGTTTACTAGATTTTAATAATATGAAAATTACGCCTATTAAAAAAATAATTTTCCGGAAAACTGTAGATTTTTTACATATTTAGAATTACTTTTTATACTTTAATTAAAAAAGATCATAAGTATACACCGCACACACAAAAGAAGCCTTATTGAATAAGAGCCGGTATTATAAAGGGTATTATTAACGATAATATTCTACAGATTTAATTTATTAAGCAAGTAATTTAATATATTCCATATATAATACATAATTTATTATTATTTCAAATTTTTTTGCAAAGTACTTCCATCACTTGTCACATAGCTTAAGCTCTAACGACAGAGTATAATAATATGTAGGTTAATACGTTCGAATTAGAACTTATACTATGTGACAAGCGATGGCACAATCTTCAATAAAATTTAAAGGTACTTTAAATTTATTTGTTAATAATATTACCATATCTTATAGAAAAACAAGTGGAACACTACTAAAGCTAAGTTTAAGTACTATTGAATAAAACGACACCTATACAGATTTTATAGATTTTATGAAATAAATTATAATATATTATTAAATCAAAATTTTGTTGAAAAATGTTTCCATTATGTATCACATAAAATAAGCTTTATCGGCAAAGTACCCTAACATGGGTTAATACTTTAGGGTTAGAGCTTCTGCTATGTGACAACTGATGGCAGTATCTTTAATAAAATTTAAATTACATATTTTAATTTATTTGTGAATAATATTACCTATATATAGCAAACGCCAATTAAGTTGGCGCGAGGAGGGGTAAGTTCGCGCAGGATTAAAAGTAGTAGGGTGATTTGTCTTTGGTTTTACATCAAATGTCAGATAATTCTAACCTCTTAGCGTGTATCACCTTATGATTCCCTAGCAAAGATATTTATGTTCCGTCAAACGTCAATGACAAATGTATTCTGACAATACTTGAGTAGTGGGGGTGGACGTTTTTAAAAACGGTTTCTGCGCACCCCCTCCTCCCGCCAACTTAATTGGCGCTTGACCTATAGAAAAAATTAATTATATATTTTTAAAACTAAATTAAAGTACTATTGAATAAAACAACCTTACATATTTTATAGAGTACATGAAATAAGTTTATATGAAATTTTAATTTTGTTGACAAGTTCTGCCATCACATTTCACATAGCATAAGTTCTAATTCTAAAGTTTAATACTTTACCGTTGGAGCTTATACTATGTAACAAGCGATGGCACCATATTTAATAAAATTTAAATTGCCAGTTTAAAGTTTTTTGTAAATATTGATACCCATATATCTATAGAAAAAATAAATGATATATTACTGAAACTAAATTAAATTACTATTGAATAAAACATCTATACACATTTTATAGATTATGGAATTATATCTTTGTTACTTATTTTATAGGGTTATGTTTATCTAGGCTTATCAACATTTATAAAATTTAGTACTATGATTTTCTAGGGACCAAGTTATATTTGGTAAATTTGATTCCTTAGTTACTAACAACATGCTTACAACCATCTTACAACTTACTTATTTATAATACCCAAATCTATGGAATATATTAAATTACTTTTAGTAAATTGACGCTGTAGAATATTTTGTTTATTTATCTATTATATTTATTTGACAAATTACTATTACCAGATTGTTTTCCTCTTAATATGTTAGAGAAATATTATATCACCTAGTTTATCCTATATATAAAATCGTACTTATAATAAAAATCGGTACCAATTATAACTAAAATAAGAATTTGCCGAGTATTAGTTATACCTATATAATATGTAGGTTTATAATTACATAATTTACATAAAATTTGAATTCAACTACAAAACAAGATATACCCTAGTAACAATTCTCCAGTACGTGTACTAAAATTATTCGAATTTTATTGTTAAAAACGTAAAAGAGAGAATAAGCATATGTTTCAAAAACTAAAGGTAATATTAAAAACCTTTATATTTTCGTTTTTTTTGAACGATGTTCAGGTGTATGTATGTGACGTACTGTATATAAATTCATGTGTATATAGAAAAGTAATGAAAGTTAAGTTAGTTAAATTATACTATATATATATATTTATTTATTTATTGTAATTTTACCGCTAATATTTTATACTATATGAATCAGTTTTTGTAAGTAATTAATGTATTCTTCTGAGATTCCTCTATTACATTCTCCCCCAATTGAGTACATCCATTGTTAAAATTTTTATTTACTTTAGCTTAGACTACTTACAAATAATGCACTCACCTGCAATATTTGAGCCTGAAATTACGATGAAGTCTCATGCATATAAGCCAGACCCAGACGCCGTCGATTTAAAAACTGAATTAAATTGTGTATGTTATTTCATTAATTTTTCACTAGTTATTTTATATATGATATTCAAATAATTTCCCAGGATATACTAAAAGAAAAAGGTTCGAAGGCTCAAATGTGTAAAATATGTGGAAAAGTGTTATCATCTGCTTCTAGTTATTATGTGCATATGAAGGTACATTCTGGTAATAAGCCATTTGGATGTACACAATGTGAAGCAACATTTTGCCGGAAAACCTATTTAGAAGTAAGTTAAGCTCCTTTGAAAATTAACTCAGTTTTAGTTGGAAAATGATACAGGTTCATATGAGGACACATACAGGTGAAAAGCCATTTCAATGTGAACATTGTGACAAAAGGTTTACACAAAAGTCGAGTTTAAATACACATAAACGTAGTCACACAGGGGAGAAACCATATGTTTGTGATGTTTGCGACAAAAAGTTTTCTGTAAAGAATTATTTGATCGCACATAGATGGACACATGTAACAGAGAAAGAACTTAGGTGCGATGAATGCTGTATGGTATTTACTTCAAGAAATCAGTATTTAATACATATTAGATCTCATATCAATGACAGTTCGTATGAATGTTATATGTGTGGAAGAACATTTGCAAAAGAATCATATTTAATTCGTCACCAGCACAAAGTTCATAAACGAAAGCCGAAAACGGAAATACGAGACTTGTCACAAAAAGAACCTCCTGTCGTTAAACTGGATTAGTTTAATTTCTGTAAGAAACAGTTTTTATGTTAATTTAAATTAATTCAGATGTATTTTTAATTTTGAATTATTTTGTTTTAGAATCAGTAAGGGAAATTAGGAGGATAAAAGACTCAATGTGTTGTTTTCAATTGTAGAATCATGTATTAACAAGTTAGGTGCCTCAAATACATTATTACTTGTGACAAATATTTACGTATGTACTGCATGAATAAGCTAAGGTTCTCCTGTATCACTCTTAATATCACTGTACAATATATATATAGACATTATGTGCAACTATATTATTATAATTATATCACTCATATTTTAACATTTCATTGTAATATTAATACATTAATTTATAGAATTATCTTATGTTATTTATATAATTTGCCATATGACAAAATCTAATTTGAATAAAAAGCTATTTAGAACAAAATTGTTGCGTTTTTTTTAATGTCCGCAAAAGAATTAGCAAATCTATGCGCAAAAAAAAGATGTGTCAACATAGTAGACAACCAGTTATACACTAAATTATACTTTACCATGGAGAGGTTACAGAAAATTTTTAATGTCAAATATGAATTTTTGTTTATACACGAATCTAAATTAAATACAATTTATTGAAAAATTTTCGTAATAGATTTAAAGAGTTTCATATACATTTTGTGTAGAAAGAGTTTCATATACATTCCATTCGAAAGATTAAACATTCATGTCTTTATAGTATTACATGCACGTACAACCCAAGCTCCTTCCACCCCGATGCTGTAGGAAATGTATGGGTTATGAGATACGAATTTTTGTAAAATGGCTAAATGCAAATTCAAAACTTTGATACAGTTTAACTCATTGTGAAAATTATAGGACGTTACAGGAAAAATGTGTGTGTAAAACACTAAAAGCTCAAATGCGGAAATTATATGTTTTAGTGGAAATAAAATTCTGAGGATAGCCGAAAATTGTGGAGATTTGAATTTTGAGACCGGATTGCTCGTGAAGCACAAAGGGACCTGCAGTCTTTATTAGGTATTCGTAATTTACACGTAGAAGCGAGTAATTTAATGTACGATAAAGCATATATTTAAGTATTATAGCAATAACTAAAAATTAAAATAAAATAAAATTGTGGTGCCATCTATGGTAAGATAGTTCAACTATTGCAAATAAGGAAAACATTGGTTGGAAACTAGAATTGCAATCTTCTACAGTTTAGACACTGCTTGTTAGATGACGGGACGGTCAGAAGAATACAATTTTTATTCAAATTTTAAGAATTCTAATATGTATATTCTTATAACTGAATACGCAATCGTTTTCTCGAATTGAATAGGATTAGGATAATTAATATTTACAATATATTTTTAAAGACGTAACGCTGTATGACACAATATTCGGAAAAATAAAACAAGTTAGGCTTGTCATATATTAAACTAAAGCTGGATTCGCGTAGTCTTTCTTTGGAGACTGTGATTAAGTAAAAATTCAAAAAAGGTATAAAGCCCCTTACCACAATTAATAATCGTATTCTAAATACGTATTTTGACAACTAAGTTGTCATCATCAGTAGGTAAAACCACTAATTAAAGTGTCGCACATGGGGCACAGTAAAGCTAATACATATAATAACGCAATAACTTTACACGGCGTCCATCAGTCCATCAGTACATCAGTGTATACGTGGACGCCGTGTGAAAGTTATATCTGCCCGGAATGTGCAAATAATATAATGCAACAAATTATAGTGACATCGTATGTAAAATGAGATTCAATAATTATTGATTCTCATACACATGAAGTTCATATATATATATATATATATATATATATATATACATACAAGGTATCCCGTATCGTTATGTTCAAATTTTAGGAGTGTAAAGTAGACTTCATTTCAAGTAACAAAAGCGCAAAACTTGTATATTAATTTTTATTAGTTTCAAGTCAATACAAATTGATTTTATTTAAAAAAAGTTATACGATTCAATAACAGGCCTGTGATTGTCAACGTCGCATAATAAAATGTTATCCTAAAATAAATAAACACGTATCGTAGTGCATACAGTAATTTCTTGGAGATTTACAAAAAAGCGTACTGGAAATTGATTTATGATAAAGAAGGTTCTTACTTATTTCTAAGTGCCGAACCATGAATATTATATAATAAACAAATGTTCAGATGACTGTTGCATTTTTTAGTAAAGGTTTACATTATGTTTCAGTTCATACAACAGCTTATTAGTGAGTGGACACGTTTTCTTTATTCAAAATGCCCTACCGATTTTCTTCTCAAGAGTATGCGGACATGCATTTTGTGTATGGCTACTGTAACGTCAGTGCACGTCAAGCAGTTATTGAATATCGACATCGGTTTCCCGATAGACGCATTCCTCATTACAGAACGCTTCTGGAAGTACACAGACAATTTCGGGAATGCGGACTGCGTGATTATCGTGAGTAAATTTGCCAGCAGACGTAGAGGAAGAAGCAGTAGCTATTGTTACAAGGAATCCAACTCTCAGTGTACGTCGAATCGCTAGACAACTAGGAGTGCCTCAAACGACAGTTTGGCGAATTTTAAAACGTGAGGGCTTATATCCATATCACTATCGCAGGGGACACGGTTTGCTTGAGGCAGACCACTATTCTCGTCTAGTTTATTCTACCTGGATATTAAGACAGCCAGGGCTTCATTTTAATTTCTGCAGAACAGTCCTCTGGACAGATCAATTTAGGTTCACGAGAAGTGGTATTACAAATCTGAGAAACCTGCACAGGTGGTCATCAGAAAATCCCAAAGCTATACGCCCATCTTAATTTCATCATGAATTTTCTATTAACGTTTGGGCGGTCCTAATCGATGGCTTGTTGATTGGTCCTGTCGTTCTTCCTTGGAGGTTAAATGCGGACAATTACCTTCAATTTCTTATTGACGAACTGCCAGGTCTTTTAGAGGATGTCCCACTGAATGTTCTACGAGACATGTGGTTTCACATGGATGGGGCACCACCACATTTCGGAATTGCTGTCCGAATTTGTGTTAACGTCAATTATCCAAGATGGATCAGTCGAGGTGGTTCTGTTGTATGGCCACCCAGATCACCCGATCTTAATCCCCCTGACTTTTATTTATGGGGGTACATGAAGAATTTAGTCTACGCGCAAGTTTCGAACACAAGAGAAGAGTCGTTGGATCGTATTCACCTGGCTGGCGAGCAAATCCGACAAAACAAGTATGATATTCAGATAAGTACTTCTTCTGTTGGCTTACGGGCACAAGCCTGCATTCAACAAGGAGGTGGACATTTCGAAAATATTATTAATTGAACTTTTTTAAATAATAGTACATTATATACCGCGGGACTGAAGTAGTACATTTAATCCTGAAGGTAAAGTTTATGGCCCGACCGCAGGGAGGGCCATAATTTACCTGAAGGATTAAATGTACTTCAGTCGCAAGGTATATACGATACTTTTCGTACTTCCGGTATGATTTTATTAATTATTTCAATAATTTCAATCAGTTTTTTCTCTCTTCAACTCATTTAATAAACTGTCTTTGAAATAAGTTACCATAGTAACATTGCGTTGTGACAATTATAATTTAGAAACATTGTCATTACTAGTGTCATTGTAAAGAAACATTGTTATTGATAATTATTGGTATCATGAGTGAAGAAGGTGTATCTGATATTGATAAAAGAGCAGCCGAAGTAGGTGAAGAATTGTTACCACCGAAATCTAGAAAACTATACGAGCAGCAGTACGATGCTTTTAAAAAGTGGTGCCGCTTAAAAAATGTGAGACAACCTACTGAAAATGCGCTGTTAGTCTACTTCAATGATAAATCAAAAGCGGTTTGTGCCTCAACTCTCTGGGCACATTACTCAATGCTGAAATCGGTTATTAACATTAGAGAAGATATTGATATAAGTAAATTTCCAAAATTATTAGCTTTTTTGAAGAGAAGAAATGAGGGATTTAAGCCAAAGAAGTCAAGAATTCTCACGTCTGAGCAGGTAGATCAGTTCTTACGGGAGGCTCCGGATGATAAATATTTAATGCTTAAGGTAAATTTGGAAATTTGTTTATATTCAGAAATTTTAAGAAATCAATTTTTTTGTAGGTTGCACTTATTTTGGGCGTTGCGGGAGCTTGTCGTGGAAAAGAGTTGGTTGATTTAGAAATCGACGATGTGAGAGATTTGGGCGATTCCTTCCTAATTGCGATTAGAAACACCAAAAATAAAATTGACCGAAATTTTGTGATCAAAAATTCAGAAAACAGTGCCATCAGTTTTGTGGCGATATTTCGGAAATATGTGGCATTGCGAAAGACAGGGACACCTCATTCAAAATTTTTTGTTCAATACATCAACAAAGAATGTACTACGAGAGTAGTAGGAAAAAACATGTTTGGTACATTTCCACGGCAAATAGCAGCTTTCTTGAAATTAGAAAATGCGACGTCTTATACGGGACATTGTTTTAGACGCACATCTGCGTCTTTGTTAGCTGATTCGGGAGCAACAATAGACCTGCTGAAGAGACATGGAGGATGGAAATCCTCCAACGTGGCCGAGGGATATATTGAATCGTCTATTAAAAATAAACAAAAAATTTCAGATAAAATATTTGGTCAAGTCGCCGATTCGTCCACTATAGTTATGCCACAGTCCTCATTCTCGCTTCCTGTTTCCGCAGGATCTTCGAAACAAACACCAGTTCAATATGAAAAGGACCTATCTGTTACTCGTCAGTTACCTGCTGCATTAACCCAGGAAAGACTGGTCAATATGACGAACTGTCACAATATTAATTTGAATATTAACGTTAATTACCATTCTAATTAATTATATTTTTCAATAAAATATCCCTTAAATTCGTTTGTTTTTGATTTAATCGTTCCGGGAGTTTCGTCAATATTTAATCCCGGAGGGATTAAATGTGACACTATAGTACCTGTCACAAGGGAGTGAAGTTGTCACTTTAGGCCCGGAAGTACGAAAAATTAGTTTTTATTGACTTTAGGATTACATTTTTTTTCATGATCTGATAATCACATTCATAGATCTGTAACTTTGAAACAAATAAAAATGGATATACAAGTTTTGCGTTTTTGTTACTTGAAATGAAGTCTACTTTACACTCCTAAAATTTGAACATACCGATACGGAACATCTCGTATTAATATATATATATATATAGGTGTCCTTGAAATAAAGAGACAACGTATCATAAATGGAAAGACGTAATTACATAGAACATAAATTTAAAATATTGTGAGTCAATTACGAGGCTAACTCTGAAATTAAAAACATCCTGGAAAAATTGCACTACGTGACGTCTATGAATTCAAAATATTCAGAATGTGTATAAATAATAAATACCTCACACACACCCTACAGCGTCTGTTTACATGTGTAACAGCTGGACTAGATGGACAATAACTAAACCATTCCTTTTGTTATTGTTGGTCAACTTTAAGACCTCATATTTTATAATATAGTCGATTGCACAGTGGCGTGACAAAATTTTTTAGAATATCTAATTTTTTTCTCCCTTATTTTGGAATTTTGGGAAAATATTTTTGTTTTGTGTTCTATAATTGCTCGTTTTATTTCTTTTTATTTCAAGGACACCCGGTATATATATTTTCTTTTTTTCACGTTTTAATTAATTTTAGTAATCATTATCTTATATTTGATATTTTATGGGTATGTACGTACTTAATTTATCGTGGAAGTGAGTTTCCATTGGACAATAAAGCTATTATTATTATTATAATTATTAACAAGATGTAGCTAGAACTCACACAGTAGGTGGATACAATAAATATGACGAAAATGGTTTGAAACCCGTCAAGATGAATTTCCTCTAAGAACTTGTATGTCCTTTTTCAAAAGCCAAGTTCAAGTAGATCTGCAAAATAGAGTTACAGAGACAATTTACGAAATTAGAAATAATTCCATACCGCAATCTATTTTTGGTAGCATTAGGAGGAGATGCGAAAATTTATTATGATCTTTATTTTTTTAATTTATACAATTATAATTTATCATATTTATTTTAAGGATATATCTAAGCACTATATACAATAACTCTATTTCAAAATTAATACGATAACTAGAGACAATTAGCATTATAAAATGAAGAAAACCTTTGCTCTTAAAACTATTTTCATTCATTCTGAATTTTCTTTTTATGCATCACCGAAAACGAATAGAAATGTGTAATTTCTTTGGCACTACGTTATTTCATGAAGAAAAGAGCAAGAATTCTCTGAAATATGAAAACGCTGCATTTTAAATTTGGAAATTAATATTATTCTTACCTCCTAAAATCATTACTGACTCATTTCTGTTAATTAATGGTATTTTAATGAAATTTCAAGCGATGTTGCAATTATTTGCAAACGGCAATATCTTTAAATATAAACCGACATTTGGGTGTACGACAATCTATAAAATTATGTTAAGTAAATTTCAATAAATGTGTCGTTCTATCGTATTTTATATCAGTCATGACTCATGAGTCATGGCTAAAGCGGGGATTTTTAGACAGCATGTATGTATGGCGATTAATATTTTTTAATAATAACAAAATATGTTGCTTATATTACTATTTATTCATATTTATTCTACACCTTTCGTACGTCTCACGACGTATGCGTTTTTGACGTCACAAACGTGACGGCGTAGACTGGCGAAGACATCCGTACCAGCTTCGCTCACCGCCTATGCAAACTGTCTAAATATCCCTGCTTTAGTCATGAGTCATCATGATTGATGACTTAAAATTTCTATGGATTACTTTGATGCTGAATTTTTCTGAAGACCCGATATCATAGTAATATCAAGGATAGAGGAAAGGAGCCTAATATTGGATACATATTTGTTAAATGTTAACTTTTTATTAAAAAAGAGCTCTACATTTGTGCTAGTTTAGTGAAGTTATAGCATATCCATGTATTATCACTTGAGGTGTGCAGCAAAAGAATAAAAGTCTTATTTGAGAAATTATAAATTTTTTTTTTTAAATTGTCAATTTTGTCAATTCAGATCAGTAGTAACCTAATATTGGATATTATATATATCTATACTAGGAAACCATGTTTTTAAACAAACACTACTCATAATTTTAATATCTATTTTATTGACTAAAATACAAAATGAAAAAGATCAATTAACAGACTAATATAGGAAACGCAAGATCATCCATCCACACAAAAATCGCAGATAAAATTTTTTTGTCTTCAGCACCGGCACATGCTTCATGGACCCATCTGTAGCATTTACAACACTTTACCCATTTTTCCCCTGCTTTATCTGAAGAAAATGATTCTAAGCAGAAGAGGCATTCAACATCTTCTTCTTCGCTATCCATATCATTTTCCGAATTTACATCGGATTCTGACGAATCCGAGGAAACAACTTTTTGTTTCCACTAACTAAGGCAGCGGCACCAGAATTTTTTCTCTTTACTCCTGAAGAACCAGGTAACACTGGTAATGGATGGATGTCACTGCTTGTGTTGAACTGCACTTATCCCCGTCTCGTCTACATTATAAATTTTACTTGGATTAAATTTAATTTTGTCTAGTTCTGGCTCCAAAATATCATAGAATTTTCTAAGATTTTCTTTAGTAAATCCTTTGATTCTAGCTGCCGAAACACCTTGAGGAGTTCTAAATGAAATATTTTTGTTTCGTCTTAAGAAATTTCGTAGCCATTTTTTCCCAGCAATAGCCTTCGTTCGTGAAAATGGATGTGGCAAATTATTAGCTAGAGCCAACTGATAAGCTAAACGGCGAACATCTGACGACGTTAAACCATAGAATCTTTTCTCTAATTCCAGACAGTGTAGCGCCAACTCCTTTTCTAAAGCTTCAGGTAGCACTGGTTTACGACCAAGCGTCGATTTCTCTACATGTTCTAGGGGATTCTGTAATTTACAATAGTACTCCAAAGTAGCTTTCGGAACATTGTACGACTTGGCAGCTTTCAAATATCCCATCTGTTTATTTAATATTGCATGAATAGCACTGGTCATGTCTGCTTTATCCCACTGTTTTCTCTTTTTAGTAGCCATGACTGTAAAAAAATATATTATCTCAATTAACCTTAAACTGTGACGTAAAATTGGATATCCAATATTGGGAACCTATAGCTGTCCGATATTAGGTACCTCATAAAAATTTTAGATTAGCAATATTTTAGTAAATAAAAACATATCTTTGGGTATAAAAAATCTCTAGGATATTTACTTTATAACATGCACTACTCATTACATTCAAAAATATTTAAAATTTTTAACTTGTAACGAATAAATCACCAGTTTAAAGAAGGAGCAAAATACACTCGGACGCACACATTTCAGTTAAAAATTATTTATGTCGTCACAGTCAGTTGTAGAACCCTGCAAACTTATTAATGGCGTATTAAGATATAATCCAGTATATGGTTAATAGATGACGCACACATATAGTTTTCCCTTAAAAATACATAGGTATCCAATATTAGGCACTATCCTAATATTAGGCTTCTTTCCTCTACTGGTTTTAAAAGCAAGTATCGTAAAAGGTAAGGATGGTATGTATATACAAATATTAAAAAGAACAAAGTTTCAAAACTCATTTTTTATTATCATTTACAGTATTTACTTTTTGGCAGTGCGTATAGCATACAATGTTTAATTTTCTTTTAACATACGTGACATACACCTAGCATTTAGTATTTTGTAAATGTTTTATCAATTTTTTTAGATCGTACTTTTTATTACTAAATCATTATTAAACCCGCTAATTTTATAGTCTTCTTTTATTGAGCTTTTTTTTTAAATCTATGTGTATATACTTATATGTATATAGGTACCTTAAACATATGAATGTACGAATAAAATCATACATCACAAATAGTCTAAAATTTATATTTCAAATATAAATAACATCCTATTAAACATGGCAATAAAATCTCTCAACGTTCTTTATAATATATTCTTTTTATATATAATTTTTTTATACAAAAGTTTTATAAATATTTTATTTCATTATATTATTATGTTATCCTTTTTTAATTTTTATTTATTATGTGTTCATTTTTTGTCTTTTTGTGTATAAGTAATCATAAAAAGCATAATAATATATTACACATGTACAATAATACATCCTTTCTTTTTGTTAATTTTTTTATCAATCTTTGAAACATTTATGAAAAAAATACATTACAATAACAAATTAAAGTAGAATAGGTGACATGATAACATTCTTCGGAAAGGTATAGAAAAGCACAAATTATTACCATACATTATTTTCGCTATTCTAAACAGTCATACATGTAGTCTCTTCTAAATGTTTTTTTTTAGTTTGTCATGGAAAGGAGATGTAATTAACCAACTTTTAACCATCGGTCAATAGAATATTCTAATGCAGCTAACCACCTGAAACGTGATTAATATTAAAACAAATCTTACATTGAAGATATGTATATAGTATGAGAGTTTAATTCTCTATGGATTCTTAACATGAGTTATTCACTTTTTAGAATTATTTTTATTTTATGTTCTGCTATAATTAGAATTTTATTATTTTTTGTTACTATACAACTTATTTTTAATTTTATAAACTAACAATTTATGTTACGTTATATTAATGTGTGTTCTGTGTGGCGTGCGATATATCGGTCCACCCCTGGAAGTGCTGATTTCGTGTAACATCGGTCGATTATAGGACGTTTGCTCATACAGCACACACCAAAATGTACCGATACGTGAAGAACACTCAAATTATTGAGATACGGGGCAATTACATATACCGATAGGTCCAGGTCAGTACGGAACATACGCAGTATGACTTGGCAGCAATGTATCCCCTCTTCGGGTACTCGGCTTCAACATTCGTGTGCTAGTCTTTGAGACGAACACACGTATATTGCATTTAAACAGACGACGGTAACCGTCAAAGCGAACCCGGAAGCAATGGCCGGACGATATACCACTTCTACGATTACCAACCTAGCGCTGAATCCAAGTTTTAAAAGAAGATGCACTCCGCAGCAACGCGAAGACGCGGAAACCATTATTAACGGAACCACGGAGGAAGAAGAGATTCAAAATCTATTAAAAAACAACCGCAAACATTCATCATAGATCCCGCCGAACCAACGGTAAAAATAGAAATACTAGAATCGCCCAAAGAGGAAACAAGTTCAGTAAAACCGTCAGAAAGCAAACAACAACTAGATCTACAAAAATTCGCCATGGATATCTCAAATAGTTTTATAAATCCAAAGAAAACAGCAAAAAAACAGAACACGCAAGCACACCAATAGAAACAAAAAACTCGTACAGTGTCCTCGAAAAAACCAACACCAAGGAAAAAATGGAAGAAGAAACCTCCGAACACACTCTACAACCGTCAACATCGAACAGCACACCCAGGGTAAGTGATAAGACACATACTACACTTAACACAAAAACTGAAACAAAAAAACACACAAAATCGCACCAATTATCATAATCGAAAAAGACAAATGGACATACATACGACAATTACTTAAATCAAACAGCATTAACACAGTAGAAAACAAAATGGTGAAACCAGGAATACACATCGAACCGACAACAGACGAAGACTACCGAAAACTCAAACACACACTAGACAACGAACAAATACAATATTACACTTTCCAATTAAGAAGTGAAAAGACACTAAAGATGGTGATGCGTGGCATTCCCACCTTTATAACAGACACTGACATTACAGACGACTTGACAGACCAAGGATACCCGACTTTAAAAATTAAACGCATGAACGGCAAACACGGAATACCAGCACCTCTTGTATTAATCGAACTGACGAGACAATACAAGTCAATCTACAACTTACGCGACTGCTGCGGACTTGCAATCAAAATAGAACAACTAAACAAACGGACTGACATTATACAATGCCACAAGTGCCAGACTTTCGGACATCACCAACGGAATTGCAACATAAACTACAAATGTATGAAATGCGGAGACGGACATTCGGCACATCTATGTACTAAAACAAAAACAACCCCGCCAAAGTGTGCAAACTGCAGTGGTCCTCATCTATCCACTTTCATAAACTGTCCCAATAACCCAAACAATCCTACAAATAAAACCACACCTCAACCTAAATACGTACCAGCACCACCCCCAACAAGTAATCCATGGACACAAAGACAAAACAAGACAAAACTTAACACAGTTGACGAATTAGCACTTGCCTTAGGCAATATGCTAATAACACTACAATCGACTAACGCAACAAACGAACAAATACAACACTTCGTTACACAGACACAGACAATAATAACACTATACAACAAAACACATTAAACACACACAACTGAAACGCCAAAAAAAAAAAAAAATGTGATGATGACCAACAAACAAACACACACGACTTAAACGCAAAAACGCGACTGACGCACAGACTGCACACACAACACATGACCGCACAAAAACAAACACAACAACGCACGATATTAATCAGACACAAACACATCACAACCCTGGGAGATACATAACAACGGAGTGGAAATGGAGGCAATCTTCGACCACGATTCAAAATTCAAGGACCCATGAAAAAAAAAACTCGGCTTCAACTGCAGTTAAGAATTTAGTAAGACTTAAACCGCGTAAGGATATAGTCGTTTGCATATTTGTTCTGTATACGTAATTTGCCTATTTGTTTCAGACATAATAAGGTCGTTATATCTCCAATTTATTATTATTATTGTATTCTTAGCTGCTACGGAAAAGTAACTTTAATTAATAACAAAATAATAACGATTTCTAAAAGATAAAAGTAAAAACATCAATCATTCTGCAAAATAAATTTAAATTTTAACAGTATACGTAATTTGCCCTTTGGTTTGGGACATAATAAGGTCGTTATATCTCCAATTTATTATTATTATTGTATTCTTAGCTGCTACGGAAAAGTAATTTATTTAATAAAAAAATAATAACGATTTCTAAATGATAAATTTAAATTTTAACAAAGTCACTTAATATAGGATTCGAAAATACCGCCCTCTTTTACCAAACAATAGCCGAGCCTATTGTAAAACTCCCGCCTCACTCCCTCGAGAGTTCTATGGGTTATTGCCGCGAAAATTTTAAACAGTTCTACTTGCAATTGTTGCAAATTCGGTATTGTTGCAAAACTGTAAAGATTTTCTTTCACATAACCCCACAGAAAAAAATCGCCGGGATTGAGGTCGGGCGATCGAGGTGGCCATATTATCGTACCCTTCCCGGAAATAACACGATTAGGAAACGTGTTTTCCAAAAAATCTCTTACTAATCTGCTGTTATGCGCGGGGCAACCGTCTATTTTACTGCATTCAAATTGCGGTCGATAACAAATGGCTCTATAATGTTATCACCCAAGATACCCGCCAAAACGTTAAGTTTTTCGGGGTAATGAGTTTTAACATTACGGAATAGATGTTGATTCTTTCGAGACCAATATCGCACGAGGGACTATGCTTGCCATGACGTGGAAAAGAAGACTCGTCTGTAAACAGAATATTTTGTATAAAATATTCGTCCCTGTTAGCCTTTTCCATCACAGACTCACAAAACTCCATTCTTGCAAAATTGTCCTTGGGAAAAATCTTCTGGCATTTTCGAACTTTGTAACTTTTATATTTGTTGCGTTTTAGAATCCGGTTTACTGTACTTCTACTGACACCGATTTCGTCTGCAACTTGCCGTGTACCCTTAAGATCGCCCATTTCAACCAACGAACAAACCCTCAAGTCTCTCTCCTCCCGATCGGCAGGTGTTATTGGGATATGAGGCTGTTCGTCAATTTGTTTGCATTTGCGGCAATCTCCGACTAAACAGCCATATTTCCTAAACGCATTTGCGATCCTGTCAATCGTCGAACACGAAGGAATAGGTTGATTTACGTACTCTACAGCAAATAAATCAGCCGTGGTTCGACAGGAATTGCCAGCAAGATACCATGAAACGATTTGTACTTTCTCTGCGGTTGTGTAAACTGACATGCTAACAAACCACCTCCTTTACGCAAGCAGATATGAATACGAATGATGTAACGGTCGACTGTCGGAGTTGCGGGGCGCATGTATAGCGCCCGCGTTGCCACATCTCATTACGTTTCATACGTATGTGTAATGTCCTATGTTCCGTACTGACCTGGACCTATCGGTATAAGCTACTTGGAGCTGTGACAGTCATGTTATGTGGCACCCGAAATAACCAGAAGTCATATATTGTGGGATCAGATGAGTGTGGTGTTGTTGGATAACTTTGAGGCTATCTTCTCTAGAGAAATTTAAAGTTATTGCAGTAGTTCAAGAGAAACATTGTGATGGAATAACACAACTGTTTATTTTTACACCTTGGAGGACTTCAGATACGCAATACTATATGTACGAGATCCTGTGACAGTCTAGTTTAATAGCATTAACTAATTCTGTAGAAAACAATCCCCATTTATTCTTTTTTCAAATATCTTCTTTTTAGAGTGTTCGGGATTGCGTTCAAACATACACACACCAGTTTTTTATGTATGCCTACATCGTAAAAACAAATATAGATTTCACCAACTATTATGACTTTAAAAATAATTCAGTAACCTCCATCAATAAGTATTTGCAAAATTTGTTTACTGATTGATTCTCACTTGCCGGGTTCTCTTTTTGTGTCGACAGTTTTAGCGTAAAACTCAACATGAAATAATTTTTTTAACATTCAAAGTCTTTACTTTACATTCCAGAATTTTATGCTGTGGATCTAATACCCAAGAGTTCTTTCCGTTATTTGGAAGGTATAAAGTCATCGTCGTTTATTATTTTACGAAGACGGGTTACTTTTTTCCGGAATAATTGCTGCCTTAATGTTTGTTGTCTGTAGTTAATTATAGCTTCTCAGAAATACCTAAACTACCTATAGATAATTGTACCTTCGGAATAACATTGAAGTATATTTCACGGTGGTTAAAATAGGACTCGCGGGATAGAATTGCCACTCGCGCTTTTATAAAACATCGAACACGCATGGTTAATAAATAAAAAACTTTTCTAGCGTTGACGCATCTCAATAATTTGAATGTTCCTTGGATTAGTTTCATACCTTTTTCTGTCCATGTCTGATTCGGTATGGAAATAAAAATGTTTCTGATTTGGCTCTGGGGCGATTATTTCAAAGGCGTGCTTTTTGCTTCCAGATGCTGTCTGTTGAACTTTATATCCATGCAAACAAGCGACACCTACAAGAAAATAGAATTTGAAAAACATTTAAATAAACGGAATTTTTAGATACATAACTTTAGTTCTATGTAAGATTAAGATTCTAATTTTTGAGACAAACTGTAAAAAGTAATCAAGGAATTAGGTTTTAAAAGGAAATAAAATTAAATGTGGGGGCATGTGCTCAGAACGTTATAATTAACATAAACGAAGATAATGATATTAGAAGGATTAAATTACAAATACATCAAACAGTTTAAGAGGAATTAATTGATAAATTGTTATTAATAATTAGGAAAGAATATAGGATATTTTCCCTACAGTACTACATGGATCCAAATTATTGATAATGACTAATGAGTAAACAAATAGCGGACAAACTACAAATATCGGAAAGATAACACAGGCCTGCATTTTTCAACACTTTGAAATTTGATTTAAAAATTTTAACTGTTTTCTAGTAATTGGGTAGCGCTGATTTCAAATCTGCTTTTATTTTTTTTGTATCACGTAAGGTTATTTTTCAAACCAGTAAAATCAAAAAATATAGAAAAAACACGATTTATTTCATTTATAAGCTAGTTTTATATTATATTAAAAAAATACAAAAATATACACATAGAAACTATTAGAAATAGTTATTTATTCTTCATGTTTCTTAAAAAAAGTTTTTGTTTATCAGAAAAGCTTCGTTTGGTTGTTTTTCTGTCATATTCAGCTAAAGGAGGATCTCTTCTCAATGTCCATCAGTAATCGGCCATCATTTTTGTGTCCCAGCGCCCTTGGTATCTTTTTTCCATCTGTTTAATATCCTGGTGAAATCTTTCTCCATGCTCTTCACTCACGCCCCAAGGTTTTCTGGGAAATAGTCCAAATGGGAATGTAAAAAGTGAATTTTTATGCTCATATTGCAATCAAGAATCCTGAATTTTTCCAACATATTTTCAATGATCTCAACATAGTTTGTGTCTTTATAATTCCCTAGAAATTTATGTACAACTTCGTTAAAAGCATGCCATGCATGTTTTTCCTTATCTTCCATCACATTTTCAAATTCTTGATCTTTCACCAAGCTCCTAATCTGCGGGCCTACAAAGATTCTCTCCTTTAATTTTGCCTCTGACAGAGTCGGAAATGTTTTACACAAATATTTAAAACAATTTACTTCTTTGTTTAATGCCTTAACAAATTGTTTCATAAGTCCAAGTTTTATGTGAAGCGGTGGAAGTAACACTTTTTGAGGGTCAATAAGACTTTCGCGAATTATATTTTTGGTTCCAGGTGTTAAAGTCACCCTTTGTGGCCAGTTTCTCTTTATCCAATGCTGTTCTCGATTTCTGCTATCCCACTCGCACAGGAAACATGGAAGTTTAGTATATCCAGACTGCTGACCCAAGAGAAGGCCTAAAATTTTTAAATTTCAACACACTTCCCAGTTGTGATTTTCATATTGTATTCTTAAAAGTAATTCCTGTAAATTTTCATAGTTTTCCTTTAAATGAACAGAATGGCCGACCGGAACAGAAGCAAAAACATGGCCATTATGTAAAAGAACAGCTTTAAGGCTCCTTTTTGAAGAGTCGATGAAAAGTCTCCAGTCAGAAGGTGTGTACTCAGGAGCTCCGAGAAAAGTAAGTAGATCAGCAATTGCTTAGCAGTACACGAGTGGTCCGTTTTGTGCAAAATATTTTACAAATCCAGCCTCACGATTTCTATACCAAGAGAAGGTAGTTTCTGGGGCAAGCAAATTTTTTTGTTTCAACCTAGACCCCAGTACTTCAGAAAGATCTTTTGAAAGTCCCAAATCTCTTACTAAATCATTCAGTTCGGCTTGTGAAAATAGCTGAGGTTGGTTTTGACCTGAGGTTGATGGTTCAAAATCACTATCCATCTGTACGGAGCCGGAAGTTGAAGAGGTTTCAATATCTTCTTGTAGTACTTTGGGGGGTATAGGTATAGGTACATGATCACTGTGAGGAACTGGTCTGATAGCTGATTTAATATTGTTTGGGTACAAAATATGTTTCAAAATTTTTCTATTATGCCCCTTAATATCACAAAGACAAAAGTAGCAATCTTCATGATGATTTTGCGGTTCTCTCCAAACCATCGGTATTCCAAAAGGAAGGCTTTTTCTATTCCCTTTGGTCCAATGTCTTAAACCTTCTCCACATACCTTACAAACAACGTGCGGTGCCCAATCTTTATCTTGATCTCCTAATTTGATTTTGAAATAAGCATAATATGCATTTTTCACAAATTCACCAATTGGTCTCTTAAACTTTTTCAAGACGAAATATCCACAAATATAACAGAAATCTTCTGGTTTGTTTTTGCAACACCGGCTAGACATATGTTTAAGCAATGTTTATTTATCAAATACCACGCACAACACTAAAGACAAATTAATTTTACTTGTTTACTGATCGACACTCAGAGCTATAATGAAGTAAATGACATTAAAATATACATTTTGTTTGGAGTGATAAATTTGAAATCCTTCTTCGCAGTACTAATAAAGTGAAAGCATAATAAATAGGATTTTGCAGGTAAAAATTCCCGGAAATCGTGTCCAAAATTAATACATGTAATAAAAGATTTACATCAGGTAATCAGAGCCTATTTAACAAATTTCTTTAAAACCACAACAGAAAATCATTTTTGGGTTAATACCTAGAATTTGAAGTAGTACATTTATTTTAAAATATATCAAAACGCCTATTATAAGATTTTTTCTTTTTCTTTTGTGCAAAATTTAATCTGTGGGTGGTAGAGACCAACTGTATTTTAATTAGTTATTGCTATATAAACCTGAGCTTAATAAACAAAAATCACGTCATCACAAATTTTATGCAGGCCTGTGTTATTGATAATGAGTAAACAAATAGCGGACAGACTACAAATATGGGAAAGATAATTTGTAAGAGGAATGTATTGCGGAGTTAAAGATGAAGAGGCAAAGTTGAGGAGAAGGACTAATAAGGGAACCGTAGACAAGTTTAAAAGATCAAGGCAAGTCATCGTGGCATAAAGTGTAAGTTGGTTGGGTCGTGTTGAACGTTTAGGGCAGAACCGAGTGCCACACATTAATAAGAATAGGGAAAGGTTGCTAGCGTAGTTCTGCAGTTTTAATACAGCAACAATAATAGAAATGTCTCTTGGAACAGTGGACGAAACATCAGCCAAGTAAGGAACGCGGTCAGGGACGCGGTCCCAACTAGAAATCCCAGAAGTAATCAAGAAAAGAGGTTTTCGTAGAAAATAACGATTGAAAGACCTAAGAAAAAAATGGAATAGAGATTTGGGAAACTTGTAGGAAAAGATGGAGAAAGAGTGATGGAGTAAAACCCATTGAAAGCAAGAAAGGGGAGACGTATACATGGAAGCCAACAGCGTTGGAGTAGAGTAAATTGGAAATGCAAAAATTACTGAAAAGTAGCTAGGATTATACAAGTTGTCATTGAAAGAAGAATACAACGTATTGAAAATGGATAGATGTAGTTATATAGAATATAAATTTAAAGTAGTTTCCTAAAATTCCCTTTCATTAGCGAGAAAAAAATTACAAAAGATATTTAAAAAATATTTGTCGAACGTACACATCTGCACATGTAACGATCGGTAACTGACTGAATCGTAGACGATACTTATAGCTGACCGACAATAACAAAGCTACTCTTTTTGTTATTGTCGTTATTTAATACAAGGGGATGAGTTTTCCTGCGTATGTGAAAAGAAAGGTTGTTTTGCCCTTTTTATAAAACTAAAAAAATCACCAAATTATGCTTATTTAATAGAGTGACAAAGTCTGGTAAATGAATACGTATTTTCAGTCCTCGGCGACTTTTTATTGATTTCGAAAATGGATGAAAAAACGGAACAAAGCGCTTGTGAGAAATTTTATTTTGTAATCGGGAAATCAGCTTCGGTACCTTACAACCTCTTGAAAACAGCTTTCGGGGATAAATTTGAGTCGATCAAATATTTTTATGTAATTCAACAGATTTAAAAAGTGTCACGACGAATCAGTCGATGATAACCCCCTATCATCCACGTCAAAAACCAACGAAACGTTGTGAAAATGCGCGACCTGGTGCCAATTACAATTAAGGAAATGACTGATGAACTGAATTTAAAGTTTTACGCGATTCTGTCAATTTTAGCTGAAGATTTGAACATTGTCGAGCGTCTGCAAAATTAATTTAGACGAGTAAAAAGAATACCGACTTCAAGTGAAGTAGATTTTTCGATTCTACGCGTATTGTGCATCGTTAAAATGTCACTAGGGGCCATACAGTTGATCAGATATGATATAAAAGCGTCCTTGAGTGTTTGTGCAAAAATTTTTCGTAGAAAAGACCCGTACTGTACTGAGACACGAAATGAATTCTTCACCACGATAACCTATCGGCTTATTGTGCGTTCTCAATCATGGATTTTTTGGAAAAACTTAAAATTCCTGCATGAGGTGATATTTTGAAATTGCAAGCCCAGTCTTATAACTTTCCAATTACATCTTGTACATACTATGCAGTTCTAACACAAATTTTTAGTATCTTACCAAATGCACTTCGAGAACTGACGTCTTGATAAAAATAAAGGCATGCGTCTTTCAAAACGCAATACCTTCTACTCCAAGACTTCCATTGCGTTCCTAATTTAATAAGATAACCAAAGCAATCTGGTTTTGGAATTGCATTTGGTGGTAAAGTTAAATTTCGTCTCGCCTGTTCCAGCCAAGCGTCCGCCATTTGACTCTCTTCCACCGCATTTATCAATACTTCCAACCATTTCGCCACGGCTTGTTCGTTGTCTGCAGCTAAATGCAACGTCGGAACACCGGTTCTTTTTATACAAAATCTGTACGGCCTTGTTTGGATTCCTGGACTACTGTCATCCTCTCTAGAAATTTCGTAGTTTTGCAACATCATCGCACCCACTGGTTGTTTGTCCTGTTGAAATAGATTCCGGTAAATACACAAATCTGTTTAGACATTTACAGGAAAATTTACCGCATCAGTCTTGTAAGAGTACAGACAATTGTCCTTTTTGAGTGAGAACCATCGCCTTATCCATTTATTCGTAGTTACTCCACTAGCAAAGCCACCTAATTTCCATAAATAGCCACTATATATTGGAACACCACCTTGTACTGTAGCGGTCGTAGGACTAAGAATACCACATGTTCTAGCAACCTGAAACATGAAAGGAATTATTTCGATTTAATAAAACTTGTTTTGGCGATTTAAATGTATTTAATTTCTATTGAAATTATTGGACGTAAGAAGCTTGTGAAATTCATGTCTAACTGCCATTCTTGAATTTTTGAGTATTAAACAGAAGAGAAGAAAATTCAAAATCGAATACGTTGAAAATATTAGAAAAAGACTTCGGTGAGAAGTGGATGTCAAGAACAAGAGTTTTTAAAATGGTACAAAATGTTCAAAGAAGGCTGAGGACGTGTTGAAGAAGAAGAACGATATCGACGACCTTCAACATCAACTAATGAATACCACGTCAAGAAAATAAAAGATCCCGCATTCAAAAATCGTTGAGTGACAATTAGACACCTTGCAGGATTGCATTTGGATTGATCCAAGCAATTTTAAAAGACTCTTTGGACATCGGCCATATCTCATCTCGATTGGTTCCAAAATCGCTAAATTTTTAGAAAAGAACATTTGTACAGAGATTATTTATTAGGGTGGGTCAATTTTTTTTTCGATATTGCGTATAGCAAAAAAGTAATCTATAGATGATTCTGAGTAAAATTGCTGAAGAGGCCATACGTGTAAATCGAATTTGGAGACCCCGAAATTTTCAAAATAGATATTTTCCTTAATAAATGTACATTATTTTCAATAAAATCCTATAGAATTATGGTAGATTGCTCAGAAGAGGTTTGCTGGAAAAGTATTTCTGACACCTTTCAGAACCATTATTAAAATTTAATTTTTTTTTTTTAATTTTAGTGTAAATATCAATTATCAACACTAAAAAAATAGCCTAAAATGTATTTTTAACTAATAAATCATTTTTCTATAATTTTTTTCGTGAAAACATATTTTTTCGTTCCATACCGTCACAAAAAAAGAAAAGGAGACCAACAAATCGGATTTGGAGACCCCGAAATTTTCAAAATAAATATTTTGCTTAATAAATGTATAATATTTTCAATAAAATCCTATAGAATTATGGTAGATTGCTCAGAACAGGTTTCCTGGAAAAGTATTTCTGACACCTTTCAGAACCATTATTAAAATTTAATTTTTTTTTTAAATTTTAGTGTAAATATTAATTATCAACACTAAAAAATAGCCTAAAATGTATTTTTAACTAATATATCATTTTTCTATAATTTTTTTCGTGAAAACATATTTTTTCGTTCTATAACGTCACAAAAAAAAAGAGGAAACCAACAAATCGGATTTGGAGCCCCCGAAATTTTCAAAATAAATATTTTGCTTAATAAATGTATAATATTTTCAATAAAATCCTATAGAATTATGGTAGATTGCTCAGAATAGGTTTGCTGGAAAAGTATTTCTGACACCTTTCAGAACCATTATTAAAATTTAATTTTTTTTTTAAATTTTAGTGTAAATATCAATTATCAACACTAAAAAAATAGCCTAAAATGTATTTTTAACTAATAAATCATTTTTTTATAATTTTTTTCGTGAAAACATATTTTTTCGTTCTATAACGTCACACACAAAAAAAGAGGAAACCAATAAATCGGATTTGGAGCCCCCGAAATTTTCAAAATAAATATTTTGCTTAAAAAATGTATAATATTTTCAATAAAATCCTATAGAATTATGGTAGATTGCTCAGAATAGGTTTGCTGGAAAAGTATTTCTGACACCTTTCAGAACCATTATTAAAATCGATTTTTTTTATTTTTGTTTTAGTGTAGATATCAATTATTAACACTAAAAAGTAGCCTAAAATGGATTCTTAACTAATAAATAATTTTTCTATGATTTTTTTCGTGAATACATATTTTTTCGTTCTATAACGTCACAAAAAAAAAGAGGAAACCAACAAATCGGATATGGAGCCCCCGAAATTTTCAAAATAAATATTTTACTTAATAAATGTATAATATTTTCAATAAAATTCCATAAAATTATAATAGATTATACAGAATAGGTTTGCTGGAAAAGTATTTCTGGCACCTTTCAGAACCATTATTAAAATCTAATTTTTTAATTTTTGTTTTAGTGTAGATATCAATTATTAACACTAAAAAGTAGCCTAAAATGGACTCTTAACTAATAAATCATTTTCTATGATTTTTTTTTCGTGAAAACATATTTTTTCGTTCTTTATCATTACAAAAAAGAGAAAAACAACAATTTGAAATTTCTAAATTATTGTTGAATCGATTCTGCCTTTACTTGATGTAAATCCATACCAAATGATAAAAAACACAAACACTGTTGTATTAGACTTACACTTTATTTAATAATAACTATATGACAACTGTTTCACCGTACAACGGTATCTTCAGATATATTAAATTAAATAAAGTGTAAATCTAATACAACAGTGTTTGTGGTTTTTATCATAAATTATTGTTGATATCGAGGAATCGTCTACCTCGTCTGCAGCACCTTTACGAATGAAAAGATGAAGATTTATCAGCAAGCTCTGAATATAGATCTTCACATATGCCTTACCATCAAGTGATGTAAATGAACTTAATTTGCCGACTAATCTTGACATTTTAAAATATAATTTCCTCTTGAGTGATCGTGCTAAGCTTGAAAGTAAAGTGTTGTCGCATAAAACTCTTACTTCCTATGTAGCCGATAAATTGATTATATCTAGAGTAAATTTAATATTGAAATCATTAACAGAAAGAGTATTTAAAAAAATAACTGTTTTGCTTGATAAATACTACAAAAAATAAAAAATAGAAACAAAACAAAAGAATTTAGAGCATTCGTAGATTCAACAAACGAATTGTTTCATATTGATAAACGTACAATTACATTTATCAATAGTTAAAAACTACAAAATGCTCGTATGGTTTAATTCCATAACATCTAAATGAATTCATGATGGACCAACATAATGACAGAAAATTGACAATAACTGAATATATGCAGACGTTTTGGAAGAAGTATCCACAATAATATCAAGAATTGCAACGGGAAGTGAACCAACATACATTTCACATCAATCAGATTTGGATTTTGCTATGATGTGCCATAGATTTGGAGTTTTAGATAGGATGGCTTTATGTTTGGCAACAGCTCTTTACGAAGACATAAATTTCAGAGGATGGCTAAAGCTAAAGTCGCTGGAGAAAAATTAAATCTAGTTACAAAGGTATTTTGAATAATATAAAATATTATTAAAAATCTGGTGTGAAGAACACAAATACAGGTTCAATATTAATATTTTTTGTGAACGCGTCCGAACATATCCTTTCCCAGAGTGAAGACACAAACAAAATACAGTTTCTAGAGAGGAAGCAGTGCCATCTCTGGAAAACGTCGTTGGTTCGCATTGGTTATGTGGACAGAGCGAGGTATTTCGGCCGTCTGGCAACAGGCAGCGCTGAATTTACTTCTACGCTCGGTCTGGATAATTTCTGTGATATAACGATCTCGTTCCTTTTTTGTGAATGTGTGAAGATATCCTTTCTCCAGCGGGGGCGTACCGATGAACCTGTAGAAAGGTGAAATACATATCTGCGTCTCTGGGGAAGGATATGTTCGGACACGTTCACAAAAAATATTAATATTGAACCTGTATTTGTGTTCTTCACACCAGATTTTTAATAATATTTTATATTATTAAAAATACCTTTGTATTATACAAAACTTGCGGGGTTTTACCCACTCATGTATGTTTCAATTAATCTGTTATATTAAATCTAGAGGTGAGATTGATAAATCACCATTAACTGATTCACAAATACCGATGCATATACAAAGAACGGAAAGACATTACTAGTGTTTCCAAACGGGTTATAGAAACGAATCGTGAAGGTGTTACAGCGGTAACAATAGAAAGTCCTAAAAAGGTACTTCGAATGGAAAACAAAAAAGCTTTTAAAAATAGTAATGAAACAGATTATCTATTTGAAAAATTAAAAAAATTTCTTCAGGTCGTTTTTTCTATCAAAACGATTTCAAAAATGAAAGAATTGATCGTAACAAAAGTTCCTGTAATAGTCCAGTCATTCTGTCCGAAAATAGGCCGTGAATTAGAACGAGATCCCATCAAGCCAAATTTTTTATATGTTGTTGGGGGGCGTCAGGAGTGCCTAATTTAAAGTTCTCGAACGAAACTCTTGTGACTATTTTCCGCTATTTAGAAATTAAGGGTGGATTTTTGTTTCCGTTGTAACTTCTAAGGGGAAGTTGTATTATTACTTTTTCCTTTCTTATTCTCTACAATTTGTGTTATATGACTTTTTCACCTAACATCGTCCGTTCTCGAGATATCGGCGAAAATAGGACAAAATTTGGGGTACGTACTCGGTTTTCCTTTTTTTTTCTTCTTCATCGTCACGCACAGCGAAAAAATGTTTATCGTCAAACTCGTAGAGCAACTTTTTATTGCTGCTTATGAAACTAAATGTTTTTTTCATGTCCAGCTGCAAATTGTACGATATATGTCGATGCATTTTGGATATAATAACTTTTGAATTTAAAATAAAATAATTCTTGTAAAATATTTATTGTAATAAATTGCGAGGTTAATTCTGGGGTACCTTAGGAAAAGCTGCGTTTATTTAAAAGCAACAGTTATGTAATTTAAATTTATTCTTATACCAGATTCATTTCTTTATGACTTGTTGAGAATTGAATATTTTCCGAACTAGTTTTAACATAGTTTTGCTGTAGTCTCTCGTAACAGTTTACGAGTAACCAGAAGCAGAAGTAGACAGTTATCGCAGACCTCAAGATGGCAAATGTGATTTTGCCGAAACGTCGTCCAGAAACCAGCACCAGTCTTTACGGAGACCAAACAGTGGAAACACGGAAGAAAACCCGGAATCCAGTCACAACACACACATATATATATATATATATTAAAAATAATAGACTTTTTATTGGTTTAGCGACCTTTTATTGAATTATGATGTTTTATTCTACGACGTTTCGACTTTTATTATTTTTCAGTCTTTTTCAAGTATCTAGAAACAAGAATTAATACAATGAGAACATATTTTTGTGTTTGCTTTTGTGGGATTGAGTTAACAATTAAATTAACAATTAAAATTAAAATTAGATTAAAGACTGAATTACCAATTAGATTAACAATTAAAGTTAAAATTTAAAATTGGATTAATAATGAGTAAGGACAATTAAAGTGTTTACATCTGTATAAATGAATAGAAAATTTGAATTAAAATACAATACAGTAAGGTAACTAGAAGCAAGAATTACTACAATGAAAACGTGAGAGCTGTGTTTGCTTTTGTGAGACTGAATTAACAATTAATTTAACAATTAGAATTAAAATTAGATTAAAGACTGAATTACCAATTAAATTAACAATTAAAGTTAAAATTTAAAATTAGGTTAATAATGAGTAAGGAAAAATTACAGTGGTTAAATCTGTATAAATGAATGAGATGTTAAACTTTTGATGTTTAACTACATTAACAGTAAGAAACAATGAATGAACAAAGAATGACAAAACTCACCGTTTCATTTGGTTTTTAAAATTACGCATTCTGTGTAACATGTGTATCGGGGGCCCGAGACCTTTTTTTGTAACGAACCGATCGCACTGGTTGGAATATTGTAAGTGTTTGTGGCTCATAATTCAATAAAAGGTCGCTAAACCAATAAAAAGTCTATTATTTTTAATATTAAGACACGGCCAATAAAATAAATAAGAAAAATAAAATTCTTATAAACACTAAATATATATATATATATATATATATATATATATATATATATACGAGAAAAAGTAAATAATTCAATATTCTTATGTCAGTCAAGACTTTAATATATTACATTTTTTATAAATATAGATATTTTTTTTTGTCGTGGATATACGAGTTAATTGATTCTAGGTATTTTTTTTCTTTGCCTTTGGTTTTTCCCCTTTAGAGATTTATTTTCAGGTATCCTGTGCAGCATTTTTGTATTATATACCTACACATTTTTGTATTAATACTTAGTAAGTATACAGCGTGTGTTTTGAGTAGTCTGTAGAAATGGGAAACCCGAAGTGGCCAAAATCTCAATAAATGCATAAAAATTTATACATGAAATTCCGGTAAATATTTTATTATATAGAGTGTTACTATTTTACAGATTCACTATATGCAGCGCTTTTTACATGAAATTTTATTAAAATATTCTAGGCCTTGAAAAAATTTCACTATAAAGAGTTTTTCACTATATAGAGTTTCACTATAAACAGTGTCGACTGTATATATACAGGCTGTCACACAAAAAACGCCCCAAGCTGTAACTCTGTTATTTATATTTAGATTTTCATGAGATAGTTACCAAATGAAATGGTTTTATTAGTACTATGTTTGAGGCTGCGTTTACTTTTTTCCAGCGCCATCTTCAATTCCTAGCGATTGTCAATTTTTTTTTTCAAATTGCACGGTATATTTTTTTTTGGATAGTTAAATAGAGATTTTTTTCCTGAATCCATTGATGTGCAATACATCAATTTTAATTAAGTTTAGAAGAAACAAATTATTAAAATACTGTTCGTTATATGCTCTTAGTCACTTGTGTTATACCGCCTAATTCTGAGCAAACGCAACGACCCGAATGTATGAATATTTCTCCCGCTTCGAATACAATTCCCCTGAATGCTGTAGGCGCGTCAACATCGATGTCATACATATAGCAAGCGCCAATTAAGTTGGCGCGAGGAGGGGGTTTAGCAACAGACTGTTTTGTGATTGGCTTAACATCGATGTCATACATATAACAAGCGCCAATTAAGTTGGCGCGAGGAGGGGGTTTAGCAACAGACTGTTTTGTGATTGGCTTAACGCGTTCAGGGGAATTGTATTCGAAGCGGGAGAAATATTCATACGTTCGGATCGTTGCGTTTGCTCAGAATCAGGCGGTATACTGTAGTGTGCGATGAAAAAATAACGCATAACGCATATGTGACTGTCATCTTTGACTTTTCTGTACTAAGCAAGCATATTTTGACAGTTTTGAAATAAATCATGAATTTAAATCAACTTACTGACATGCTACAAGTTTATTTTGAGTATAATATAAGTCACTTTAAGAGAATGTTTGGAAAGTGTTTTAATTTTTTTGTCTTCTAAATTTACAATTAAAGTGAATGTATTGTACATCAATGGATTCAGGAAAAAAGTCTCTATTCAATTATGCAAAAAAATTTACACCGTGCAGTTTGAAAAAAAAAATTGACAATCGCTAGGAATTGAAGATGGCGCTGGAAAAAAGTAAATGTAGCCTCAAACATAGTACTCATCAAACCATTTCATTTGGTACCTATCTCATGAAAATCGAAATATAAATAACAAAGTTATAGCTTGGGGCGTTTTTTTGTGTGACAGTCTGCATATACGAGAAAAAGTAAATAATTAAATATTCTTATGTCAGTCAAGACATATATACAAGATATATATTACATTTTTTATAAATATACATTTTTTTTGTCGTGAATATACGAGTTAATTGATTCTAGGTATTTTTTTTTCTTTGCTTTTGGTTTTTCCCCTTTAGAGATTTCTTTACAGGTATCCTGTGCAGTATTTTTGTATTAATACTTAGTAAGTATACAGCGTGTGTTTTGAGTAGTCTGTATGCGTATGCGCCGAAGAACGCGCAATCCCTTTTCTCAGTTTTCAGACTGAGCTTCTGTAAGCAAAACTGAGTGGCCCTACCTTCTATCTGTTATTATAGTCACTCACACCCGTTTCCCCTGACTATGGGCATACACAGTAAATAGAAGCTCCCAGACATTGTGCGATACGACTACGGTTTTGTTAGTTTTCGACCATCTTCAGACACCAACGCTGCCTGCGCTTGCTTCTCGCGTAGGTAGCAAGATCTAGCGCTGACTACGACCATCTTCAGTTAAAGGAACAATTCGAGCCACGTCCGCTGTAGTTAGTACCATGTTGAAAGGACAATATTAATTCACAACTGTCAAATAGACTCAATACAATTATCTGACACATGCAAATTTCGTTTTCCTTTAAAAGAAGCTGAATATAATCGTAAACTTAACAAAAACTATGAACAAATATGTTTTGCAAGAGAATGTCATCTTAGGATATTTTCATGTACTGGGAATAAATTAAGAGATCTTTTTCGAAAAACATAAACTCCGATCACAAAAAGTAAAAAGCATGATTACGATATAACACCGTTACAATGAATATACAAGGAGAAATATAAAATATGGTGAGGTGGTCGGTATTTTTTGCCGTTGAGTGTATATTGCTACTTTTATTTAATAACTTTAAATCGCTCAATTTCTTATGTAAATATTAAATAAAAACTTTAAGGACAACGTTGTTGTGTTTTCTATTAGTTAATAAGTTGTAATATATTTATTTCAGCATATTATACACGTCCTGGGCCTGTGATGCAACTTCATCACCACCACAATTATTTAAACATTTTCAGTATTGTTAGGACGCCCCAGTTAGTTAGGAGAGAATCAACACGAGCCACGAGCGTCCATCTCGTAACAATTTGGCGTTCCCACGTGGTCAAATACAGATACAACCTTAACCCTAAATAAGCGTTCTTTTAACAATATCAATCCACACCCTTGTACTTAGATTAATTTACCTCTAAAGTTAAAGTGTCGCTCCCTGCATGAGCAATTTTCACTACTTCGGAATGACTCTTGTCTAGGACGTTTATACCATTCACAGATAAAACTATATCACCTACTTCTAAACCGCAAGTTTCAGCTGGAGTGTCTGGTTCTATGGCCGAAACCACTACCGGTTTCGATCCGTGAATCCTGAAGCCGAATTCACCCGATTCTCGACGGACAATGACTGTTTTATCGCTTTCTGCAATGAGAGAATATTTGAATGTAGACAATGTAAAATTCAAAGGTGTACTGGTGTGATTAATTATAAGTTGGACTAGACCAGTGGTTCCCAAACTTATTTACGATTGCGCTGGTTTTGCTGAATTCGGATTTTTTTCAAGGTACCGGATGTCAAATACGAACAATACACTTTGCGAAACAGCGAATAATTGATTTGTATGAAAGGGTTAGGCAGAAATGAGTGAAGCATGTATTTAATATATCAAAGAAATGTAATTTTAAAGTTTAATACGCTACTGCTAAGAGCGCTGCGGTGCTCACATTGGGAACCACTGGACTAGACGGTAGAATATACAAATTAGTTAAACTAACAGCTACAAGAGGTATTAATAGCATTATTGTAAGGTAATTCTCTCGTCTTTATTAACTACAAGATGCAGTTTAGGGTTAGCTTAAAAACGATTCCTTCATATGTGAATTATTTGCAAAGTCTGACAGTGCTTCTTAATGAAATGGAAGTTTGAATGGATTATTTTCGAATAGCAAGGTCACAGCACATTAATATTTTCGAGATCTCTAAATTTCATTTTCTGATAAAGTAATGCGCATATTTTGATGGAAACTTAAAGGTTCATTTCAGTTATTAATTTTCAATTAAACTTGTGGTTTCGTGGATTATAGTGTTTTTTTCAGTTATTCGTGCATTAGGAGGATGTTTCTCTCAACCTTTTTTACGTGTTTCACAATATTTTTTTACATCCACGGCCTCTATTAAGAGAAAACAGCACTTTTTATTTATATGCGCTTATTTATTTAAAAAAATAAGTACAATTTTTAAGTACACATTATTTTTAAGAACACAATGTTTAGGTTTCAAAAAGATATAAAGTAGAACCTAAATATGTTTCGCCACATTGTGGCTTCATTAGATGATGATAAATATAAATTCGGTTTACAAAATTAGTACTTATATGCGAAGTGTTACCCAGAAATTCCCGGAACGCAAAAAACACAATTAATTGTTCCCTCATTCCCTCCAAAGTACTCGCCTTCCCCATGAATACACCGATCCCAGAGATTTGTCTATGATTAGAAGCAGTATTGGAAGTCTTCGCGTGTTAACGTGCTCAATACTGCCTGTGATTCTGTCTGGAGCTTCTCAATCACCTCCTAAGCTTGAATTTGCTCTTCGTAAACAGGAAGACATCACAAGGGGCAAGATTTTGGGAGTAAGAAGGGTGGAGTAGTACTGCGGTCTTTGTTGAGGCTAGAAACTGACGCACAACAGCTGACAATGCACCAACCCATACTGACCTGTGGGTTGGTGCATTGCCGTTGTGTAGGATCCACGAATTGTTGCGCCATTTGGCAGGCCGCTTGCGTTATACAGGGAATATTATTACCAATTAAAAGAATATTCACAGAAAAATTATTTTAATATAAAGTCATTTCAAAATAAAAAAATGCATTACGTAGATACTTATCCTTAGACTGCATTTAGATTGGAGATTAACGCGGAAGAAATACTTCTTGACACAGTCTCCTATTCATTCGCAATAGACTCTGCATAAAAACTTCTATATATTCTCCCCACCACTCATACCCCGCTGCCTCATGTCTCATTTATATCATCGTTTATATACAATTAGGTAAACACTTCCATAACAAACAAAAAGTCAATACAAGGACGTGGTTTCAGCCCGGAATCCCAGAGGAAATCATCGACAACGACCGCAGAAGCCTACAAGCCAGATCAATACTCATTATTTCAATTTCTTGTAAATATATAAATCTATCTTATTTTGTCAGTAAATATTTTTATCAATTTACTTTTTTCATTTTCTTTGCTTTTGTCCGACCGAATGAGAACCAAATGTATTTTCAGCCATTTTCTCGGGCCTTTGATTCTGTTTGCAACAGTAGCTTTTTTATTATAAATGGACACATTTCATACCAATAACAGTGCTAGGCGTGTCCACTCCTATGTTTTTATATTTAAAATTGGAGAATTTTTTGTTTCAATACCTGAGACTTCTTTTTGTTTTCCTGTAAAATTTCACGACAATTGGTCTTCCTCTCGTTGCCACTCCCCTTTCGCCATTGCAATTCTGGCTTTTAAAATTTATCGTCATTCTATAGGCGCTGTAAATATCAGTTTTTTTGACATTTGTTCTCTATTTGACATACGATATCTTCTACGTTGTCCCCTCCACTTCCTTACGAATAAACGTTGGTCTTGTTGTCCCAATTGAATCAATTTATTTGTTAAATTTTCTGGTTTCTTATCTCTGTCTTTGTTTATTATTGACTATTTTCAAAGAGTTAAGAATTTAATTGCCGAAGGTCGGTATGTAGAAATTAAGAGAGATCCGTTACCTAAAATGATTAATGACACTAAAGACGCGTTAAAGAAATATCCAATTTTAAAAACTTCTACCCAAAAGTATAAATTAAATGTTAGCAATCCTTTAGTACCAAGAATGTATTGTTTACCAAAGATACATAAACCAGGTAACTCGATGAGACCTATCGTTTCAGGTATCAATTCATCGACTTATTTGATTTCCAAATGGTTAGTGAGTGAATTTAAAAACTTACTCGTGAAACCAGAAAAACTTGTTCAATTAATTAAAGATTGTGAACTGGAAGACGCGGAAATTTTAGTTTCATTCAATGTAACGTCATTATTTCCTTCGGTTCATATTCAAGAAACTATGAAATATTTAGAAGTCTTGCTTTATAAGAATAACATTGAACCTTCAAAAGTAAAAGAATACATGAGATTGACAACTCTGTGCATGACGTAAAAATGCTTCCAGTCATTTAGCAGACTAATTAGTCGCTAAATGACATCTTAGCAAAATAGTTAAAGACTAAAACACTCTTTTTAATTTATTCCATAATAAAAAACAAAAAATTTAATAAATAAAATCTCATTACGTATACCTACTGGAAACATCTCAGAAGAAGTAGGGACCAAAAAACTTAATAATTAATCAATTTCATTTAAAACTAGCAACCCCATACTGAAAGCCATTAAGAGCAACAAAGATCAAATAGACGAAATTTTGTTTATTTTTTTTTTCTATTTTGCGTTCGAAATGAACTCATTATGACACCCAAAACAGTATCGAAATGAGCTTCATTTTGATACGCTTTTTAAAATTTTTCAATGTTGGCGTTATTCGAACACAGAAATAAATATCATTGCTGTCATTTGATTTTAATAATTTAAGTACATTTGACATATATGATATATGTATGGACGTATAGCAAGCGCCAATTAAGTTGGCGCGAGGAGGGGGTGCGCAGAAGCCGTTTTTAAAAACGTCCAACCCCACTACTAAAGTAATTGTCAGAATACGTTTGTCATTGACGTTTGACAGAACGTGATTAATATCTTTGCTAGGGGATCATAAAGTGACACACGCTCAGAGGTTAGAATTATCTGACATTTGATGTAAAACCAAGTACAAATCTCCCCACTACTTTTAATCCTGCGCGAACTTACCCCTCCTCGCGCCAACTTAATTGACGTTTGCTATACTCTACACAAACAACGTATATTGTATACAATTGACAATAAGATATATTAGTTTCTATATCGCTCATGTTTATATTTTTAAATAAAATATAAAGTTATGTTAACGAAAATTAATAAATAATATGTAATATATAATAATCTTCGCGGATATCAAGATTTAAATTTAAAGATGTCAAGTATCAATGTGACCAACTGCATGCTTTATATAAAAATAAAACTCTGAATTTTCAAATTAAATAATTACAATTTATTAATGTAAAAAATGCAAAATAGAAAAAATAGTATAAGAAACTCGTTTCATAAGGCCTTTCGCAGTCGCTCTTTAGAAAACGAGCCGCGATAGCGGCGACTGATCTCGTGGTGCCTTATGAAACTTGTTTTTTAATATACTATATTGATAACCAACAGAAATTTACAAATGAAACAGACATGCAATATACATATCTGTAACTGTACACATGGACAAACAGAAATTTACTTAATTTTTTTTGTGTAATGCTTGTTTGAATGGAACATTCCACATACAACTTGTACAACCCTTAACTTGTTATATTTCATAGGTATAAAATAACTGTGAAAAATACCTATACCCATAATCTTTTTAATCAGTTTATTATAAAAATAAATAATTAAAAATAGAAGTTGTTTGTGTTTGATATTTTTTATATATCCAGATTTTAATGTAATCTTAATTTCTTCAAAACTAAGTAATTTACATTCACAATTAAAAGTTTATTTTATTTTAAGTTCTAGCATTTTAGCAATTTTATTGTTGTATTAGTAACCATGCTTTAAATACAAATTTTAATGTTCGGCAATAAATATTAAAAAAAAAAGAAGACCAATATTGAAAAAACAAATTACAACAAGCATTTTAGTTCACTGAAAATTGGGAGACTGTGGCTTTTAAGTGAATAAAGAAATTAAAAACCCTTACCACAATAGAATTTAACAATTCTATATACGTATTTCGACAACCACGTTGTCATCCTCAGTAGAAAAAGCAGTGTAACACTTGAAAGCACAAAAAACACACAACACTCACTGAGCGCTATATTGCACGGCTTCTCGTTTAACACTAAATTTTAAAATTTTAAAAACCTGAATACTACAGAACTTACCTTATTGGAAAAACCCTACTTAAATACGTACATGCATTAAGAGACCATTAACCGATTAATGCTTTATTCTATAGAAAGGCCCTTTAGAAAATTACACAAAGAGGACACCCTAATTTAATATACATAAAGAAACCATTATAAAACTCATCTTAAATTATATATGTCATTTAGAAATAATATTGAGTCATAATATCTGTTAAATGTTAATGTTGTAACGAAACGAAATTTAAAAAATTACATAAAATTAGATTAATTTGTTAATGGTTTTCCTATCTTTTTTTGGTTTAGTTGAGGTAAACAATAAATCTGGAATCTATGAAATAAATTGTAAGGATTGTGATAAGAAATATGTCGGCCAAACAAAGCGTTCGATTCAATAGGCCGGAAAAATCAAGTGTTGCCCGACGTATTCTTGAATCAGATCTCAACGTAACATCTGACTGTCTGAGATTATTAAAAAACGTCACTAGCCCCCGCGAATTAGATAGTTTTGAGAGAATTTTTATCTTTAAAAATAGGAATAACGTAATTAATCCAGATTTGGGTCCTATACCAGGTTCATCTTTATTCGAGTTAATTGGCAGTTAGATGTTATTAAATCAAAAAAGATAGGAAAACCATTAACAAATTAATCTAATTCTATGTAATTTTTTAAATTTCGTTTCGTTACAACATTAGCCTTTAACAGATATTATGACTCAATATTATTTCTAAATGACATATATAATTTAAGATCAGTTTTATAATGGCTTCTTTATATATATTAAATTAGGGTGTCCCCTTTGTGTAATTTTCTAAAGGGCGTTTCTGTAGAATAAAGCATTAATCGGTTAATGGTCTCTTAATGCATGTACGTATTTAAGTAGGGTTTTCCAATAAGGTAAGTTCTGTAGTATTCAGGTTTTTTAAATTTTAAAATTTAGTGTTAAACGAGAAGCCGTGCAATATAGCGCTCAGTAAGTGTTGTGTGTTTTTTCTGCTTTCAAGTGTTAGACTGCTTTTTCTACTGAGGATGACAACGTGGTTGTCAAAATACGTATACAGAATTGTTAAATTCTATTGTGGTAAGGGTTTTGAATTTTTTTATTCAAGCATTTTAGTTAGTTAAGCAATATTAAAATGCTATTAATTAATTAATTCAAACGTTATGAAGCATAGAATGGTATCTTTGGAATGTATTGTAGACAATACTGTTTGGTAGAATCTACTACCGAGAAGAAAGTAATACTTTTACTTAATACTACTTTTAAGTCTTTCAAGTTGGATGTCAGTATGTCTAAGAACTTGAACATAATGCCCTTTGTACTGCCCCCAATACATATCTGAATTCCACACTGTCAGCCCGGTGTCCTTTACTACCCTCCTTAGGGGAAATTTGAATACCCTCATAGGCTTTAGTGAAATCTTTCTTTTTGAGTCTCTTTAGTTCCTTACATATTACATGAGGGCTAGTTTGCTCCTGTTTTTTATAACTCCTACACTAGGGCTTGCTAACCAAACCCATGCTGTGTAGATGCTTCTTTAAAGGACAGCCTATCAAGCGAGTAATAATCTTAATTTTCATTGTAGTTTCTAATTAGGTTAGTTCATAATTTAGCATGTTGTGGACTTATGAAGTCTTTCTTGAGTCCTTCTTGGCCAGTTCGTTGGCCATCTCACTGCCTTTAGTTTCTCATGTTCAGACAATCGCATTAACGGCACATTATTATCTTATGGCAGTCTATTGAGGTCTTCCTTACAGTATTTACCCAGTGAAGGAGGTAGAGTTCTAAGTTAATTGACTTTAACTGAATAACATTTAAAGAAATCGGAACGAAAAGAGAGATCCTTATAAATTAATTTGCAATTAGGGGGGTTTATTAAGCAGATTTATTAAACAGAATAATTGAAACATACGTGGGTAGGTAAACCCCACCAGTTTTGTATAATACAAAGGTATTTTTAATAATATAAAATATTATTAAAAAGCTGGTGTGAAGAACACAAATACAGGTTCACTATTAATATTTTTGTGAACGTCTCCGAACATATCTCTCCCCAGAGACGTAGATACGTATTTCGCCTTTCTACAGGTTCATCGGTACGCCCCTGCTGGAGAAAGAATATTTCCAGACACGTTCACAAAAAAGAACCACATCGCCACATCACAGAAATTATCCAGACCGGGCGTAGAAGTATTTTCAGCGCTGCCTGTTGTCAGACAGCCGTAGTACCTCGCCACGTCCACATAACCAATGCGAAGTACCTTTGTACAGAGTGGCCAAAAATGACCGAAGGGGTTTTAATTCTTTATAACTTTTTTATTATAATTTTTGTTTTGTTTTTGTTTTCAGTATTTTGTAAAGAAGACTTGGGGAATTTAAAATGGAACAGTACACAATTGAACAACGTGCCAAAATCGTTGAACTTTATTTCTCAAATCAACGATCCATTGTTTTGACTCAGCGTGCATATCGTCGTTATTTTAATGTGCGGGTTGGACCCTCAGAGTCAACAATAAACCGTCTGGTTGCAAATTTTCGAGAACAAGGGGCAGTAAGGAACCTTTCTGGTGCCGGCAGACGACGAACGGTGCACACGGATGACAATATTGAACGGGTACAGGAGAGTATTCGGGAAGATGGAGAAACATCAACCAGGAGACGTTCGACACAACTTGGCCTCTCAAGAGGGTCGCTGCAGAGAATTTTGCATACAATAAGAATGTTTCCATACAAAATTCAGCTCGTCCAATAATTGAAACCGACAGATTACCAGCAACGACTTGTTTATGCAATTTATTTACGTCAAAAAGCAGAAGAAAATCATGATTTTATTCATAATTTAATTATGAGCGACGAAGCCCATTTCCAATTAAATGGGTTTGTTAAGTCAAAACTGCAAGATAAGGGCTACGGAAAATCCAAGAGTAGTTCAACAGCGAGAAGTACACCCACTTAAGTGTACCGTTTGGTGCGGTGTTTCGTCGGAAAGAATAATTGGCCCATATTTTTTTGAAAATGAACACAGTGTCGCCGTTTCCATCACTGGTGTTAGATATCGGACAATGTTGGAAAATTTTTTAAGGCCAGCCGTGGAAAACCATCCGCAAGTATGGTTCCAACAGGATGGAGCCACAGCGCATACTGCGAGGGACACAATGGGCTCTTTTACGCGACATCTTTTGTGAACGAATTATTTCCCGTACAAGCGATTTTAATTGGCCTCCGCGTTCACCGGATTTAACCGCTTCAGACTGTTTCCTTTGGGGTTATTTGAAAGGAAAAGTCTATATTAATAAGCCTCGAACCATACAGCAATTAAAAAGTAATATACGCGACGAAATCAACAACATAACACCTTAAGTTTTGCGAAAGGTTATGGAAAATGTTTTGGAAAGAGCACGAATATGCGAAGCAGAAAATGGCCACCACTTGCGAGATATAATTTTTCATAAATAAATTAAAAATATTCTCCATTAATATACTGTATTTAAAATTTATAAAATTTAATAATTATGTCTTAAGTAAGAAGTTATAATGAACTCAAACCCCTTCGGTCATTTTGGGCCACCCTGTATTAGATATATTAATGTCATACACGAAGAAAAAGAATAGAGTGACCAACAACTGTAGAACATGGATAATAATTAGAAACGTCATTACGATAGAAAAACAATCGAGAAAACGTCTACAAATAAAGTCTAACGCTTGGAAGGATTTATTATGAAAGTTCGTCATTGTAAATGAAGCCACAATATTGACACCACTTTTTTGGGAAAGTATGAAAAAACCTAAATTAATCAAAGAATTCACATACACATATACAAACTTCAGCATCTGGGTGAAGTAATCTGGAAACATTTTTCTGCTCAGAAGTGGATATCTTAGAAACATGCTGTGTAAACAGATTAAGAAATGCCTTCTTTAGTTTCCAGAACGTTCCCCACGAATTTAATTTTTAACAAATGGAAATAAAAAAGCAAGGAGACAAATCACTAGTAAACGGGCAATTTCAAATCTTTTCCATTAAAATATTCGATTGTTTGAGTATGAAGGATAATGTGACGATTTCAGTTTGTTTTACGCAAATCATCAATGACTTTTGGGAAACAAATTGTTATATATCAGTTAGCATTACCAGTCTTTGGATCCTGTAAAGTGTTAGGAGCTACATGACCATTATTCGAGAAAAATTTAGCGATCATATTTTTTTTGAAGTAGTACCTGCGAGAAAGATCTCATATATTTGTTTCATGTGAACGCCTGAATCTGACGGTACGTCACACGTCAGTCCATCAGTATTATGTCTCTTACGGCTGTGTTTATTCAACAACAGGAATTGGTGGACGACCTTCACAAAATTCATCACTAAGATTTCCAAGTCCACTATTGAATTCTACAAACTAGTTGTAAGTAGTTTGTAAGTTTGATTATGCTTTCTACCCAATAACTAGATGGAGTCGCTTAAACATTGTTTGTATGTTAACCCATACAGAAAAATCATTGTTTAAAATTGTTTACGAGCTTTTTTTTTAAGTAATATATATCTTCTTTTTTGATTCATTAATGGTGTTTAACCTACAAAATGTTAAATTTTACAAAAATAACACTCTCAACTTTCAGTTGCGCCATCTAGTACTGGTTTCAAAAACTTACATCCTAATCTTCGTGTAAAGAAACACGATAATGATAAAATCAATCTATTAGCGGATTTTGAAGAAATTGCATAGTACGTGAGTGGACTGAATGTTCTCGGCCTCGTCCATAGATGGCAGCACTACTCGCATTATTTTTCTCCCTTATTATTCATTTCTTCTTCAACTATTAATAGATTTCATGTCAAATGCAAGTAATTCCAATCAATTGGCTGCAGGCAGTCTTTGAATCAGTTACATGTGTTGTTGGAAATTGAAGAAATCGAGTACATATCATGCGGTGATGAAATTCTTCGTAAAAGAAAGTTTAATGCAGACCGAAATTCAGTCGAGGATTATCAATGTGTATGGTGGTGATTATTCTCACGCCACGAGTTTAAACGTGACGTGAGAGCATCCAAGATGATCTATGTGAAGGATGCCCGGAAACTGCAACTATACCGGAAACCATAAAAAAGTGCACGACATGATTTTTTTACCAAGGCGCGTGATATTGCTAATACTCTAGGTATATCAAAAGAACGCGTCGGTTACATTTTGCAGGAGAACTTGCATGAATATGGATAAGATGGGTACCGTGTGTGCTCACTGCAGATCACACTTTCTGACCAATGCTTGGCGCATTTTACGAAAAACGAAAGTGATTTTCTGCATATGCCAATGATAATTACACACATATTGAGATAACAGTCTATGCAGTGGACAAGAAGCTGGTATTTCAGCTACAAAAAGCTAGAAGCTGGTGCTATCGACGGGAAAGGTCATAGCGTCGGTGTTTTGAAATGCGAAAGGAATTATGCTGATCGACTATCTTGAAAAAGGTAAAATAGTAACGGGGAGGAATACTATTTTAAACTTCCAAAGAAGTTGGGCACAATAATTCATGAAAACGCATAAGAAAAGGTCCATCCTCCATCACTACAATGCACTTGCCCACAAGAATATCTTGGGGATGGGAAAATTGAGGGATTGTAATATAAAGTGATATATGCCATCCTATTCTCCAGATTTAGCTCCCTCGCAATATATTTTTTTCCCAAAGCTCAAAGCTTTTTCGCTGGTCAACATTTTTGGTCCAATAAAGAAACGATTGCGGTTGCAAACGAGTACTTTGTAATGGCACTGGATGAAATGTATTAATATTAAAGAAGATTATGTTGAAAAATAAAAAGTTTTTGAAAATATAAATTGGCATTTTTACTATCAAGGTGAGAACATTTCAGACTGGCCTTGTATATACAGCGAAACGTTGATTATTATTATGAACACTAGGCGTCAAGACCCAAAGGACACCGATAGTGAAAATCTACGGAACATATTCTTGTTTATGAATAAGATTCCGATATCATTCTATTGTTGTATATTAGTTATTAGCCACTTTAAACATGTATTACGAAATCGTAAAAATTTACCGTTAGGTTTTGATGACATTACTTTGATGGCTAGATTCTCTCGACACCATACTATTAACATTAATTTTAGTAATTCCTCTAAATTTTTCCTTAAGGATTCATTTTCACCTGCATCGACTTCTGGTGCTATTAAAAAAATGTTTCCTATAATACAAGATTATCATAAATTAAGGGATATATTTCAACTTATTACATAACTTCAATAAATTAAGCAAACAATATTAATCAATAGAAATTGAATTATTTTAATAACGGGATATTTTATATACACCAATTCTTCAATATGACTTCCATTTTGGTGGTATAAAAGCACCAACTTTTCTTCCAAGTTATACACAGCATTATAAAGCATTTTGCTCCTTAATACTGGTTTTCTTCCAGTGTTTGTGGTCGTATTTTAAACACTAAATTTTTTAAATAACACCAAAGTCAAAAATCGGAGTTCAGATCAGGCCATCTTGGTAGCAATGAATGTTCAATAAGTCTGCTTATACGATCTTGAAAAAAAGCAGTTAACAAGTACTTGACTGGTCGACAAATTTTCGACAAAAATTATGCTTCTAATAGCGCCCACCTTTTGCAACTGCGGAATTGCATAACCTTTTAACACTTGAAGGCATCTTTACCAGTAACAGTTACAGTTACGAGCTTATCATATTGTAAATTTAAAAAAAAACGGACAAATAATGAAATTAGCTGTAAAACTGCATTAAAAAGTGTCTATCTTGTCATGAAGCCCTTCCCGAATTATGGCCTCTAGATTTTCAGTTGACCATCTTCGACATTTTTAAGTATTGATTCCACTATTAAGAGAAAAATGGGCCTTATCTCACCATAAAATGCGCGGGTTCAATTTCAATCTAAGCTATTATCCCTTCAAATCAAATAGTCGTTGCAGCTTATAAGGATACATTTTATGATTTTGCTTAAAATTTTCCAAACCGCGGTATATAACGTTTACAGTTGTTTTGGTATTGCATTAACACTACTGATTTCTAGCGGATTAGTTTTGGCTTTCCTGAACAACTTATACAACATAGACGTCATTAATTTTTGGCCTTCCTAATCTCGAGAGGTCAATTACAAACCATGTTCTTTCACATTTTTCTAATCAAATTAAGGTACGGCTTTATTTTACATAGGCTTGCTCTTAAACCCATTCTCGCACGAAATTTTCGTAAATCAACAGTGAAATTTCTACTACTGCTATCAATTTTATTTTGAGAATAAACCACTAAATTGCAATCGCTTTGTTTTGAGACTTGTGACAGTAGTTGTCGTGACAAAGCATTTGTTTTACATAGATACACTAAAATCTCATTATTATAGCAACTAGGATCCAATTCCTATTTGAAATTATTTCAATTTCCTAAAATTGAACTGGAACTTAAAATATATCCCCTACTTTATGAGAATACAATATTTTTAATGATACTAAACATAAAAAATTAATTAATATAGATAAATATACTTTACTGCTCAATAGGTAATATCTAATAATAGGAAAACTAAAAAAATGTAAATACATTTCGTATGTATATTACTAGAGTTGTGATATTTCATCCGTACAACAGAATACGGAGTAGGCTTCTCGTTTACGACTTCGGACTAATTCAATCATGCGAAGTGAAAAATATAATACTAAATAAATACTTATGCGATATATCCTTTATATTATATTTATATAATAAATACGGAAGTATAAAAGCATACTTAAACAAATGCTGTGGTTCAAGTTATATGCACATTCACGTAGCAGTGGGCGTGTTCGACCCTGTTGTACGGACAAGAAACGCAACTCTATATACATATTACATAGCTGAAGAACATAAATTTAAGCAAAAGAAAAAAATTAAAAGAAAATATTAAAATAAAAGTCACTGAATTATATATAAAAAATACAATATATCTATTTAAACCTAATTTTGTATGCTCAGAATCTATTCGTAAATATTGCTGTAGCTACTGTATGTCACAATTTTGATACATATGCCACAATGGTACCTGCATGCTTTTATACCCATCAAATACCTCAGAGTATCTGGCCGACAATCGTGGGAATAGAAATTTATTTTTGATAATTAACAATTAGTTACGTTAGAGATAATTTTCCATTGAAAATATCTCTCGTTCTATTTAATGAAATCATTCCATGTAGACTCAGAAGTTCTTCCAAAAGTTACATTCGGTGTACTCTCTAGTACTTGCAAAAGAAATAAACTTGATAAAACGACGTTGAACAGGCCCCAAATGAAACTTATGTGTCAAAAGGAAAGGATACCAGATATAATAGAACCGTACTCTAGCTTGCTAACAACAGCAGCGAAGTATAAAGACTACAATAGAGATATGCTATGAAAATATATCGATGTTCTGAATATGAATCCCAACACCTTGAAAGCCCAAATACAAATTAATTCCATATGATCGTTAAACAACCAGTTAGTGGCAAAAATAATACCTGGGCCTTTGATATTGACGGCTAAATTCACAACATGATTTTTCATTACGTAAATGCAATTAACTGGATTGATTTTTCGATAATAATTCACGACAAAGCACTTATCAACATTTAAATGTAGTTTACTGAGACGCGACCAGCAAATCATAAAATTAATAGTTCATTGTAATTTAACATAATCTGCGGAATTAGATACTCGAGTGTATAATTTGACATTATCAACATAAGCAAAGTAAGGATAATCCATAAAACTAATTTCTTCAATAGAATCCGGTGATCTATAGGCTGGAAGAAAAGTCATTGTATATGACCTCGATTGCTAACAACTTCACTTATAAATTGTGAACAAGTGGCAAGATTAGTAATAGTTGAATGGTCGGCAAAAACATTCTGCTGAGGTGAGAAATAAGATTTAATGTTACGATATATTGGCACTTACAAAACTTGCTGAAAATCCAAGCAAAATTAGATAATATGGCTAGAGCTTTGTAGTTCACAAACTGATATGAATCGTCCTTTTTTTTAAAAACAGGAACGATCAGTTTGGAAGCTAGTGATCTTCCAAGAGAAGAGGAAAATGGAATTCATGACTTCTAATTGTTAACGTAATCGTTTGCAAAACTCAAATATTCCGGCATTTCGCTAGTCCGTCTACTGTCGTCATCAGAATGTTTCTTATCAAGTGCATAATTGACTCCAATCACTAATCTGATTCGTATGTATCTATGATATTTTTATTTTAGCGAAATGTCTGGTGTCGTATTTGAAACAGGTTAAGTGATTCCGACTTTTCAATGTAACAACTAAGCTAATTAGAGATACAGTAATGACTACTTTAAAACTTATGTCTAAACTACAGGTTCATGCGCAATAGGATTGCGCAGTAGACATATTTTTGTAGGCTCGGTAAGTGTCGCAAAGGAAATAGGATTTTCCGAAAAATCAGAAGAATTGGCAATGATTACAATGCTAGAATGTCTATAATAAGCTATCAATATCAACAGGTCATACCTCACTAAAACAAAACCAGAAAACCAAGACCTCCAAACAAAAAACTGCATATATTCAATACCATGTGGCTGCGGAAAAGCATACCAGGTACGTAAATGCATTTATTGACATTGGCAAGGTATCTGTGGAAATAGTCGATATACTCTTTACTTTCTTTATATACAGGGTGGCGCAGGGGAACGGGAAATTTTGAAATAACGTCATGTCCACGAATAAATTCATAAAACTAGTAATTTATTAACGAAAGTGCATGTATGCAGCATGCCATTTATGTTTTTACAATCAAAATGTTCAAAAGTGTCTCTTTACTTTTTAAAGATGACATCGGAAAGATGTCCTCCCATTCGGTATTCACACTCTAACAGCCTGTTATGAAAACTCTGGAATGCGCGGTGTAGCAAATCTTGGGGAATGGCAGTGATTTCTTGTTGAATGTTCTCCTTCAGTTCATGGATTGTTGCAGGACGTGTTCGGTACACCTTGCCTTTAAGATACCCCCACAGGAAGAAGTCGCACATACTAAGATCAGGGGATCTCGCAGGCCATTCAATCTCACCGTTACGTGAAATAATGCGTCTTACAAACAATTGACGAACTGCTGCCATCGAATGTCGAGCAGTGTGTGACGTGGCTCCGTCCTGCTGGAACCACATGTTTTCGATGTTAAGATTAAGCTCGTACAGTCTCGGTGTAAAGAATGTTTGAAGCATTTCAACATATCGAGCGGATGTTACTGTCGCTGCACTACCATTCTCACTTGTAAAAAAATAAGGGCCGATAACACCATGACATGATACAGCACACCATATTGTTACCTTGTCGCTATGTAGTGGTCGCTGGTGTAACTCACAAGGATTGTCCTGGGCCAAATAACCAAAAATTCTGTTTGTTTACGATACCGTTTAGGTGGAAATGTGCTTCGTCTGATATCCATATGTTACCAATGAAATTCGCGTCCTTGTTAATTTTAGCCAATATCTGCCTACTAAACTCCATACGTGGCGCTGGGTCTCGTTCATGTAATTGTAGCACAATCTGCAACTTATAGGGATGGAAATGTAATTCGTGCAGTATTCTTTGTAAGCTTCGTCGCTTAATCCCTAGCGTAGATGCATGCTGTCGAATGGAACGGCGAGGACTTCTCTCGATTGCAGCTCTAACAGCTTCAATGTTCTCTGGGGTACGTACCGTTCGAATGCCACTTGGAGCTTTCTTTTTCAAGGCAGATCCTGTTTCTTCAAAATTACGCACCCACGTTGTAATCGCATGCGCAGATGGGACACGTCCATGACGTCCAAGCTGGTAATGCTGTCGAAATATTCTCTGCGCGGCAGTCGCACTATCACCATTTTTATAAAACGCTCTCACAGCTACTGCACGTTCCGCACCAGTCCAACGATCCATGATTACTAAATGGCAATGCGTTCACAACAATTGTGCGACGTTACGAACAACTGCCGGCTCTACAGTGCTGACAACTGTAACGTTCAAAATTCCCCGTTCCCCTGCGCCAGCCTGTACATACTGAGAGGACACATACTTAGGCAAATAGACAAACCTACTTCATTCTGATACATACAAGACGTACATTTACTTACCTTAGTATATAGGAGAAGCAAGCAGATCTCTAAGAGTCAGAATCAAGTAACACCAGAGAACTGTTCGATTAGACTCAGACAAATTACACCAAGCTCAGCATGTTTGGGAAGAAGATTATTGGAGGCAATAATCGTAGGAAACAATATCACAACTATAAGAGGAAATTAGTGGAGGCTGCGTACAGGACCACAACACCAAACATCATCATTACGCCAAGCTTGGAGATCAAAAACATTCAGCTCCTATCATTAGAAAAAGTGTCAGTTGAAGATTGGGACACGATATTAGAGAAATTAAATTTGCCCGCTACTTGTAGCGTATACGACAATATGTCTACTGCGCAATCCTACTGCGCATGAGCACCAGCTTTAAACCTCACACCATACTTTAATAAAATAAAAAATTGAGAAAGCACATACCGCCAGGTTAGTCGCTGGAATCAATGATGAGTTTGACAAGAAACAGTCACAGTCCTTTCGGACTGCCGAAACGTCGGAATATCTGACTTCCACAAGCGATGCAAATAGCCTAAACATCAGCTCAAAGGGAAAGTAGACGAAGATATTGCTAAATTCAAAATAATCTTCAAGGGCTGTGAATGAACTGGTGTCATTATAAGAAAACTGATACTGAAATCATCTCCAGCCATCATTACAGCTAATATCAGGACATTTACTTCAAATCAAAAAATAACAACGCGAAGCAAAAGTATATCAAAATTGAAACTAGGGAATTCAGAGAGAAGTTTTAGTAAGTGCATTAACAGAAAGTTTCACATTTACCTTTCTGTATGAAACATATTTATTGGAACACATGGAACATATCTTCACAACACTTTAGGATTAGATTTTATGTTGTCTTCTACTTGTAACACATAACTTTTGGAAGCAGAGCTTACTTGATTTTTAACAACACCTCTAATTTTACTAAAATCATTCTAATATGAACAAGAAAAATAGAATATTCGAAAGACGCTAAAAATAACAAGTGTTCATTTGGAAAGTCAATCTAGTAGCATGTGATTTACTGAGAACGTTTTGAAGTATGTCGTAAATTAAAATTTACTACTTAACCTACGAAGTCGTATATTTTGACAGTTTCATACATACAAATAAATAACAAATAATAGGTATTTTTTGAAAACTATAACAAATGTTGAAAATGTTGTCCTTCAAGATCAATGCACTTTAAAATCTTCCGTTCAAAATTTCTGATGATATTCTGCAACATTACTGGATTGCTATTCATTTCCATGCATTTCTGTTCGGTTCTCTGTAGCATATCATTCAAATTCAATATAGGTGCTCGAAATATGTTATTTTTTAGATAAGGCCACAAAAAGAAGTCGCAAGGTGTTAAATCGCATGAACGTGCAGGCCAGGCAATTTCAGTATTTCGACTAATTATGCGCTCATCAAAAAATTCTTCTAAATAATCCAAAGATTCTGCAGTACAGTGACAAGGTGCTTCGTCTTGTTGGAAATATGCATTTTGAAGTTCATCACGATGCAACTGATTGACAAATGGTTGTAAAATTTCCGTACGATACCTTAGAGCAGTTAACGTTCCCTGAAAAAATATTGGTCCAATGATTCGCCTTTGGCTTATCGCTGCCCAAACACCAATTTTTTCTGGATGTAGCGATTCTTCATTAATTACATGTGGATTTTCACTACTCCAAATTCTTGTATTTAGTGAATTTAGGTATCCAGTTTTATAAAACCATGCTTCATCAGTAAAGATGACTCTTTGCGAAAGTTCTCCATTATTGCTCGTATTTACAAACCAATTACAAAACTGTAGTCTACGTGGGTAATCAATTTCTAACAATTCTTGTACTGCTGTGACACGGTATGGATAAAGTTGGATATCGTTTTTTAATAACTTGTGAGTTGTACCAACAGAAAGTTTTATTTGTTGACTCAAATGTCGAACAGATGTTTGTTGTTCATTTTCCATTATTTCTTCAACACGATTGACAACTTGAGGTGTACGTTTCTTAACTGCTCCGCTGCCTGATTTTCTTAAGAGACTACCAGTTTCAGAAAAAAGTTTTAAAGTTCTATCCAAAGTATTCTTAAATTGTATATAATCTATTACAAAATGTGGAAACTCAACTTGAAATTCTACCATGCAATCTTGAACTGAATAAACCCATAAACCATCAATTTTATTACCACTTCTAAAATAAGCCTGGACTAAAAAAGTTTTATGTTCTAAAGTGAAAGCCATTTTAAAACTGAGAAGCAATTTATTTAAACCAGAATCGACGCACGATTATTTTATGCACTAACTGATATTTGTGATTGACATTATCAAATGTCATTTGGATTTACGTTTACGGAACAACAAACACATACTAATATATTTGCGTATTATTCTATCAAGATTTCAAAGTAACCTAGATTGACTTTTCAAATGAACACTTGTTATAATACTTGCATAATATTTAGTTATGAATGGATAACTAAATAACAAAACAAGCATGTTATAATTAGCACGCTTTGGGAAAGAAAATTTTAGGTTATATCACATATATTTTTGAAGCTTTATTCTAAAATTGGTCAATAGATTTTATGACAAAACACTAAAATATTCTATTTATTTATAAATGTATGTAAATTTTAGACACATAATTAGATTTACAAAACCTTATAACATTAAAGATTAATCGGCAATAAGTTATAAATAGATTTTAGAAAAATCGGATATTCTGCGACATATAGATACATCCAATATCTATATAAAAATATTATTCTATTTTAAATGATTACTATTACACCTAATATCTATAAATATTAATTGCTATAATGCGTACATACCTAAAACCATTGTAGTATATTGGTATTTTGGAAAAAGAGTCGTCTAAATTAAAGATGTTTATATTTTTACCACCAGTTTACAGAACCGTATTAAAACAACACACTTTGACACCGACACTCGGGGAATGTACGCGAATGGTTCTGAAGAATACTGGAGGATTTAATTTTTTTTTAGCAGAGACGCGAAAGTTATTTTCGGTAACATTCTAAAGTAATCTAAGTTTAGACGCCGCGTCACAAGAGTATGAATTAATAAAAAGAATTTTACGACGCCGACTATTCGTTCGGTGTTACTTGCGATGCGCTTTTTAACTTCACTAAACTACATTAACACGTTTTGTGATATTTAAGTCGATTTTACTTCGTAACGTTGAAAGCTAATATAAGCTTAATGTATTTCGCGTAATAATTTTTAAGTTCAATTAAAATATAAATTAACTATTCTGAGAGCAGGTAGGCAAACTCAGTTAATGTAACGGCTAATAAACGTAGAATAATATAATCTTGAATGCAATAACGCAATTCAAGCTTTCGAATAGGAACACCTGTTTGGGCTCCAAGTAAATATTTAGATTTGTAATACGTAAAACATTTCGGATGTTTTCACTGAATGATTTCTTCGACTCAGTTTATATTATCAAATTATTGATGTTTATTTGGATCTAGTACTCATTAAAATTAAATGATATTAGATCACATAAAGGTGCGAACATAGATTCAGATCACTGTAGTGATTATGAAAAGTAAAATGAAGATAAATTTATAAAAAAAGTAATAAATAAAATAAAACATGGAATATAGAGAGATTAATAATACTAATAATAGTTTATGAATTGAATCGGGTTATAAATAACGTAATACAATGTTTATCATACAATAAGTTGCTCAAAATTGAGTTAAAAAGACAAATTAATTAATACATAAACCAAAAGAAACAAACATTAATTTCTTGTAAGCTGTCAATTGTCTAAAAAAGAAAACCAAGAAGTCAAGCCTTGTCAGTGGCACTTTAAAAGTACAATAATTATCGTATTGCAACTCAAAATAATTAATACACAATGTATTATACCGTATGTGTTAAATATCATTAGGCATAGAGAATCAACGTATGAGTACATACAATGTATACGTACATGAGAAATCCGGTCCAATGCTAGCGAAGACCGCGACGACTGACGATTGTCTCCGATACCGATTGACTGGAAATTTTGCATTCAGTCTAGCTGCGGCCGTTACAGTTTGAAAGCGTACAATAAAATTAATGTATAATGACTCTTTATACACCCACTGAAAAGATTCAGTTGGTAAAATGGTTTTATGCTGGCAAGTCTGCAATGGAGTGCATGAATTTGTTTGCGCTAACTTTTGCAGACCGTTCTGTACCTTGCAGACAAACAATTTATAATATTATAAATAAATTTGAAACTTGTTTCTGTCCCAATAACTGTACGAAATGCAAACCAAGAGAGGTATCACCACCAAAAATTGAGGAAAGAGAACGGCGGGATGTATTAATTTGTAGTATTGTGGAAATTGATAACACGAGATCTACTAGAAGTGCTGCCGAGGAATTGGGTACAAGTAACACAACTATTTCACGTATTTGGAAACGTAATGGTTTAAAATGTTTCAAATATTCGAAAACTCAACGAGGACAATTTCCGGAGAATGGAGTTTTGTCAAGACGTTATGGAAAAGATACATCGAGATGAAAATTTCGTTAAAAATATTCTCTTCACCGATGAATCAACTTTTCCATTACACGGAAAGCACAATCCCTCTGTTCTTCGATATTGGGCTTCGGAAAATCAACACCGGCATTTTGCAAATCGCACTCAGTATCCTCAAAAGCTAAACGTTTGGGCAGGTATTTTAGGCGACCATTCTATAGGCCCCTATTTTATTGATGGTATATTAAATGCCGACAAGTATCTCGAATTACTGAAAAATCAAATACTTCCCGCCATTCAAAACATTGGAATAAATCAGGAAATCGTTTGGTTTCAACATGATGGCTGTCCAGCACATAATGCAGTGAGGGTAAAGGAATTTCTAGGAAATACTTTTCCTGACCGTCTTATCAGTGGAACAGGAAACATTAAATGGCCCACGCGATCTCCTGATCTATCTCCGAATGATTTCTTTTTGTGGGGATATCTAAAAAATATTGTTTATACTCATGAAGCTGGTAGAGCAGAAAATCTAGTTGCCTTGAGAGAAAAAATAACTGAGGCTGCGAATTCATTAACTGCCGTCATGTTAGCAAATGTAAGAGCTAATTTCTACGACCGCCTAGGACAATGTCTTGCTGTACAAGGAAGAATTTTTGAACCTCGTGTATAATTTATTATAATTTTTAGAATCCTTTTTTATTTATTTTATTAGGATTATTCTTTAATTTTATTAGAATTACGCTTTTGTTTATGCGACGCACCGCAGCTTAAAAATTTCCTACATCTACTGAAAGAAATAAGAAAAGCAAATCCCCTGCAATTCGTAAATATTATTTTAGAACGCATTACAAGTACCTATGTCGATGGTCAAATGATTACTGCTAACTTGTATTTGCGAAATAATCGGAGACAATCGTTGCCGGCCGTCATAGGATCGGCTTTTCCATATACATATATATACATCGTATGTACTCATATGTATTCCCTATGCCTAATGATATTTGACACATGCGGTATATTACTCCTTCCAAACCATCGGTTTATATTCTATCTACTCTGTTTTTTAATAAGAGAGACAAACCGCTTCAACCCGCATCACACTAGGAATATTTAAGTGACAGCAATTTTGACAGCAGTTTTGGCGGTAAATTTATATGATCCATTTTCACAAGCAAATAGTTTTTCAAAATAGTATATTAAAAAACGAGTTTCATAAGGCACCATTTTGCCGCACGAGATCAGTTTAGAAAACGAGCCGCTTGCGGCGAGTTTTCTAAAGAGGGAGTGCGGCAAAAGGCCTTATGAAACGAGTTTTTTATACTATTTTTTCTATTTTGCGTTTTTTACATTAATAAATTGCTTAAATTGGAATTATTTAATTTGAAAGTTCAGAGTTTAATTTTTATATAAAGCATGCAGTTGGTCACATTGATACTTGACATTTTCAAATTTAAATCTTGCTATTCGCGAAGTATATTATATTACATATTATTTACTACTTTTCGTTAACATTACTTGATACTTCATTTAAAAATATAAACATGAGTGACATAGAAACATATATATGTTGCTATCAATTGTATACAACATACGTTGTTTGTGTAAAATACGGACATATATCATATATGTCAAATGTACATAAATTCTTAAAATCATATGACAGCAATGATATTTATTTCTGTATTCGAACAACGCCAACATTGAAAAATGAAAAAAAGCGTATCGAAATGAGGCTCATTTCGATACTGTTTTGGGTTTCATAATGAGTTCATTTCGAACGCAAAATAGAAAAAATATATTTTGTAGTCTAAATACTATAGAAACACAAAAAATACTTAACAAAAATATTTACTCGATCAACTGATTCCACAATATGGTGGCACTAAATAACCAAATATGGGAAGGGTAAACATGACCGGCAAATGGCTAATTATAACTCTATATTTTGGCGGGCCATTTTAAATTTTGTCTCTTATTAAAAACACACATTGAAATAAATATTTGAAGGTATAGATTGTGGCAGCATATTTGTTATTATTTATATATATATATATATATATATATATATATATATATATATATATATATATATATGTATATATATATAATCATTATTATATTTTATTATATATATGAAATCATTATTGGAAAGAGGTTTTAGGTGTTATTAATAGAGACCAGATGCATCAGGCCGAAATTACGATAGACCATATAAAGAGTCTATAACAGCGCTAAGTACAACTCGCAGTTATTGAATAGCAGTATTCATTCCGTTAAACGCACATCTGCTTTTTGTCATTGAATTGTGACGCAATTACTTCAATATTACATTATATTCCTTTCTTCATTGGCGTAGATAGAAGCGTGATGATTTGTTATAATTTATTTTACTTATTACTTTATATTTCGTAAGATAAATAAGTACGATGAGTTAGTTTCTTTTTTTCATTGTTTTAACTGTGTCTAGTAAGTTTCAAGTTTAGATCTAGAACATTGTTTAACTTGCTTTTTCAGATATGATATGTCGAGAATGGCATCGTGAAACTATGGCGAGTTGGATTGCATGTGCGTTGCCAGTGATTTAGAAATTTATTGCAAAGTCTGTAAAATATCGTTAAAAAATTCCAAGAAATCGCACGTAAAACGTCACTTAGCATCGCAAACACGTACACAGAAATTAGAATCGTTGGAATCTGACAATTTTAACGAAGAACTCTGTGAAATTTTTATGGCGACAAATATTCCATTAAATAAACTTAACAATCCCATCTTCAAAGCATTTCTCCAAAAATATGCTAGTCGAAATGTTCCTGATGAATTCACCTTACGCAAATATTATGTGCCTAGGTGCTAAACGAAAGCAGTAGAACGCATTAGAAGCTATCATCGAAATCAGTACTTATGGATAAGTGCCGACGAAACTGTCGACATATTAGGACGCTGTGTGGCAAACGTTGTAGCTGGTGTACCACATCCAACTATTCCATATAACGCATATGTAATAGCAACAAATGTTATAAATACAGTTGATGCGGAAACAGTAGCTAAAACCATTTACGAGAATATGCACCAAATACTTTATTCGGACGACAAGTACAAAGAAAAAATACTTTTATTTGTAAGTGATAGTACTGCATACATGTTAAAAACAGGCAGACTATTAAAGGAAACATATCCTAATATACTGCATACTATTTGTGTAGCACATGCTCTCCACAGAATCTGTGAATATATCAGAGACACCTTTTCGGAACTTGATAGACTTGTATCCGCTCTTAAAAAAGTTTTCAGGAAAACACCATTGAGAGTAGTTCTTTACAGGGAAAAACTTCCATCTTTGTCACTGCTTTCCTTTCCAGTAATAACTAGATGGGGAACATGGTTGGAAGCTACTAGTTTCTATTCAGAGAATTTCGATAGTTTACAAAAAATTTAGTTACATGTTTAAATGACAATATCAGAAATATTTCTGAGTGCAAGGAACTAATACAATTTCCAAATTTAAAAAATCAGTTGTAGTACATACTTTCTTCAGGAGCACTTTGGAATTTTTCCAAAACTAATCACTTATTTTGAAAATTAAAATCTCAAATTAAATGATGGATTAAAGGTGTCACACTAAATGTGACTATTAATAATTTGAAAAATATTCCAAGTGACTTCGGATGTGGCCGCAGTTTTTAATAGAAATCCAGATTTAATAACATTGCGGCAATTGTGTATGGGGGACAATGCCTTAAAATCTAACTGCTAAATACGGTGAACTAAAAGAATATTTCCAGTATGCACCTATAACCAGTTGGGATGTAGAAAGGACGTTTTCTGTCTACAAAGATGTATTTCATTCAAAAAGAACCAATTATACAGAAGAGAACCTTGAGAAATATTGCTAGTTAATATTAATACTCCTTTACTCATGTGATAACCTAATTGGGTAATGTTTTATATTATTGATATAGTCAAGGTGTGGCCCCGGTCTTATTTATATTGTATACACAAACACGGCCTCGGTCCATCTGATTGACTAACACAAGCGTTCTCAATTAGAAGTATACACACTTGCACATCTGTTTACACATAAGCGAGGACGTAGTCAAACGAGGGCATTCTAATGGTATATAAGATGTTCTATTAAAGAACAAGGATCAATCGTAGTTAGAGAGCCAGTTAGATCTCTCCTTTGACTACCATACTAATCGTTGTTATATGTGTAAATAATTGTTATGTTTGATAAGTATTAACTTATTATACTTCGTTAAACAAACACCATCTGAGTATTATTTCCCATCAGAGTATCAACGCAACAATGTAGCCTCCACAGGACCCGGCTACATTACACTCAACTTGAACTACAAAATGAACAAATAAAAATGTATTTCGTATTTTATACATCACCACCCGTTGCTTTCCAATTTTATAAATAAAATTAGAAACTCTTTAAGAATACAAATTTTCAATACTGCGCCGGTGGGCGATGAGTTATCGGCTTCTCTTTCGTTTGCATTATATTGAAGTGATATCCGTCCTGCCTTTCACTGAAAATTATTGGATACTGTAACGCATTGTAGGATCGCTGCGTTTCAGCCACATCTTAAACTGTATTATTCCGCCGACGAATATTAATGTCACGCTTGTTAAACCCATGTCACGCTTAGATAATAGCCACTTCATCAGTAGTTAATGCGTTGTAGCGTCTGGTATGCTCTCCGGCGTTCTGTCAATTAATGAAACCTGCATAAATGCTGACATTTAGGCCTTTTTTTATAACTGTTTGGTTCATACTTCGAGAAGTTCGCCGTATCGAACTGGCATCCCCAGAGAGTTCCTCGAAATTTGCACCGAACGCTCGTAATCAGCTTATTCTTCTCGATAATAATAAAATTAATCAGAAGCTCATTCTGTCTCTTCGTGCCAAGGTCAAAGCAGCGCATTTATTAAATTGACAGTCCGTGATCCAACCGGCTATCCAAACCGTTGGATAGGTAGAGGAGGACCTATTGCCTGGCCTCCTCGATCTCCCAACCTAACGCCGTTGGATTTTTACCAGTGGAGACACCTCAAAAAATTGGTGAATTCCACTTCGGTCGATACTAGGGAGGAACTTCTACAGAGAATCACGTATCATTGTGATATGATAAGGAACACGGCTGGGTTATTGTTGCGGGTACAACAGTCCTTAATTCGTCGTGCCTGCGAGTGTATCAAACTTCACGGAGCCCATGTTGAATCCTCTTATGAAATGTTTCTATAATTTCGTTAAGGTGCCTCCTGGGACACACTGCGTTGATATTAAGTACAGTATTCCCCCGTTTTAGGAAGGCTCGCTTTACGGAATTTCGAAGTTACGAACATTATTATTAAATTATAAAATTCGTTATACGAATGAAAAATTTGCTATTACGAACGTGTGCAAGTCGTGGTGAAATTACTACAATGTGGCAGCACAACACCAAGTGCTGCCACCTTATAGTAATTTCACCATAGTGCAAGTTGTGTATTGTACAATTTTAATTTAATTTGGGAACTCCCCGAAAGCAATAAGTTAGGTTCTATCATTCATTTAATTTCTTTAGTGCAAGTTTTGTATTGTTTAAGTGGAGTCAAATAATTTTTTGTTGGAGGTATATCAGTAAAGTCTATTATTGCTTGTGTTATATTAAGTCGAAATATATTTTGCTATAAAAATGCCAGGTAAACGAACAGAAACTACGGTTCACGCCACCAGTGCAAAAAAGATCCGTAAAGCGATCACATTGGATGTAAAGCTTGATGTTTTAAGACGGCTCGAAGCAGGTCAGAAAAATAATGAAATAGGAAAAGCTTTAGGCCTCGCTGCTTCAACTGTTTGTACAATTAAGAACAATCAAGATAAAATAAGAAATAGTTTACAAAGAGTAACATCTTTAACTGCAAAATGTGTTTCAAAACAAAGAACTGGGGTAATGAAAGATATGGAACGAATGCTAAGTGTATGGATAGACCACCAACAAAATATTGCGATAAACACCACTATTATACAAGAAAAAGCCAGAAACCTTCACCAGTATTTAATAACGAAAAATTGGGAAGGATCTAAGACAGAGCAGTTTTTAGCTAGCAAAGGACGGTTTGATAGATTTAAAAAAACGTCCTTCCTTACATAATATAAAAATGTCTGGTGTAGCAGCAAGTGCAGATGCTGAGGCGGCAAAAAATTATCCTGCAACATTTAAAAAAATTATAGAAGACGGTGGCTATACCCCACAGCAAGTATACAATGTAGACGAAACAGGTCTGTGTTGGAAAATAATGCCATCTAGAACATTCATTTCCAAACAAGAAAAATCTGCGTCAGGGTTTAAGGCAGCTAAAGACCGTATTACGATTTTACTTGGAGGGAATGCTGCAGGAGATAATAAGTTAAAGCCCATGCTTATTTATCATGCTGAAAATCCACGAGCCTTCAAAGGTTGTAACAAATCAGAACTTGGTGTTATCTGGCGATCAAATAAAAAAGGGTGGATGACAGCAAATCTTTTTGAAGACTGGTTGAATAATTTCTTTGCAAGTTCTGTGAGAAAATTTAATTCAGAGCAAAATATTTCAAACAAGGCATTGCTAATTATTGACAATGCACCTAGCCATAAGCTAAGTCTCATACTTGACAACATCAAAGTCGTATTCCTACCACCAAATACTACTCCTATACTTCAACCTATGGATCAGGGTGTAATTGCTAACTTTAAGGCTTATTATTTGCGCCGCGTTTTCAAGAATCTTATCAAATATGTTGATGGTCCAAACCGGACAACTATTACAGAATTTTGGAAGCAATTTAATATATTTAATGCTATTGATAACATTATAAAATCTTGGGATGAAATTAAGGAAACAGCCATGAATGGAGTATGGAAAAAATTATGGCCCGAATGCACTAATGATTTCGGTAGTTCATTACAAAACATTCAAGAAATTCAAAATGAAATTGTTGCTATGGCACACGAAGTCGGTATGGATGAAGTGGGCAATGAAGATGTGGCAGAAGTTCTTGGATCGGGACAGGAAGATGTTTCAAATGAAGAATTAATAGCGATGCTTGAAGGAAGCACGGATGCAGAAAATGCGGGGAGTCTTACGCATTGCGAAAGTTCTCGTATTTTGACATCGCAAAAAATGTCAAAAGCGTTTTCTCTTATCCAGGAAGCTATCGATATATTTTCGGAAAACGATCCTTCTGCAGAAAGAAGTCTTAAGGTTTCCAGAGAAATAGAAAACTCAATTCTTTGCTATAGACAATTATACAAAGATAAAAATAAATGTGCGAAGCAAACCTCATTAATTTCTTATTTTTCTAAAAAAAGTGTTGCAGCTCCTAATATTCAAGAATCTGTCGAATCTATTTCCGATGCCAGTTTAGATGAAGGATCATCTACTAGCTTAGGCGAGGGCTCATACAACACATCAGAATAGATATAACATTTATAATTAATAATTTTTTAATATGTAATGTTAAGTTATTATTTTAATTTTAAAATTAAATGTTCTTTTTTTAATGTAAAATTTGCTTTTTTAATGAATGTCTTATATATTTTATTTTTAAAGCGAATAAATATCTTTTCATATCACTTTTTATAAATGTTTTTAAAAAAAGGGTTTCGCATAACGAACATTTTGGGTACACATCTATGTATTTTTAATACAAACTCATACTAATATGGATCTCGCTTTACGAATATTTTTTATCCCTGGAACGTATCTATTTATTTTCAATAGAATGGCATACTACCCGCTATACGAATATTCGATATACGTCTACTTTCACAGAACGTATCCTATTCGTAAATCGGGGGATTACTGTACCTACTTAAAGAAAAATTAAAAAAAAATGATTTCCAGCTGCGTCCTTCAGTGACGCATATCTGCGTAAGAAAGGCCTGTTGGAAAAAAAAATTATAGGAACTTGTCATCTTATTTTTTCATGTTCTATCTGCATCTGAGAGATTTTCCAAATTTTCTCGGACAGCTTGTACAAAGAATTCAAATAAATTTTACCTCAAAGTAGCCCTTGGAAATTTTGATTATGTCTTAGCTTGTTACTAATTTTAATAGGAATTTTGTTGGTTATGAGATGAGATATTTGATTGAAATGACAAATGTCAAAATAATAAAACGAACATTTTTAAGTGAATGAAATATGTTTATTTCCAACAAACAAGCAAAATTTTATAAAAATTGTTCAAAGTCCACCACCTTGTTCGAAACATTTCTCACATCTTCTTCTAATGGAGGAAAAAGTGTTTTGTAGTATCGCATTGTCAATTCCATTAATTCTTTCAGCAATTCTGATTTGAAGGCCTGCAAGATCAGGTATCTGTACTTGATAAATTGAGTTCTTTAAGAATGGCCATAAAAAGAAATCACATGGGGTAATGTCACAAGATCTAGGTGGAAATTCATGTTCAGTGTTTAAACTTATTAACCGATTTTGAAAAAATTGCTGCAGAATATTAATTTTTCACCTGCTGTGTGTGCTCTAGCTCCGTCTTGTTGCAAGTAACCCTGTGTTATTTCTTCGTCGTCAAGCTGTTCGATAAATGGCATAATAATTTCTTGTCGATACCTTTCTCCTGTTAAGGTTCCGTTAAAAAAAATAGGGCCAATAATTCTCCTTCGACTAATCGCACACCATACACCAATTATCTGCGGATGAAGTGCGGTTTCAACAAAAAAATTATGTGGTTTCTCATTAGTCCACATCCTCATATTTTGTGAGTTCACATATCCATTCAGATAAAACCATGACTCATCAGAAAAAAAGGTTTTGTCAAGAAGGTCATTATCAAAATTATTTAAGAACCACTGACTAAACGTTATTCTTCTGGGATAGTCGATTTCCTTGATTTCTTGATAACAGGTCATGTGATATGGAAATAAATGTAAGTCCATTTTTAAAATTGTATGACATGTGCCAATTGACACACCCACTTGTTGTGATAATGCTCGTACGGAAGTTCTTGGTGAATTATTTATAATTTCTCTTACATTATTAACTAGCTCTTCTGTACGCTTTTTCGCCCGACCTGCGCCTTCTTTCTGTTTAACACTCCCTGTTTCTCTGAAAACCATAACGGAATGTGTCACTGTGTGCCGAAAACTGTCATAATCAAAGATGACGTTAGGGAACTCATTTCTAAATTCTTCTAAACAATCTTGAAGAGAATACTGCCATTGTCCGTCAATCTTACGTCCGTTTCGAAAATAAGATTCTAGCATGAATGATTTGTGTTGTATAGTAAAAACCATGTTAAATCAATTTTAAATTACAAAGCAATTTTTGTCAGCTATGCATCTGTCTAATTGACAACTAATGCAAATTTAAATTATTAATAATCATACGTTTTTAAAGGAATGGCCTACTAGAGGCAAAGCTTATTTGAACGCTTTTTATATTAGATTGGCAATAGATTTTATTATAAATTTCTCTAAACTGTGTAAATTTTTGTAACAGAGCAAGTTTTTTACTTTAAAACGGACCATATTTTATAATCAAATGGATTTAAATTCGGGCTGGATAATGGCCAATCATTTTTCTCTAATAAAGTACATTTCTTTCTAAGCACCCCTCAGTACTTCTTCTTTTTAGTCTTTTGGTTGGACGTCAATAAGTCCAGACACTGGTGCACAATGCTCAAGGAGAAGAACATGTTGTTGTGGGAATGTTCATACATTTAAGCTTTTTGTTCCCGTCAAGCCGCTTAAGGGCAAAAACGAAAGGATAGACTGATTATCTTTTTCTGATGTTCTTCATTATGTATTCCATAATCCATGACTTCACTATACTATATTATATTTATAGGAAGAAAAAACTAAAATAAAGTTACCAACATGTTCTCTTATTATTAACAATCAGTCTGTTGAAATATTAAAGTTATTATTTTTGTCACTATTATAATAGATGTTTATCTTATTTTAGGGCAAGTAGATAAAATCAAAAACAACACGTTATCAATCTCAGGAAGTAAATACAGGCCTAAGGCACTAATAAAAAAAATTAACAGCGGAATTATCGTACACGTGACAAGCTAGGGATATCACGCATACTTCAAAAAATAATTTACAAAATTACTCGCCTATCGATCCTTAGTAGAAGAGTGATTAACTCTGACTTACCGAAAGATTTGGAAGCCTGTCGTTTGTACATTTCCAAACAGGATCTCCTGTGTACCATTCGATGTGTGACAGCCTGATACTTTTTACGAAATTCGTGTTCGGACTCTGTACTTTCGATGCTTGATGTAGAGTCGCGTCTAGGGGCGTCATCATCTGCTCGACATAGTTCAGTTTGTTGAAGCAAAAATTTTTATTTGTAATTGTTTAAACGCTACTTAAGATAATTGGGAAGGTATCACTTGTTGCATATAACGATTACTTAAAGGTTTTCAGAACATAAACTCATTTTTTTAATCAAATTAATTAGAAGATTTCATATTTGATGTTTATAATTAAACACCGCCATTCTCGGTCGGCTCGCAGAGGCGTGGACAAGCGAGAGGTTCAAGAGAATCACTTTATCAGCGCTTCGCGTGTTATATCTATGTCATACATCAACATCTATGATAGTGTGAAGTTGTTTATAGACGAATAGACGTATTTGCAAATATATGTAGGTGTAATTCGAACGGAAAGCATTTTTGTAAATTACGCACACATTTATTTCAGTAAACCCAACGTAATGACGCCGTCGCTTGGCTGCCTAAGTGGCGGTGTTTATTTATAATAGATCTAACAAAGTTTACGTTTTAGTATTGAAGGTTTCTGACGAAAAGAAATCTCAAAAACAAAATCCAATGTTATTTACTTTATGGGTGACGTAGTGATGATTTCTAATAATAAAATAAATTTAAGAAAGGAATAAAATATTAATATTATTTACATAAGAGGGAGGCTTGATATATAGGGTCTCTAATAACGCTACTGGATGACTAGCGGAGATTAGTCGTTGAATAACAATGTTATTTATTGCGAGTTCGATTTCAAAGATGCGTACAAAGCTATGATCAGTGATAGAATTTTAAACGCTGGAACGTTGCGCGGTCATTGAAATTTACAAGTGTTTGAAAGCTGGCAACGATTGTATGGACGTGAAGAATGTTCGCTAGTAGCTTCGACGTAAAAAATTCCAAAGACAAGCGAATGCACTGCTTCGAGCAAATTGCCGGATTAAGCAAAAACAAATTTCTGGGCAATTAGGAATTAGTGAAGAAAAAGTCCAGTACAATGTTCAGACGTTTAAAGGATGAAGAAAAAACATTTGTTAAGAACTTCTTAATCAGTATCGATGTGATGGAGATGATTGTCTCATGAACCGGGAAATCATCACCAGGAACAAATCTTTGGTTCATTATTATATCCTCGAAAACAGGCTGTAGTCAATGGAATATTGTCGTTCTGATTCTAAACTTGTACAAAAATTCAAAAGAGTTCCAACAGTGCAAAAAGTCATGCTCACCATTTGCTTGGATGCAAAGGGAAGTCATTCATACCGAACATCTACTACCAGGAATCAACGATTAATTCAATAAGATACTACAAAACTTTTACGATCACTAAAGAATCGTATGCGTGGAGTAAGGCCGGAAAGAACGAATTTATTTTTGCACCATGACATGGCCAGACCGCATTGCAGAAACAGAAGGATGAAGATAGTGATTTGGCACCTTCAAGTTTCTGGTTGTTTCCAAAGTTTCCAATGTATTTAAAGGTCAACATTTTTTATCAGACACCGGGATTCGGGCTGCTATTAGCAATTGGATCAACTGTAAACAAGAAAGTTTTTTCATGGATGGAATGAAGAAATGCGTCTAGCTTTCGGAGAAATGTTTTTTGTGAGAAAATAATTGTGTATACATATTAATAGTAAAATAAATTTACTTCATCTTGAGATTAGTTTCATTATTTTGTCTTCTTATTCCTATTTTATAGAGTGGAAGACCTTATATATCAACCCGTTCTTGAAAACATTATGTCATAAATATGAAATCTTGTTCCTAAAGAGCATTGAGTCCTGATTCCGAGAATCAACTCATATTGACAAAACTTTAAACAACTATAGCTGCTCAAAACAAATTATGTGAAGTCAAAACTGCATCTTAATTGGAAATTTGAAGACCCTATCATATTAGAAAAACTTTTATAAACATTATCTTGAATCGTTGGGTTCATGCTTCATAAACTTCTGCGCACCAAAATCCTACATATACAAGTGTCCCGTATCGCTATGTTCAAATTTTAGGAGTGTAAAGTAGACTTCATTTCAAGTAACAAAAACGAAAAACTTGTATATACATTTTTATTTGTTTCAAAGTTATAGATCTATGAATGTGATTGTCAGATTATGAAAAAAATGTAATCCTAAAGTCAATAAAAACTGATTTTATTTAAAAAAGTTCAATTAATAATATTTTCGAAATGTCCACCTCCTTGTTGAATGCAGGCTTGTGCCCGTAAGCCAAGAGAAGAAGTACTTATCCGAATTTCATACTTGTTTTGTCGGATTTGCTTGGCAGCCAGGTGAATACGATCCAACAACTTTTCTCTTGTGTTCGAAACTTGCGCGTAGACTAAATTTTTCATGTACCCCCATAAATAAAAGCCAAGGGGATTAAGATCGAGTGATCTGGGTGGCCATGCAACAGGACCACCTCGACCAATCTTGGATAATTGACGTTAACCCAATTTCGGACAGCTATTCCGAAATGTTGTGGTGCCCCATCCATGTGAAACCACATGTCTTGTCGAACATTCAGTGGGACATCCTCTAAAAGACCTGGCAGTTCGTCAATAAGAAATTGAAGGTAATTGTCCGCATTTAACCTCCTAGGAAGAACGACAGGACCAATCAACAAGTCATCGATTAGGACCGCCCAAACGATAATAGAAAATTCATGTCGAAATTTAGATGGGCGTATAGCTTTGGGATTTTCTGATGACCACCTATGCAGGTTTCTCAGATTTGTAACACCACTTCTCGTGAACGTAGATTCATCTGTCCAGAGGACTGTTCTGCAGAAATTAAAAGGAAGCCGTGACTGTCTTAATATCCAGGTAGAATAAACTAGACGAGCATAGTAGTCTACCTCAAAAAATGGTGTCCCCTGCGATAGTGATATTGATATAAGCCCTCACGTTTTAAAATTCGCCAAACTGGCGTTTGTGGCACTCCTAGTTGTCTAGCGATTCGATGTACACTGAGAGTTACATCCCTTGTAACAATAGCTACTGCTTCTTCATCTAAGATTGCTGGCAAGTTTACTCCTCGGTCGAAAAGATAATCACGCAGTCCGCATTCCCGAAATTGTCTGTGTACTTCCAGAAGCGTTCTGTAATGAGGAATGCGCCTATCGGGAAACCGATGTCGGTATTCAATAACTGCTTGACGTGCTCTGCCGTTACAGTAGCCATACACAAAATGCGTGTCCGCATACTCTTGAGAAGAAAATCGGTAAAGCATTTTGAATAAAGAAAACGTGTCCACTCACTAATAAGCTGTTGTATGAACTGAAACGTAATGTAATCCTTTATTAAAAAATGCAACGTTAACAGTCATCTGAACATTTGTTTATTGTATGATATTCATGGTTCAACACTTACGAAATAAGTAAGAACCTTCTTTATCATAAATCAATTTCCAGTACTCTTTTTTGTAGATCTCCAAGAAATTACTGTATGCACTACGACACGTGTTTATTTATTTTAGGATAACGTTTTATTATGCGACGTTAACAATCACAGGCCTGTTACTGAATCGTATAACTTTTTTTAAATAAAATCTGTTTGTATTGACTTTAGGAATACATTTTTTTTCATGATCTGATGATGATCAAATAAAAATATATATATAAGTTTTGCGTTTTTGTTACTTGAAATGAAGTCTACTTTACACTCCTAAAATTTGAACATAACGATACGGGACACTTGTATATTCTCTTCACATCTTTACCTTTCTTGAAAAAAGATATCATAAATATGAAATCTCTTTGCCAAAGAGCATTGAGTTTCTTATTCCGAGAATCAAATTATATTGACAAAATTATAATAAACCATAACTATTCCAAACCACCATGCAAGCTTGTGATTAACTTCATCTTAATTTGAGATGTAGTCGATTTGAGGATGCTAGTCGTATGAGTGAAGCCTTTTAAAGTAAAATTTTAATACATATTTCTTAATAAATACTAAGAAATTCTGATGCTTACAAGATTTTATGATCGTATGACGATACAAATTCATATAAATAACTGACAGTCATCTGGAAAATTACCAAACAAGTCCTATATATTAGTGAAAATATTTTATGCAATTGAGAATCGAAAATTGGCCCTATGGCCCTGTAGATCTTGAAGACGCGGGTTCATCCCGGAAACAAAGAAAAGCCCGAAGGCCGATATTCAATAATGTCTTTTTACTATAGAATTTGAAAATACATAAGTTTCTTGTGAATTGGGTGTAGATTAATTTATGGGTTTCATAATTGTAGAAACTTTATTCGAGGAAGTGATAAATGATAAAATCTACGAGAAGAATTAATAAAAATTTTAATTGTATTTGAATTAGTCGAGGATTTTATTAGAAGATTTAATTTAAGTTAAGATAAATGAGAGGTTAAAGTACCTGTGGTAGAATCAAATGTTATTTTGAAGGAAGTAGCCAAAGAAAAATATGGATAGAAAATTTTAAAAAGTAGTAAATTTCGGAATTAATATCGAGTGCTATTCAAAATTAATTAATTAGATTTATAATAAGTTACGTATGTTAACGAAATAAACAATTTTGATCAATTAGAAAGAGAAAATTTAATTTTTTTAAATATTCATTAATTCGAGATTATAAATATTTCCTTTTTAACGGCACAAAGGTAATAATGATATTTTTAATTGAATTAATTTAATATTTAAAGTGATATTGCAGAAATAATTCGAAGATTACAGAATTACCTGTGGAGGATTCAGGTCTTGACCAAGTTTGCATTTCTTCCTGATCACCAATATATATCCAGCATCCTTCGGAATAAGGCACGTTATATAGACCCACATCATCTTCGTCTTCTGGAGCACCAGGAAGGACACTTGGGCTGGAATCAGTGGCTCTCAAACCTTCCATACCTGCGTCTGTGGATCTCGCCATTGGTCGCAATTTTCCCCGGTTTGTTTCTGACTTTTCACCTCGTTCTTCTGACTAACAAAAATCACGTGCAGAGACGAGTTTAACATGAAATTAAAAGCGATTCAATAATCACGAAATTTTAGTGCAGAAATTTATAATTTAAATATAAAGCTACCCGTACCTTACCTTTGCCCGAACATCCGATCTGTATTTAATATGTCGTCTTTCTGCTTGACACCTTTCTTCAGATCTGAATCGCTTCTCCAGTTTCTTATAAAGTCTTCCAGTTGTATGCTTTTGTCGTGGGGAATCTTCAAATCCAGCAGGTGGTTGGACAATGTCAGGTTGCGCACCGTTACTGCTTACACTTTTATCGTGATCATCCGTTGTTACTATATCCACTTCTTTGCCACAATGTAAACAGTGTACTTGATGATCTGTAGCAGCTGCATGGCTGCTGGGATCGCTGTAGAATACACTATCACTACCTGGACTTACAGACCGTAATGATTCTGCACTCAATGCTTTTAATCGAGCCGTATCTGGACTGCTTTTTGGACTTCTTCTTCTTTTAGTAGGGGATCCAGAAGGACTTTAAAACAGTTTAGGTTATTGCAGGATATGGGGTATATCAAGCAAAATTTTACCTTTGTGCGTTTAATTTAGTCTTAGAAACAATTTTTTTGGGATCATCTTCAGCTTTTAATAGTTGCGCAGAGGATTTTCGCCGGGACAGACTCCCGGGCAAACTTGACGCCTTCTCTTCTACATTACTATTTTTACGTCTAGTTTTTGATCCAGTTGGTGACCTTGGCGTTGATTTCCTTCTATTATTATCTCGTAACTTCTTTGATTTCCTAGGAGATGTTTGTTCCGGTTTCTTTTCTCCACATACTCCGCTACTGGATTCATCCGATGTAGCAGCTAACTTTCCATCTTCGTGAGCACTCTGGATCCATTCTTCAGCTGTTCGCAAATTTTGTGGTGACTTTTTGGTGTACTGGATCTTCTTGTGATTTTGCATTGGACTGCGCGTTCTCACTTTGCCGCGTTTCAGTTTCGGGTCGCTAATTTTGATCGTTTCGCGAGAAGGGGATAATTTTCGGCCATGTTTTTGACTGAATTTAGTTTTTCCGTTGGATGACGTGGCGCTTGTTTCAGATTTACTCACTTCTAATGTGTATGGTCGCTTCTTCCTCTTTCCTTCGTCTGTGTGGTAGTCGACCCTATCTGATTTGGAGGATTTCCATGTAGCACTAGAATAATGCAAATACAGTTAAAATAATTTAATAATAAGTACAAGCGACAAACATAAACGATGCGACAATTAAATAACGAGAATTCTTCTCTGTGGACAAGGAATGGCTTAAGCATTTACCCCTTCACAATGATCTTTTTCTAGTGTGGTACACTTGTTCCAGTGATTCTCCCAATTCTGGAAGGATAGTTGAAAATCATCTGAAGTTAACCGCTTTAGAAACTCCATCGTGTTTCTTCGGTCGTATCAAAACGGTGGTCTTTTAGCCGAGTTTTAATACTGGTAAACATGGAAAAGTATGCAGGAGTCAGATCCGAGCTTTAGGAGGAAATAATTTTTTTCGTTAACAATTACTGCAAAACGAAAACAGTGTGGACAGGGTAGTTATCATGATGCAGAACCCATCTATTCATGGTCGATTCTGGTCTCATCCAAGCAACTCTGGTACGCAAACGCTGTAGGATACCAAAGTAGAAGGTACTTTCACAGTTTTACCCTGTGGCATGAACTCTTTATAGATCACGCTTCCAATGTCAGAAAAAACAGTTTCCATTGTCTTGATTTGAGACCATGATATTCTGGCTTTTGTCGAGCGCTTTCCTCCGTCCTCTACGCTCTGCTTACTCTGTCTCCGAGCTTCGGGGTCATACTGGATCACTCAACTTTCGTTTCCAGTAACAATGGTTTTCATCCAAGTTCGCCTTTCATTTTAGATGCGTTCAACAAATTCAGCAAATCGACAAACGTCCTTCTGCTCCGCTGTGTCTTCGGGACGAGTTTAGCACACAACTTTCTCATCCTCAAACCATCGTGTAACATCTGGCGCATCATTTCCTTGTTTATTTCGTCGTCTTTCACAGATTCACGACCGGCTTTAAATTGCTCTACCCACTGTTAAATACGTGCGTATGATAGGCACTCATCGCTGTAAATATTTTTCAATTTATTTAAAATTTCCGATGGTTTTTCTCCTGATTTCACTAGGAATTTGATAACAATTCTTTGCTCCCTTTTGTTATCGAACATTTTGCCGACATGCAATTTCCACACAGTCTAGTTTGAAATTGTCTACAACATGTAAAACCTGTTTGGTGACATTGCGCCGTTGCAGACATGTGCACAAACTGTGGAGTTTTACGGAGTCATAACGCGTCATAACGTTCTTCGCAAGAATTCTCGTTATTTAATTACCACACTTCGTATATTAAACTAGATGGCTATGTTATGGAAGTCAGGTTTACAAGTGAGAATGGTACTCTAGAAAGAAGTTTTATTAATTGTAAAATGTGATCAATTAATATAATCAACAAGTCGTTTCATTTTAATAGAAAATACTACCACAAATTTTTAGAACTAGGATCTCATTCAATAGGAATCCTTAGGCTCTGGTAATGAAAACTACATTAATTATAACATGTAAATGCCATAATGTTCTACTTATCACTATGACTTCACTAACTTTAAAGCATTTGTCCTCTTCAGTCTTCTTATCTGATTATCTAGAAGCTGGATGGTCACGATGTTAGCGTGATCTAAGAATCATGTTTTCATGGTTCTTGACGAATTTGACATTTGTCTCGCTGACAGTGCTTTTTTGTTCAAAACGGTGAATTATCTGAATATTGTTGTATTGGGCACAATCCCATTCAATACCTGTTCAAACTGTCATCAGAATCTGTTTGTTCAGTAGAACTTTATTCTATACTGTCAGAGTGGAGTTCTTTCTTAACAGTCAATACATTTCCTTGAAATTCTGTTCTACTTATTCTATTTTATTTTTAACGTTCTTTTAGTAGCGGATACTTGCATCAAGAGTAATATCTAAATATTTAGCGGCGGTTACATATAAAAATAGTGTTATTTATACTAATAAGAAAATTATGTTTTTGTTACTAAAATTAACATGAACCAATTTTATCTTATTCAGCTTTATTCTTCATTTTTTGGCATAGGTAATGATATGGTCTGTGGAGATTTGTAGCTTGTTTGCTGCGTTTCCGCGGTTTTTGCCTTGGGCGAGGATAGCTGCATAACCAGCAAAGGTGGCCGAAGTTTTATATTTTAGAGTAGTAAAGGTCAAGTGTAGAGCAAATATAAAATTCTTGCAGCACTCCTTTATTGATTTCTCTTTACTCAGAATAAGGTTCTTTTTGCTTTGTTCTAAAGACTTTATCTGATATTCTACCAGTTATGAAAACTTTGGTAAGTAACAGTTCATCTTGTGCTTGAATTACACGTATCATACTTTATTAAAAACCTGCACCACGTGGGAAGTTAGCAGAGAGTAGAGACGCTTGTTTTGAAGGTATTCCGAAAGAAGATTGGTTGGGAGCTTTTAAACCGTGGAAAGAAAGAATAGTCAAGTGTATAATTGCTGAAGGGAATTACTTTGAGCATATTTAAAATAAAATCTTTGAAAATATTAACCGTGTTTTTTACTCTCAATAATTGCAGCTTGTCCCTCGTAACGTAAAACACGTCAATGTATAGCAAACGCCAATTAAGTTGGCGCGAGGAGGGGTAAGTTCGCGCAGGATTAGAAGTAGTGGGGAGATTTGTATTTGGTTTTACATCAAATGTCAGATAATTCTAACCTTTGAGTGTGTATCACTTTATGATCCCTTAGCAAAGACATTATGTTCCGTCAAACGTCAATGACAAATGTATTCTGACAATTACTTGAGTAGTGGGGGTGGACGTTTTTAAAAATGGCTTCTGCGCACCCCCTCCCCGCGCTAAACTTAATTAGCGCTTGCTACGCACATGTAACGATCGACAACTAACTGAATCGGGGGCAGCGTTGCCAACCCGAAAATTCTGAATTCGGTAGACTCATTCGTAAAAAATCGGTATAAATCGGTAGATTTAAAAAAGGTGGCAAATTTAAAAGAAAAAGATTTATTTATTAAAAAAACATTAAGAATTTACATTTTACAAAAATTATATTTAATAAAAAAAACATTAGGTAAATATTTTATTGTTGATAAAGGTACAAAAAAATTAGTCATTATTCTAAATATTAAGAATGGTTATCTTCTATGAACAAACACAATTCATATAGTATGTTACATAGTTCCTAAAATGAAAAATAGATTTGGTTGCATACCTAATCTAATTTTCACTTGAGGAACTATATAAATTATAAATTCACGATGAAAACGAACACTTGGTTATATGTTTCACTAAATTTTATTTACATAAAATAAGACAATTGTTTCGGGCTCTGCAGTCCATTTTCAATTAACATAAGAATAAATTTTCTAAAGTATAAATAGATGTATGTAACTACAAAATAGAAAGGGGATAACGTTACTAACAAATTTTCGTGCAAATGGAAAAGGGGGTATTTTAAGATACAATATAATTATTCAAAGCTCATTAAATTCAAATAACTGCCCTCATTATCGACGAAAGGCTAAACTCTGTTTGCTCGTTTACAATGTTTAACGACTTATTTTTCGCCTTTGAAATTTCTAATATTTCCAGGAGATTTAATCTTAATCCTTTTGAAGAAGAGTGTAATATATTAAAATTGTCCGATGAGATCATATGGTTGTTATCAATGCAGTGTTCTGAAATCCCTGAGCATTTCCTGGAATTTAAAATGGCTTTTCTGTGTTCAGTAATACGAGTGTGAAAACTTCTACCTGTTTGCCCGATGTAAAACGCATCACAGGTCATGCAATTGACTTTGTATATTCCACATTTTTGTGTTTTTTCAAATCTATCTTTATTGTTGGCCCACAATTTACCTAAATTAAATTTATTTACTGAAATAGTTTATATGTTGTTTATTGTTAATCTATTAGTGATTTTATTCGAGGTCCTACCTACATACCTAATAGATTAACAAAAAACAACATAAAAACTATTTCGGTAAATAAATTTAATTTAGGTAAATTGTGGGCCAACAATAAAGATAGATTTGAAAAAACACAAAAATGTGGAATATACAAAGTCAATTGCATAACCTGTGATGCGTTTTACATCGGGCAAACAGGTAGAAGTTTTCACACTCGTATTACTGAACACAGAAAAGCCATTTTAAATTACAGGAAATGCTCAGGGATTTCAGAACACTGCATTGATAACAACCATATGATCTCATCGGACAATTTTAATATATTACCCTCTTCTTCAAAAGGATTAAGATTAAATCTCCTGGAAATATTAGAAATTTCAAAGGCGAAAAATAAGTCGTTAAACGAGTAAACAGAGTTTAGCCTTTCGCCGATAATGAGGGCAGTTATTTGAATTTAATGAGCTTTGAATAATTATATTGTATCTTAAAATACCCCCTTTTCCATTTGCACGAAAATTTGTTAGTAACGTTATCCCCTTTCTATTTTGTAGTAACATACATCTATTTATACTTTAGAAAATTTATTCTTATGTTAATTGAAAATGGACTGCAGAGTCCGAAACAATTGTCTTATTTTATGTAAATAAAATTTAGTGAAACATATAACCAAGTGTTCTTTTTCATCGTGAATTTATCAAGATGTTTCACCAAGTGCCAAGCGAAAGTTCAATCAATTTAATATAAATTATGTTTGTTCATAGAAGATAATAATTTTTTTTCAACAGGAAAAGTATAACAATTGTTATCGCCTAAGTATGTTTTGTATGCAACAATGCTGATAGACTTTCAGTGCTTAATTTGTTTCGTTGCTTTGTTTTCATCAAGTTTATGGTTGAGAATATCCTTTCTATATTAGCCGAAGAGTGTGGAAAAGATAATATATTGAAGGCAAAAGAACTCAAAAGATTAAACATTGCAGATCCGTCACCCAGTGTCAGCTTTTTGACTTCTTGCCAAAATAGCACAGCATTATCTGGAAATGCCTGAATTTCGTCGGTATTTCTTAGTAACCGCCATTCAGTGTCAAGTGTTTGTAACTGTGTATCATTTATTAGGTTTGGAAGTATAAGTGCTACTTCCGTAATAGAGCTTATTGAACCATCTTTCACACTGCTAGGATCAATAAAATTGAATAAATTAATTATATTTTCTTTTAATGGAAATCTTTGAATTATTTGGCTACATGCATCTACATAAAAATTTAAACACCTCTGTCTAAAAAAGCTATTTGGTCTCCTGTTAAATTTAATTCTAATACAGCTTTTGTAACCTTAGCACCATAATAAATTTCTCCAATGGGTAAATAGTTACAAGGATCCTTGTATTGCACATTTTCGATTTGAGTTTTTCTTAGATATTCCGTTTTAATAAAACAATCAAAGATAGACTTAAGTAAGCTTGTAACACTTTTATATAATTTATACAATTTAGGAGATTCTGATTGCATTTATTTGTTAAGATTATTAAAAAAAAGGTAAGCTAAATTCCAAAAATAGCAAAAATAACTTGGTGGTAGGATCGTTTAATTTCTGTAAAATATTTCCTGCTGATAAAATATCATTATTTGCTACAGAATCTGTAAAAAATAATTTTAATGTCGCATACTGTTCTAGAATTCTACAAACCACGCTATGTACCGATAGCCACCGAGTGTGCGAAGGATGTAGAATTTTATGAATCTTAATACCACAAAATGTTTGAGATTCTGCATACTAAGCAATTCTCTTAGGGCTAGAACTAAAATAATTATATATATCTCTAGTAAGATCTTCCACAAATCTCGGCAACTTTTCACATGAATAAGATGCACATAAATGAAAAGAATGGCATATACACTTCATAACAAATAATGAGGGTATATCACGTTTTAATACCGTCGTTAACGAGTTTTTAGATCCCATCATAACATTTGCGCCATCTCATGCAAACCCTATCATATTGTCCTTATAAGCAATTTCATTTTCATTAAAAAATTGTACTATGTGGTTATACAACGTCACTGCATCCGCCGCAGAAAGTTTAATGGAGCCCAAAAATATATCCTGAATATTGTCATAGTCATTAAAATATCTCACCACTAAACATAAATGTTTTGTGATACTCCTGTCTGTGGATTCATCTACTATCAAGGAAAATTTCTTTTTTCTTAGTTCTTGACAAGTTAATTGAAAACCTTGACGTCCTAATACATTTTTCACTATATATGTATATGTATTATAGCAAACATAAATGCTATAACCAGTTGATAGGGGGAAGGGCAATAAAAATCGGTAGATGAGGTCGCAAATCGGTATATCGGTAGATTACTTCCTAAATCGGTAGATCTACCGAAAAATCGGTAGAGTTGGCATCACTGATCGGGGGAACAATTGTTTCGATACTTAAAGCCGACCGACTATAACATAAAGAGTAGGGGTATCCGCTCTTTATTATTAGTCGGTCGCACAGTGACGCGACAAATATTTTATAAATATCTTTGTTATTTTTTTCTCGCTTATGAGAGGAAATTTAGGGAAAATATTGGGATTTATATTCTATATATGTAATTACATCTTCCTATTTTTCATACATTGTCTATTTTTTTCAAGCACAGCCTGTGAATTTATTTGGCGGCTATTATAGAAGGCTCTGTGTAAGCAATGTATGGAGCAGATTATTAAAGATGTTTAATCCTATCATCATTCAACATTTATTAACCGCTCATATCTACTATCGGGCATAGCCACCCTCTAGTTTTTTTATTTGGTTGTATCTTGGGTAAAGCTGATTCAGTTCCTGCTATTTTTTTCATATCCTCAATTAACTTTTGTAACCTACAGCATCATATCGCTGATTCCTCCTCCATTTGGTTTCCCATCTTTTCTAGTAACTTTTTTGCCATTTTTGTTTTTGACTAAACATTTACCGTAAAATTTCAAAATAGTTTGCTTTATATTTTGAGGAGAAATAATTTGAAGATCCAGTTGTTTGTACAAGTCCTCAGGGAAGGTATACTACTTTGTTTTATCATAACTTTTGGTTAAATGAAAAAGAATGGATCCAATGTTGATAAATAATTTATTAAATGTTAGCAATAATGTATGCTGTTAGCTTCACAAATGCGGGCTCTTTGAGCACATTTTTCATTACATTTAGACACATTTCCACCGGTATTTCATTAATTTCATCATTTTGTTTGAGTTGCTGATAGTTACTGTTAAAATGTACGGTCCAATGATTCCTCCTGACCAAACTGCACAACACACTGTCACTTTTAATGGATGTAAAAGTGATTCATTACCCAGAACGGACTATTCTGTTTATTTACATATCAATTCAAATGAAAATGCGTCTCGTCACTCATTATGAGCTTTTCATGAAGATTAGGGTTGTCAAAGGCGATCTGTAACATCCTATTGGCGTATGTACGACGGCGTAAATGGTCTTGTGCAAGAAGCTGATGTGTTAATTGAATCTTAAGCGGAAACAATTTCAAATTCCTGTGCATAATTTTGGCCAAAGTTGTTCTTCGTAAACCAACTTCCTGAGCACGGTGTCAAATTGAGGTTGATGAATTATTTTGAACACCTTCTTGAACAGCAGTAATGCTCTTAGGCAATCTTGCAGTACGTTGTGGTCCACGCTTGTGCTATCAGTTACAGACCATCTTTCTTCGAAATCATTCACTACACGATAAATAGTGTGTTTTGTTGGTATGTTATTTCTCCCAAAAAATACACGTAAATTTCTCATCGTCACAGAAATCGATGATTGATTTGCATAAAATGCTTTAACAATTATTACTAGAGAACGGACACGCTTACCACATGACGCAAAGCCCAGTGCAGTACTGGCGAAAGGCTGTATTTCTAAAATATTTAATTTTATTTATATAATTGGAAAACGAACGGGTGGTGATCTATAAAACTACGAAATACATATTTATTTGTTGAAAAGTTGTATTTATAAAGTTTTTAATTTTATTTATATAATTGGAAAACATACGGGTGGTGATCTACCTATCTAAAATTACGAAATACATATTTATTAATTAATTTTATTTATATAATTGGAAAACAAACGGGTGGTGATTTATAAAATTACGAAATACTTATGTATTTGTTGAAAAGTTGTATTTATAAAGTTTTTAATTTTATTTATATAATTGGAACATTTTTATTTGTTCATTTTGTCGTTCAAGTTGAGTAAAGGAGTATTAATATTGACTAGCAATAGTTTCTCAAGGTTTTCTTCTGTCAATTTTGTTCTCTTTGAATTAAGTACATCCTTATAAATAGAAAACGTCCTTCCTACATCACAACTGGTTATAGGTGCATACTGGAAATATTCTTTTATTTCTTCATATTTAGCCGTTAGATTTTCTGGAATTGTCTCCATACATAATTGCTGCAATGTAATTAAATCTGGATTTCGATTAAGAATTGCTTCAAACTTTTGCCGAAGGCCACATCCGAAGTCACTTGGAATACTTTTCAAATTATTAACAGCCACATATAATGTGGTTAATCCGTCATTTAATTTGAGATTTCGATTTTCAAAATAAGTGATTAGTTTTGGCAATTTTCCAAAGTGTTCGTGAAGAAAGTACAACTGATTTTTTAAATTTGGGATTTGTGGGAGCTCCTTGCACTCACCAATACTTCTAGCATCCTCCTTTAGCAGTGTTACGAAATGTTTTAGACTATCGACATTCTCAGCATAATAACTAGTAGCTTCCAGCCATGTTCCCAATCTAGTTATTACTGGAGTGGGAGGCAGTGACAGAGATGGAAATTTTTCCCTGAAAAGAGCTACTCTCAATGGTGCTTTTCTGAAAACTTTTTTAAAAGCTGATACAAGTCTATCAACTTCCGGAAAAGTGTCTCCGTTATATTCACAGATTCTGTGGAGAGCATGTGCTACACAAGTAATATGCAGCATATTAGGATATGTTTTCTTCAATAGTCTGCCTGTTTTTAACATATACGCAGCACTATCACTGACAAATAAAAGTATTTTTTCTTTGTACGTGGCGTCCGAATGAAGCATTTTTTGCATATTCTTCTTAATGGTTTCAGCAACTGTTTCCGCATCAACTCTATTTATAACACTTGTTGCTATTACATATGAGTTATAGGGAATAGTTGGATGTAGTACACCAGCTACAACATGTACCACACAGCGTCCTAACATATCCACCGTTTCGTCGGCGCTTATCCGTATATATTGATTTAAAAGATGGCTTCTAATGCGTTCTACTGTTCTCGTATAGCACCTAGAAACATAATATTTGCGTAAAGTTGATTCATCAGGAACATTTCGACCAGTATATTTTTTCAGAAATGTCTTCAAAATTGGATTGTTCAATTTAAATAATGGAATATTAGCTGCCATAAAAGTTTCACAGAGTTCTTCGTTAAAATTGTCAGATTCCAACGGGTTCAATTCTTTTTCGTGCTTTAACGATCCTACGTGACGTTTTACGGTTGATTTATTGCAATTTTTCAATAACGTTTCACACACTTCACAATAAATTTCGGAATTACTGGCAATGTACATACAATCAGTATGTCCCTCAATCCAACTCGCCATAGTTTCACGATGCCATTCTCGACGCTCTTCCATTGTCTGAAAAAGTAAGAATATTCTAGATCCAAATAAACGAAATTAAATAAGGAAATTTTATGCACACTTACGTGAAAATAATTGGAAGATGTTGCTTAAATGAAAAGAAAAGGAATGTACGTGCTATTTCTCTTACGAAATACGATAAACTTATTTATTTTATCTACGTACTCGACACCACTGACAACACTATATTCTCCGAATACAATAGCTGGGTTGTCCATTGTTATCGCTGCGAGACCAGGTGGCCGAGTAAGTCAAACAAATACTTCATTGAATTACGCCGGGATGTACTGAGCAACGTTATACACAATTGCAATTGCCGATTGCGTGTTATGGAAATTGCATCCGTTCTCTAATTATAACACGTTGGTTTATCAAATATATATCCATAATCAATTTGACACTTCTTTACTCCACGACTGCCAATTGTGAACTGTGCAAATTGATATTATGATATTGATAACAAAGTAGTATACCTTCCCGGCGGACACCTGTTACTTACTCATCTTCAAGTGGAGATTCGTAATATCCGGAGGAAGAATAATGTACGCTGCGGTCATCTTCGGAAAGTGATGCTTTCTGCTTTAAAGAAGGCACTGACGGTTTTCGAGGCAACTCTGGGCAGGACCCGTTCAAACTATAACTTCCTGACGACGAACTACTTCCTGTTGGTGATGAACGTCCAGTGTGTACCTCAGGCACTGGTGTCGTAGCCATGTCACTGGTTTCCTCTGGAATTGGTGGTGGTGAATAAGATGGTACTACCATATCGTCGGCAAGATAATCTATTTTAGAACTACCATACATCGATGAAGCACTTTCGAAAGAACTTCCTTCTTGTCCTGTGTGAGGGCGGTGTTTATCAGAATTACCCTATTAAGAAAAGAATATTTATTAAACAAAAATATTTATTAAGACAAGAATGGGTAATACTTTAGTGGAATTACTTTTCCGGGAACTATCTGTACCGGAATTCGCAGTTATATAATCATCAGTCGTTGTAGTACTCTCCGAAATATCTGTATTTGTTCTACCCGAATCCGTTCTTGCTAATAATAAATCCGGAACAACTGCTGGTAAAGGTGATTCTGACGGAGGTTCTGGTGTACGCCTTTTCCATGCTGGCGATCTCGCTCTTCTTGGTGTCAAATACTGTTGTTTGCTGTTAACATCTGGTTGATATATTGGCATACTAGGAAGTTCTATTCTGGGCGATGAAGGACTCTGAATCTACCAATAACAGTACATAAAATTATTTTAAAGGTTTCTAAAAATTTTATGCATACCTGAATTTGTTCGGGTAACTCCTCGTCTAAGGCTTCTGTGTCCATAGAAGATCGTTGTTGGTGCTGCAAAAGGAGTAAGTGTTTCCTTCTAGAAGATGGCGTTAGTAAATTAATGGCTCCAGGAGAAGTTGCCGTTAGAGATGTCATTTCCGAACTACTTAAGGCAGTACCGTTTTCAGTACCAGAATCTGCTTGTAATACTGTTGCTTGAGATTCATTCCATATCCCATCAGAATGATCTCTAAGTAAAGAAATATAAGTGTTTCAATAAGTCTTAAAAATCTATTTTATTGTGGTAAAATATGAAATTCTAACAAATTTGAAATCTTGGGGAAATATTTGATCTAAATCTAATTTATGAAATAAAAATGAAAAACCATTATTACTTAATTTCCACTTCCCATTACAATTGTTTCGATCAGTTTCGCGCTGTAATTATGTGCAAGGCACACAAGCGGCCTAATCAAAGGGCGCAAAAATTTTTCGACATTACTAGAAACACTGGTCAACTAACGTGTAATTTAACACGCTGGTTTATCGAAAGAAAGAATTTAAGTAGGGGACCAGTTATGTTTACTTTAAACAACCATACCCTCGATAACACACATTTTCTAATCGTTATATTGTTTGCGTGTGTTAGTGTTTAGAGCGTTATTTATATTACGGGGCTTTTTATCACTTATCGGTGACTGGAAAATTTATAATTGCGATAAGAAAATATAACACTGTTTGGTTCACCCTAATATATTTTGCAAGTTTTTAGAATTTTAAGATTCATCAGCAAGTATGTGTGTCAGGCTTTAAATTTGTTAGTATTGCAAATGTTATTATATTACGGTCTGTTTTACTAGCGCATCAATTACTAAAATTTATGACTGTGATATGAAAACCGGGTAAATTTTCGTTTTCTTTATGTATTGTATACAATATAGAATCTACTCAAAAATGCACATTTAGTAACTTGTGTAACTTCATTTTCTATTGAATGTTCGGAAATTCATAGATTTATCAATAAATAATATCTGTATTGTTGCAAAAAATAATGTATGCACTTGAATATACAATAATAATAATATTCGTAACAGATTGGACAACATATATTTCTCGTGATCTTAACACATGAATGATTTAAAACTTTGAATATACTGATTCCGGGCCCTGCGCATAATACTTGTTTGTTGTAACATAGGCCTAATAGAGGAGAACTGCCGAAACCTATGCGTCCAATAAATTTAATATTTGCGATTTATTTTCTGTGTGTAAAAGTTATAATTAAAATTATGGGCTTTTTTTTCAGGTGTATTGCATTATGTGAGTCATTCTTATTATTAATATAACTTCGTTCATGTTCTTTGAATCTTTTAGAAAAAGATCTGCCTGTCTGGCTTATATAAAATTTAGGGCATGAACTACATTCAAGTTTGTAAACTACCGATTTATTGTTTTTATCTATTTTTTGTTTATTGTTATTAATAATTGAACTTAAAGAGTTGTTGGTTTTGAAAACTATGTTATAATTATTTCTCGTTAAGAACTTAGAAATTTTTTGTATAAAATTACCAGTATAAGTAAGAGTTTTATATTTATTGTTCATATCACGATTGTCTGTAGGGTATATTAATTTAATAGCTTTCTTGTAACTTTGTTTATTAAGAATATTGTAAATAATATATAGTCTACATCCATTGTTATAGGCTATTTCTTAAATGTAGTTAAGCTCTTTACTATAATTTTCTTTCGATATGGGAGTATTAATAGTATGGATATGTAGATTTATTGGTATGAGACGGTATGACGACGGTATGAGACGGTTTATTTTATATGGAAAAATCATACTTATTGTTTTTATTTAAAATAGTTAAATCTAGGAATATGATGGTATTATTTATTTCTTTTTCAACCGTGAATTTAAGGTGGAGATTGTTAATATATATATATATGGTAGATCCAATTAGTTGGCGATTTAAGGTCTGGTTTTACTAAAAAATGCATATATTTAAAACAATCTTACATGTTTCGGCAAATGATGCCTTTCTCAAAGAATTTAAATTCTTTGGTCATTTGCCGAAACATGTAAGATTGCTTTAAATAATAGCATTTTAGAGTAAAATCAGACCTTAAATCGCCAACTAATTGAATCTACCATAACATACAAAGGTCACGAACTAATTATATATATATATATATATATATATATATATATATATATATATATATATGGTAAACCTAATCAGTAGGCGATTAAAGGTCTGCATATTACTTCAAAATATATGTATTTAAAAAACTCTACATGTTTCGGCTGTATACGCCTTTATCAAGAGAATACAAAATATGAATGACAGGATATAAATGTCAAGTAATTAAGTTGCTATGGTTTAAATTATTCAAAGATACATTCTAGTAATAATAATAAATCATGCCTTAGTATTCCAAAAAATAGATAACAAGGTGTGAAAATATGTGTTGTTCGCTGCTAGCAATTTGTGTCTCCTTCTGGGTATGAACTTGTGTGTTGGTTGCTGCTGGCAGCTTGCGTCTCTCTATGGGTGTGTGGTTTTGTGTGAGAGCGTAAGTGTAGGGTTTTGTATGTCGGTGTATTGAGTAATACTCAATACAGAAAAGATAACATCAAAAAAATTAAAACAATCCTAACTGATAATAATTATCCACCACAACTTATAGACCAAACTATTAAAAAAAGAGTACACCAAATATACAACACTGCAGACACCAATAAAAATTTGAACAATGACACAACATATATCACAATTCCATATGTTCCACAACTATCGGAAAAAATTAAATACACTTTAAAAAAATATGATATAGCTACAACATATAAACTTAGTAATACTAATAAACATTTATTTTCAAAACTTAAACCTAAAATAGAAAAAAATCGAGAAACACATGTCGTATATAAAATACCATGTCGCGATTGCGATAGTTACTACATAGGCCAAACGAAACAATATTTATACAAAAGAATACAAGCCCACAAATACTCTAGAACAGACAAAACTGCATTGTCTACACACAAACTACAACGCGATCACCATTTCGATTTTGAAAACACACAGATAATTGATAAAGAACAACACAGTGAAAAGACAAATTAAAGAAATGATCAGTAACAGGAAAAAAATTCAATTAACAACAGAAATGATATAAAAAATCTAAGCAGTATATACTATAATTTAATTTTGTAACGATCTACAATTTACCATCATATTATATATATATATTTTTTTTGTTATATACCTTATGTTATTTAAATATCATTTAAATATCATATACTTTTGCTTATCATGATGACTGTTCCGTGTTTTGATTCCTGTCTAGTTGTCCGAGCAGGTTTTCGTGGTTTTCCTTCTCGTTTTGAGCGAATGCCGACAACTTTGTATCTTAAGTCGCTCCACGGGCGCATACGTAATAATAACTCATGTCTTGCTTTTCCCTGCCTATCCCTGTTTTCTGTTTTTTGCTGATGTGGTCCTCTACTGGGTTGCAGCCTAGCATATGCGCTACAAAACTCTAGGGGGGTCTGCCCGTTGGGCAGTCAGGTGCCATTCCGCCTTTCCAGCAAGAGTGAGGAACCATGCTACGCGGCGCTATCTCGTCGCCGCGCAATGCACACACCACTAGGACCGGTCCTGGGCGACAACCTGGCTAGGCTGCCGTTAACAGCACACACACGTTCGACGTGTGTGCTATGCCCCCGCTTCGGCGGAAAACGTTAAGATGGCATAAGTGTGACCATCGTCGACCGAGGTAGCCACTAAGAGTGTTCCCTTAGTTGCCATGAGCAACCCCGTACAGGGTGCGCTTCGCCTGTCTGCGCCTTGCCTCGTTGGGGCGGGGGTCAGACCGTCGAAGTACTGCACGGAATTGTAAAGAAGTTGTCGGGAAAGGGTTGGCGGCCCTACGCAACGGCTGGTTATCCGACCTCTCTAAATTCATGCGACCGATCACTAAACACACGCACGAACGCACCGACATACAAAACCCTACACTTACGCTCTCACACAAAACCACACACCCATAGAGAGACGCAAGCTGCCAGCAGCAACCAACACACAAGTTCATACCCAGAAGGAGACACAAATTGCTAGCAGCGAACAACACATATTTTCACACCTTGTTATCTATTTTTTGGAATACTAAGGCATGATTTATTATTATTACTAGAATGTATCTTTGAATAATTTAAACCATAGCAACTTAATTACTTGACATTTATATCCTGTCATTCATATTTTGTATTCTCTTGATAAAGGCGTATACAGCCGAAACATGTAGAGTTTTTTAAATACATATATTTTGAAGTAATATACAGACCTTTAATCGCCTACTGATTAGGTTTACCATATCATACCAAGGTCACGAAGTTATTATATTATTATATATATATATATATATATATATATATATATATATATATTTAGTGTTAATAAGAATTAAAATTTATTTCTTATTTATTTTATTGGCCGTGTCATAATATTAAAATAATAGACTTTTTCTAGGTTTAGCGACACGAAATAAATTGGTGAGTTTTGTATCCTTTAATTTCCTTACTTTATTTTTAATTTTTATTCACTCATACAAATGTAAATATATTTCTTACCTTTCTTTGTATTAATTTTTTAGTTCTAATTACTTGAAAAAGACTTAATAAAAAAGTCGGAACGTCATATTAAAAAAATTGGAATTCATTAAAGGTCGCTAAACCAAGAAGAAGTCTATTATTTTAATATATATATATATATATATATATATATATATATATATATATATATATATATATAGATAATTTCTTAGCCGTTCATTTAATATATTATTTAATAAATTCTAATTTGAAAATATTTAAAATATTTAATATAAAAGCCGAAAACTCCAAGAATTTATCAAATGATATATTAAATGAACGGCTAAGAAATTATCTACATATATTAATAGCTAAGGAGTAAAAATTAGCAATTTCAAACTTTCAACACTGACATCTGAATGATTAACATTGTCGCCTTATAAGGCATTTCTAATAAACTTGAATCAAGGTCTATCATAGCTTAATTGGTTAGAGCGACGGTCCGGCAAACCATAGACTTGGGTTCAAATCCCAACATAGACAAAATTTCGTATGATTTGCGTTGTAATTTGTAGACAACAATGTTTACATTCACAGTTACCCGCAAAATAACATATTATTTTGAAAATATTTAAAATGTTTAATATAAAAGCCGAAAACGCCAAGAATGTATCAAATTATATATACATATATATATATATATATATATATATATATATAATAACTTCGTGACCTTGGTATGATATGGTAAACCTAATCAGTAGGCGATTAAAGGTCTGTATATTACTTCAAAATATATGTATTTAAAAAACTCTACATGTTTCGGCTGTATACGCCTTTATCAAGAGAATACAAAATATGAATTCATATTTTGTATTCTCTTGATAAAGGCGTATACGGCCGAAACATGTAGAGTTTTTTAAATACATATATTTTGAAGTAATATACAGACCTTTAATCGCCTACTGATTAGGTTTACCATATATATATATATATATATATATATATATATATATATATATATATATATATATATACTATAAAAATATGTTTAATTGTCTGTCTGTACCCGTAAAACAAGCTAAAACATCGTCTACGTATCTAAGCCAATAAATTAAAAAAAATATTTTTTAAATTATCCATAAAAGTTTCAGCTAGAAGGTGGCTTAGTGGGTTATCCATTATTAAACCATTCTTTAAATTATTGAAATAAAAATAATTTTGGTCTAAGCATACACATAATACGAGAAATCTAAAATATTTTGTTTAATGATAAAGTTTACATAGTTTTTTGTTCAAAGTTCTTCTGCTAATTTTAAGACATCTTCAGGTGGAATAGAAGGAAACAGATTTTGTATATCAAAAAAAATCAATTTATTATTATGTGGGAGGTTAAGTTGTTTGATCTATTAGGTCATATGACTTTTGGAAGCTATATTTAGGTTTGAAGTTGAAATGAAATTGTAAAACATCGACCAATTTTTTGAACACTTTAACAACTGGTCTAATCGGGGAGTTTTCTTTGTGCAGTTTAATTAAAGAATATAACATAGAGGCTTGGGGGTTCGTAACAGATATAGACCAGACATTATTTATAATATTCTTTAATAAACAAAGTTACAAGAAAGTTATTAAATTAGTATATACCCTGATATGAATAATTAATATAAAACACTTACTTATAATAGTAATCTTTCATAAAAAAAATCTAATTCTTATCGAGAAATAATTATAACATAGCTTTCACAACTTTTTGGGTTCAATTATTAAAAACAATAAACAAAAAATGGATAAAAACAATAAATCGGGAGAGTTAAAACTTGAATGTAGTTCATGCCCTAAATTTTATATAAGTCAGATGGGTAGATCCTCTTCTAAAAGTATTAACGGACATGAACGAAGTTATATTAATAATAAGACTGACTCACATTATGCAATACATCTGAGAGAAAAAGAAATTTTGCACACAGAAAATAAATTGAAAAAATTAATGGAATTGAAGGAAAACGTATTTTTTTACTAATGTGTTTTACATGTGTTTACAATTCCATCTGTTGTGGATTTCCAGCAAGTATCGGCAATCAACGAAAAAATTAAATTTACTTGAAGCAATGTAAATTTTGAAATATAAATACACCGACCTTTTACTTAACAATCTAATAAATTTCGGTAATTCTCCTTTATTAGACCTATTTTACAACTGATTCTATATTTATTTTGGTTTTCCCATTTTTATGTTTGTACTCGGTAAGGTTTGGTCCCTTTGTCTAATAAAGTTTGCATTTTGAATATAAAGTGCCCATGATTGAACCATCATTCTAAGTATAATTATTTTTTTATTATAATAATTCAATTAAGTTTAAATTTGTCAACATCCTTTAGGTTTAGTTTGCATAACAACTCAATTTGAGGGCGACACTGTGTGTCGAAACAATTGTAATAGGATTTTACCTCATTAAAGTGGTAATTAAGTAATATTGTTTTTTCATTGTTATTTCATTAATTATGAATTTCCATCAAGTAAAAGCTACTTCGATTCAAGATGCATCTAATTACCTTAAATCGTTGGCTAACGAATCGCTGGAAGCGAATGGTGATAGTTTTCTATCTGGCAAAAGACACAAGGACGGTACCACACTTTCGTCAACAGGAGATAATTCTTCAGCTATTCTCGGTGGGATATTTATTTCTAATTCTTGATCACTAGTAGATGATCCGTTCCTCATATACATCTTATTGTATATAAAATTCTCGTGAAATTCTTCATCTATAGAGTCTTGTGCTAATAAAGGGTTCCCTTCTATAGATTCATCAATAGAAGAAAATATGTGATCACCTAAATCTTTAAATATACCTTCGTGTCTAATGGGTTCGTTTTTAAAGTAGGGTACGTAATTAATCGGCTCTTCTTCTGTCGTCATGTCTTCGTGACTTAACGATGTAAACGGTTTTTCTGGAACCATACCATTTTCACTGCGCATTAGCTTCCTTTGATCCAGCAAAATTTCGCCGTCTGACGAAGTTTTCATGAGGGGTTTTTTTGAAAGACGTTGGGAATATGTTATCGGCTTAAAGTCGATGAAAATCTCTTTTTGGCACTTGGACTCGGATTCTTCGGATTCGTGATCGGATTTCGTGACTGAAGATGAGTCGCTTGTGGGACAAGGTATCGCATCTTGTGGCACAATAGGTGGAGATATCGCTAGATATGGTGATCGTGGTGGTTCGTCGGATTGGGTCCTTTGAAGTGGTTCGTGTTCCATGTCGTTTATGCGTGTATCGGGTCCGTAAGTCACGCCGAAACGACCTGTCGCTTCCGATAAAGATTTCATTAGTTTTCTCCCGTTTATGAGTATGCCGTTCGTTTGTGCGCCTTGTGAAACCATTTTTACCTAAGACATATAATTAGAATTGAAAAATCAATATATATTGGTAGGGTTTAAAATTATACGAATACATATGAGCATATTCAGATTGTATTTTTGTTAGTAATATTGTAATTGTTGTATAAATATTTTCTGTGGCGTTTAATAAAAAATATAAAAGATGAATGACATGAGTAACGAGCATAATTCGGTGAACGAAAATAGTCTTAATTTTCACAAACGAAATTTATTTATCTTGATGATCATTTGTGTGTAGTGGATACATTATCAGCAGTACTAGCTTATACCGTTGTTCTTGAAAGAAAATGATAACGTATGGAAAATGGAAAAATGTATAGTCTGTCCGCCAATACAACGATCCGACCTTTTAGAATTCAAAAGGATTATCGGGGCTATCCGCTACCTTGTGTCCCAGTTACCCAGAAAACTTGTAAATGTGGCTAGGAGAAATTAGATTTTCTTAAGTAGAGAAGTAATTATGTTTCGTTTAATATAATCCACTGTTTAGAGGTTGGCGCAAGAACCAAATTTTACGTGATAATGCCTTGAGCCCAAGCAATTAAACACTGCACACTTTCTTGAATTATTTACAAGTGTTTGATTGCTTGGGCTCAAGGCATTATCACGTAAAATTTGGTTCTTGCGCCAACTTACCATGACCTCTGTCTGTTGTGCGGACATATTTTCTATTTGTATTGATGCCGTTTTTATTTAAATTTACTTTTTTGTAAGTATTTCTAACAAACCGAAGAATTTGTAATAACTAATTGATGTTTTTCTTGATTATATAACGTAGCCCTGATGAAGGTTAAAAATTAACCGAAAGCTTGGAATAATTAAAAAAAGTTCACTTTTATTTCCGTCCTTTGACTGCGGTTTCCATAAACGATTTACGACTATATATATATATATATATATATTATATATCAATGTTTTTATAATAGACTTTTAGTATAATAATCTTTGTGAATATGGCCCTGTGAACCTTTTGGCTAATTCCAAGGGGATGTCACGTTAGATAACTTCGTTAGGGACGTAATACGGTACGTAAACAGTGGCGCGCAATACCTTGTTTGGAACTGCTGCAAAATGACAACTTTGAAATTACTGGAAGAACCCAAAAGTTGAATTCAATGTTTAGACAGATTTTAATACCGTCTTGGTACAGTAACACTTTCTTGTTTAGTGATAGTTTTACTTTGCCACTAATGAGCCAGTATATTTGACTTAGTTTAAGTCTTAATTGGTTAAGCTTGGTGAAAATATGCTTTTTATTTAAACGCGGATCTCGATGAATATTGAGTTATTTTGCTTCTCTAGCCTGTGGAAGTCGACAATTGCTGAGGGCATGTTTCTCCACGCAAGGTAAAAGATATTTGAATAGACTTTATTTCATTTTGCCTTTAATATCCTATTTCTTTAACAAGTTCTGTATCTTGGACGCCGATGTAGGGTAGATATAGGTAACCAAGACTGCTGTGTTCTTAGAAAATAAAGCTACGGAAGTAAGTGGGTTGTTGTAGAAGTCTGCCGTATATATGAGGTAGTGTACTTGGACAGATTCTGTCCAAGTACACTTCCTTGGGAACATTCGACTATATAAAATTGAAGTCAGTGAATTCGTTACTTTGCTTAACCAAGAAATCTCTGTATGCTAGATAAGATTTTATCAATCGATAGTCGGGATAGCGAAGTGGTTGACTAGTAATCCGATGTGCTGCACTTTGTCAAAAGCTTGAGATGTGTCAATGAATGCTGCCGACCTACATCTTTTGGCATAAAAGTCCTTATTTATTTGATTGACTAGCTTATGGACTTGTTCCATTGTTTCGTGACTGGTACGGAAGCTCTGGTACTATTTTCTTATAGGGCTACAGGATCAAACATCTTTTGTTATTTTTTCGGTTGTGAGGACCATGATAATTTGGGGAAAATTAATGCTATGTATTATTTTCTTATCGTCTATTATCTATTTGAGTTTTTTGACATACAACTTCTCAAAAACTTCAGATAGCATTTACAGTAAACTTATAGCCCTCTAGGAAGAGACATCTTCTGCTTTCTCTCCAGATTTTAGGATAATGGAGATTTGGACAATTTTCTACATGTAAACTACAAATAAAATATATTTTTATGTATTTGTAGTTTACTTAAAAACCAACCTTTGGAAGTCTACTGGAAAGGGATTAACTACTTACATAAATTTTAGGGCGAATGCCACAATTTTGTGATAAATTTGTTACGAAATGTTATTTCTACGTCAATCACTTCGAATTGTACGAAGAGCCTAGTAACGGTTAATAATAACATAGGCCTACATAAAATTTGTGATGACGTGATTTTTGTTTGTTAAGCTCAGTTTTTATATAGCAATAACTAATTAAAATACAGTTGGTCTCTACCACCCACAGATTTTTTTTTTTGCACGAAAGAATTATGCTTTCACTTTATTAGTACTGCGAAGAAGGATTTCAAGTTTATCACTCCAAACAAAATGTATATTTTAATGTCATTTACTTCATTATAGCTCTGATTGTCGATCAGTAAACAAGTAAAATTAATTTGTCTTTAGTGTTGTGCGTGGTATTTGATAAATAAACATTACTTAAAAATATGTCTAGCCGGTGTTGCAAAAACAAACCAGATGATTTCTGTTATATTTGTGGATATTTTATCTTGAAAAAGTTTAAGAGACCAATTGGTGAATTTGTGAAAAATGCATATTATGCTTATTTCAAAATCAAATTAGGAGATCAAGATAAAGATTGGGCACCGCACGTTGTTTGTAAGGTATGTGAAGAAGGTGTTAGACATTGGACCAAAGGGAATAGAAAAAGCCTTCCTTTTGGAATACCGATGGTTTGGAGAGAACCGCAAAATCATCATGAAGATTGCTACTTTTGTCTTTGTGATATTAAGGGGCATAATAGAAAAACTTTGAAACATATTTTGTACCCAAACAATATTAAATCAGCTATCAGACCAGTTCATCACAGTGATCATGTACCTATACCTATACCCCCCAAAATACTACAAGAAGATATTGAAACCTCTTCAACTTCCGGCTCCGTACAGATGGATAGTGATTTTGAACAATCAACCTCAGGTCAAAACCAACCGCAGCTATTTTCACAAGCCGAACTGAATGATTTAGTAAGAGATTTGGGCCTTTCAAAAGATCTTTCTGAAGTACTGGGGTCTAGGTTGAAACAAAAAGATTTGCTTGCCCCAGAAACTACCAGATGATTTCTGTTATATTTGTGGATATTTCTTCCTTTAGCTGAATATGACAGAAAAACAACCAAACGAAGCTTTTCTGAAAAACGAAATCGCTTTTTAAGAAGCATAAAGAATAAATAACTATTTCTAATAGTTTCTATGTGTATTTTTTTGTATTTTTTTAAATATTATATAAAACTAGCTTATAAATGAAATAAATCGTGTTTTTTCTATATTTTTTGATTTTACTGGTTTAAAAAATAACCTTACGTGATACAAAAAAAAATAAAAGCAGATTTGAAATCAGTGATACCCAATTACTAGAAAACAGTTAAAATTTTTAAATCAACATTCAAAGAGTTGAAAAATGCAGGCCTGTGTAATAGTAAGTCGGCATATAGTTCCTTAGTTGTTAGTGAATTTTTGGATTTAATTATTAGCGGATTTGTGTGCCGGAGTCTGGAAGAACCTTTTGGTATTTTGGGTTAATTTTTATATTGAGTTTAATTGGAATAATTACGACAACCACGTGTGTTTACACTTAATTTAAATTTTATTTTCACCGTACTTTGATGTAATGGTCAATTCCCTTAATTTTCTTTGGTTTATTTGTTGCTTTATTTACACATTTGCGTGTATTTTAAATTTTATCTTGGAGTTTTTAAGAGCCAATTAATTTCTTTGAGGTTGTTCATGACTACCAATTTATGGGCAGGTCGACTCAATTTAATTTCCGTAATTATTTCGTCCCGGTTTTATTTTTGATGTTTCCTCAATCCTATGAAGTAAACATTTGCTTAATTACGACTAGGTAGTTGCAATTAGGAACGAAGACATCTACATACATACTACTACCTATGTGTCCTCTTTTTATATGTATTTCATGTGATATTTTCTTGGTGATTTAAGTCAAAAATAATGAAATTAAAATTTTCAAAAATTTAAATTCTTCTTCTTCTTCTTCTTTCTCTTTCCTTAAGACTTAGTCTTGTTTCTTCTACTATTTTAATTTTGTTCAGCCTCTTGGGAAGCGGATGTCCAGCTCTCGCACCATCTCTTTGGAGGTCGGCCTGGAGGTCTCCTTGAGTTAGGTTTTTCGTTCTTTGCCCATTTTGCCCATCGGTCCCCCGTCATTCGGTCGACGTGGTCTCGCCAGTATCTTCGTCTTTTTCTCGTAAATTGCACTACGTCTTGAATTTTAAGGTCTGTTCGTATATCCCTGCTTCTTACATGATCTCTCAAGCTTACTCCTCTGATATTCCTTAAGGTCCTCATGTCCTCAATTTAAATTCATGTTCTTTAAATGTCTGTATTAAATTCTTGGTTACATTTATTTTCTTGTTCTTGTTACTTTCTTTCGAATAAATATATTTAGATACCAGGCGACGTTCAAAAACCTTGAATATTTTGTGTCTGATATAAGTTCTGAGTAATAATTACACTGGCCAACACAGTTTTGTTTCTTGTGCGCCGATACGTATAGGTAATATTTTTTTCATGCAGATTATGAATCTGATTTAAAATTTGTTCCATCGCGTTAGAATTTTGAGATATTTTCTTAAACAGTTTTTCCAAAATACGCATCAAATTTTACAAAATTTCAAAATTACTTTTATATAAGAAGGATAATACTAAAAATATTCTTCTGTCGAACATTGAGTGGACATGTTTGAATATGTCTTTGCAGGTTTACTACGTCAAAGCACTTAAACCACGCCAATTTTTGCGCTGAAATTAGTCAAATTAAGAATTGGTAGATATTTGGCTACGTGGGTATATAAAGAGCTACAAAAGAATTTGTGGTAGCTGAATGTGTTTTGTTTCATAATGTTGCGTACGTGTATAAATAATTCAAACAGTTTCTGATATATATGTGGAGAATTCCACCACCCACCAGCATAAGCGGAATATTACACCTTTAACAGAAAGTTATATTTTCATTATTTTGGCTTAACTATTGACCATCAAGGCAAGCTGTGGACTTCCAGCATTTGCTACACACGCTGTGCTGTTACTCTGAGGGGTTTCTTAAACGGTAAGAAAAATGCTATGCCATTTGCAAGATCTATGATTTGGCGTAAAAAAACGGACTATTCGACCGGTTGCTACTTTTGTTGCACGAAAATTTTCGCGTTTTTCAATAAAAATAAGAAAAATATTAGTTATGCTAGTCTGCCTTCTGCTACTTGTCCAGTACCGCATTCGGAAGCCTTGTTAGTATCAAGAAAAACGTTAATTGGGGCAAGTGAAACAGTGAAATGCTTGCTGATTATTGTTGAACATTGATATCAGAATGTGCCGAAGGACAGTATAAATGAAAAACATTTTAAATAGCACGTTACCATACAGCGCCATATAATGTAAATACCTAATTAATATTATTTCATTTACTTCTCAATATTTCTTTTTCCAAAACCTAAAGTGGCAAAATTTGTTATTACTCTTGTTAGGACTTTAAAAAAACGAAAATTATACATACTTCTAAAGGAAAAATTAAAAAAATTAAAAACTATTAATTAAAATTCTGATCTGGATTTCGGCACAACTGATGTAATCTGTATTTTATTTTCTAATAATATAATAATAATAATAAAAATAATAATAAAAGTTCTCTATTTCCACCTGCACCATGAATATTGTATCGATACCGGAGTGACCTTGCATATGTTAAGCAAGATATACCACTTCTTATCTTGTTACCTGCTCGTAGACACTTAATTATTTGTCGCAAATTAGAGTTCTTCCTTTATAATTTTGTTCTATTAATTTTGAACCTACCTGTGGGTTGATATGCTTAAGTTTATATACCTGTAGGTATCATTGCGTATTAGCTTCCTTTGTTGCTTTCCCTCCCCGCGTGTTATATTTCAACTCCAGGGGATTTTGAGAGATTTATTTCTAGGTTATCCATTCCGTCGTCGACTGATAGGCTCAAGCCCTAAGTGAAAGGAAGATTAACATGGTAGGTTGGCTGTTTATGGGCATTGGATTTTTTTTGATTAGAGGTTGTTTTGTTTTGGGCAATACAAAGAAAAATTTTAATAATTTATTGTTTAGTAGGGAAACATAATTGTATAGAAGATTGTTTTTTTGTATAGATATATCTTCTAAAATACGATTTTTAGTGATCGTGAAGTTTTGCAGCATCTTATGGAATTAATCGTTGATCTCTTCGTAAGATATTCGGTATGAATGACGTTCTTTGCATATCAGGAAATGGTGTGCATGACTTTCTGCGCTGATGGCAATCTTTTAAAATTTTCATTCACGTGGAGAATCAGGAAGACGATATTCCACCGCGGTTTGTTTTCAGGGTCATAATGAGGAGCCAAAGATTCGTCCCCGGTGGTGACTTCTTCATGTCGATACTGACTAAGAAGTTCCTGACAAATGTATTTTCTGTGTTCTTTCATGACAATCTTACATACAATCGTTGCCAGCTTTCAAGCGCCTGTAAATTTCAATGGGCGCGCAACGTACGCATCTCAGAAATCGAATTCATTATAAATAACTCAACGACAGTATACAGGAAAATGAAACTTTGTTGGAGACCTTATGTATTAATCCACCTTTGTATATTTGAAGTTTATCTCTTTTGAAGTACAATTTCAGGTTCATTTAATAATTTTCTGTTGCTTATTATTAGAGACCGGCTGAAATGGACGTCATTACGACGGACGATATAAATAGTCTACAATATCTGTAAGTACATCAGTCTAGAGAACGGACACGCTTACCACATGACGCAAAGCCCAGTGCAATACTGGCGAAAGGCTGTATTTCTAAAATATTTAATTTTATTTATATAATTGGAAAACGAACGGGTGGTGATCTATAAAATTACGAAATACATATTTATTTGTTGAAAAGTTGTATTTATAAAGTTTTTAATTTGATTTATATAATTGGAAAACATACGGGTGGTGATCTATCTATCTAAAATTACGAAATACATATTTATTAATTAATTTTATTTATATAATTGGAAAACAAACGGGTGGTGATCTATAAAATTACGAAATACATATGTATTTGTTGAAAAGTTGTATTTTTAAAGTTTTTAATTTTATTTCTATAATTGGAACATTTTTATTTGTTCATTTTGTCGTTCAAGTTGAGTAAAGGAGTATTAATATTGACTAGCAATAGTTTCTCAAGGTTTTCTTCTGTTAATTTTGTTCTCTTTGAATTAAGTACATCCTTATAAATAGAAAACGTCCTTTCTACATCGCAACTGGTTATAGGTGCATACTGGTAATATTCTTTTATTTCTTCATATTTAGCCGTTAGATTTTGTGGAATTGTCTCCATACATAATTGCTGCAATGTAATTAAATCTGGATTTCTATTAAGAATTGCTTCAAACTTATGCCGAAGGCCACATTCGAAGTCACTTGGAATACTTTTCAAATTATTAACAGCCACATCTAATGTGGTTAATCCGTCATTTAATTTGAGATTTCGATTTTCAAAATAAGTGATTAGTTTTGGCAATTTTCCAAAGTGTTCGTGAAGAAAGTACAACTGATTTTTTAAATTTGGGATTTGTGTGAGCTCCTTGCACTCACCAATACTTCTAGCATCCTCCTTTAGCAGTGTTACGAAATGTTTTAGACTATCGAAATTCGCAGCATAATAACTAGTAGCTTCCAACCATGTTCCCCATCTAGTTATTACTGGAGTGGGAGGCAGTGACAGAGATGGAATTTTTTCCCTGAAAAGAGCTAGTCTCAATGGTGCTTTTCTGAAGACTTTTTTAAAAGCTGATACAAGTCTATCAACTTCCGGAAAAGTGTCTCTGATATATTCACAGATTCTGTGGAGAGCATGTGCTACACAAGTAATATGCAGCATATTAGGATATGTTTTCTTCAATAGTCTGCCTGTTTTTAACATATACGCAGCACTATCACAGACAAATAAAAGTCTTTTTTCTTTGTACGTGGCGTCCGAATGAAGCATTTTTTGCATATTCTCCTTAATGGTTTCAGCAACTGTTTCCGCATCAACTCTATTTATAACACTTGTTGCTATTACATATGAGTTATAGGGAATAGTTGGATGTAGTACACCAGCTACAACATTTACCACACAGCCTTCTAACATATCCACCGTTTCATCGGCGCTTATCCATATGTATTGATTTAAAAGATGGCTTCTAATGCGTTCTACTGTTCTCGTATAGCATCTAAAAACATAATATTTGCGTAAAGTTGATTCATCAGGAACATTTCGACCAGTATATTTTTTCAGAAATATTTTTAAAGTGGGATTGCTAAGTTTATTTAATGGAATATTAGCCGCCATAAAAGTTTTACAGAGTTTAGATGTGTTTGCGATCCCGAATTTTTGACGATATTTTACGGATTTCGTAAGAAATTTCGGAATCACTGACAATGGACATACAATCAGTATGACCGTTAATCCAATTCGCCATTGTTTTACAATGCCGTTCTCGACATTCTACCATATCATGTCTGAAAAAGTAACTTAAACAATGCTCTAGAACTAAATAAATGAAAAATAAAAATGTGTGCGTAAGTTATTGAAACTGAACGAAATTCAATGCACACTTACGTCGAAATAATTGGTAGAAATAGATTCAATCAAACGATATTAAACAGGATCTATCACAAAAATTACGATGTAATTAACAGTTAAAACTATGAAAACAAGAAACTTACTCACAGCACTTTATTTATCTTACGAAATATAAACTAATAAATAAAATACATTATAAAAACCCCGCTTCTATCTACGCTCATGAAAACACTTTAAAAAACACTATATTCTCCGAATAGGATAGCTGGCTTGTCCATTGTTATCGCGGCGATACCAGGTGTCCGAGTAAGTCAAACAAATACTTCATTGAATTACGACCGGATGTACTGAGCGACGTTATACACAATTCCAATTGCCGATTGCGTTTTATGGAAATTGCGTCCGTTCTCTACTTATTATATGATAATATATCCTTGCCTATATGAACTCATAAGAACTATGTGTAAGTTAGCTAATGATGTGTGCAGTGCATACGAAATGGTCGCCTAAATAAACATATTTCTTTTGTGAAAATTAAGATTTTTCTATTTCATCCAATATTTGAATTATTTTTAGAAGGATTTAACTACGAATATATACCGTAATTAAGTCTTGAAGTAAATTATCAACGATCAACATTATTTAATGAAAGCACTTGAATAAATATAAGTTTTGCTTGTATGAAACGAAACAACAAATTATAGATAAATTCGCAATTTTCCCTCATCCGGTACGGTATACTCGTAAACATAAAAAAAAAACATAACTGTAAAATTACAGTAAATTACTCATTTGACGATCTAGTGATATGGGTTGGTATAACATTAATTTCATTGGCCTTCAAAAATATATTGCAACTTTGATTGATCGATTTTACTTGGCGATAGAAAATATAAGAAGTGTCAAGAGTTATGAAACAAACTTGCAGCCATATCAAGCGGATCTAATTTTATATTTTTATTACATATTATTTTTCAATCTGCACTAGAAATATTGCAATTAAATTTTGTAGTTTCAGAATTAAGAAATACTGAAAAAACAGAACGAAACGGTCGTCTGTGCGTTTCCTCGCGTTGATAGACTTGTTTTTTCAGTATTTCTTAATTCTTAATTAACCTAATCACCAGGAAGTTCGTTGTCGCGAAAGGGTGTGTTCTGCATATTAGTACAAACTTAGTTTGTCAGACTGTAGATTTGAACGCATTAAATAAGTCGACATTTACATGTAAGAATGTGATTTAATATTCATTAATTCTCACTTGCAGTAAATTCCATATGTTAACTATATATACAGAAAGTATAGGAATGAAAAAGCAAGGTCCGTCATCAAAGGGAATGCCGTACATTGAGAAGTTCCAATTAGAACGAAACGGTCGTCTGTGCGTTTCCTCGCGTTGATAGACTTGTTTTTTCAGTATTTCTTAATTCTTAATTAACCTAATCACCAGGAAGTTCGTTGTCGCGAAAGGGTGTGTTCTGCATATTAGTACAAACTTAGTTTGTCAGACTGTAGATTTGAACGCATTAAATAAGTCGACATTTACATGTAAGAATGTGATTTAATATTCATTAATTCTCACTTGCAGTAAATTCCATATGTTAACTATATATACAGAAAGTATAGGAATGAAAAAGCAAGGTCCGTCATCAAAGGGAATGCCGTACATTGAGAAGTTCCAATTAGAACGAAACGGTCGTCTGTGCGTTTCCTCGCGTTGATAGACTTGTTTTTTCAGTATTTCTTAATTCTTAATTAACCTAATCACCAGGAAGTTCGTTGTCGCGAAAGGGTGTGTTCTGCATATTAGTACAAACTTAGTTTGTCAGACTGTAGATTTGAACGCATTAAATAAGTCGACATTTACATGTAAGAATGTGATTTAATATTCATTAATTCTCACTTGCAGTAAATTCCATATGTTTGTAGTTTCAGTTTTAGTATAGGTTATAAGTAGGGACCGGACACGAGAGGCCGATGACTCATCGATCACGGGCGTACTAATTGAAAATTTGTATTTTTAAAGAGTTTTTAATTTTATTTATATAATTGAGAAACAAACGGGCGGTGATCTATAAAATGCGAAATACATTTTTTTTGGTGTATTTTGTAGTTCAAGTTGAGTAAAGGAGTATTAATTTTACTAGCAATACTTTCTCAAAGTTCTCTTCTGTAAAATTTGTTCTCTTTGAATGAAATACATCCTTGTAGATAGAAAACATCCTTTCTACATGGCAACTGATTATAGGTGCATACTGGAAATATTCTTTCATTTCAGCGTATTTAGCAGTTAGATTTTGAGGCATTGTCCCCACACACAATTGCCATAATGTTATTAAATCTGGATTTCTATTAAAAACTGTGTTTAACTCTTGCCGAAGACCACAACCGAAGTCACTTGGAATATTTTTCAAATTATTAATAGCCACATGTAATGTGGTTAATCCATCATTTAATTTGAGAGTTTGATTTTCAAAATAAGTGATTAGTTTTGGAAAATTTCCAAAGCGTTCCTGAAGAAAGTACAACTGATTTTTTAAATTTGGAATTTGTATTAATTCCTTGCACTTCCATGCTTCCAACCATGTTTCCCATCTAGTTGTTACTGGAGAGGGAGGCAGTGACAAAGGTGGAAGTTTTTCTCTGTAAAGTGCTATTCTCAATGGCGTTTTTCTGAAAACTTTTTTAAGAGCGGATACAATTCTATCAACTTCCGGACTGATATATTCACATTTGTGGAGAGCATGTGCTACACAAGTAATATGCAGCATATTAAGTTATTGTGATGACTCATTCAACGATACGTCACGTATCATACCTGCAGTGGCTTCTCGATAGATGTAGAAAGAGAAAGAACGAGAATAGAAAACTCGAGAGAGATTCAACAACGATATATAAAGCCGCCGAGGAAGGGATTTAGGATTCATTCGATACCGAATTACCGCCGAGTGAACTTACATAAATCCAAATACATAAATGTGCTTATTGTTAGTGATTAGTTTTTATATTGTTATTCGTTTTTATTATTAATATAGTGTGTGTCTACGTTACCGTTAGTTTTATTTAAGAACCCGAAAAGACAATAACTTTACAATATGTTTCCTTTAATAGTCTGTATGTTTTTGATATATATGCAGCACTGTCACTGACAAATAAAAGTATTTTTTCTTTGTATCTGTCGTCCGAACGAAGCATCGGAATTTTATTATTCGAATACTATTAAAGAAATAAAAATACTTAAGTGTTTTTAACCGAGACGAATATGAATAGTTTCATTTCCAATTATTTTTGTATTAAACAAAGTCACATAACCTTCCAACTTAAACATTGGAAATTTTTACATTCTTAAAAGCGGGAATCGAATTCTGTATCCTACAAGATGGGATTGATATTTAGCTATGACCAAGTGGTGGCATTATTTGTACTGTATAAATTACACAGGCCTGCGTTTTTTAACTTTCTAAAAATTGTTTTAAATTTGATAGCTGATTCTTATGTGTTTTTGGGCGCTGAATCCAAATATGAACTCTATTTTTCTCCATCACGTAAGGATTTTTCACAAAAAGGCTTCAAATTAGATTTTTTTTAAATTAAAAATAATTTTTAGTTACATTTTGAATTTATTTACAAAGGATATAAAAAACACAAATATCATTAAATCTAATGAAAAGAAACAGTAAAATACTATTTATGTCTTTACAAGTGCTTATAATATCTTTTTCTTTGTCTTTCCATACTCCTTTTTGTGCTTTTTCTTCTGTAATCTCGTAGTGGACCATCCCTTTTTAACATTCAACAATAATCAGCTATCATGCTTATATTCCATCTGCCTTGGTATCTTCTCTCCATCTCTTTTAGGTCTTGGTGGAACCTTTCCCCCTGCTCCTCACTTACTGCACCAAGATTTTCAGGGAAGTAGTTGAGATGCGAATGTAGAAAATGCATCTTCAAACTCATGTTACAGCCTAAGGTTTTAAATTTTTCTAACATATTTTGCACAATATTTTTATAATCTTCATGTTTTTTGTTGCCAAGAAAATTTGTACCTACATTTTTGAAGGCTATCCATGCTCGCTTTTCTGCTTCCTCCATTTTAGATTCAAAATTTCCATCTTTCATAAGCTTTCTTATATCCGGCCCAACAAAAACATCCTCCTTTATCTTTGCTTCTGACAAGCGAGGAAACTGGCTGCAAAGATACTTGAAGCACTCTTCATCTTTTTTTAATGTCTTCGAAAATTGTTTCATTAACCCTAGTTTTATCTGTAATGGAGGAAGCAAAACTTTGCTCGGGTCTACTAAACTTTTTCTTTCAATGTTTTTCATTCCAGGTTGTAAGGTTTGTCTTGGTGGCCACATCTTTTTACAATAGTGCTGCTTTCTATCACGATTATCTCACTCACGCAAAAAACAAGGATATTTAGTATAACCGCTTTGTTGTCCAAGTAACAAACAAAGAACTTTCAAATCACCACAAATTGTCGAGCCTTGATCCTTGTAACGAATTTTAATTAAAAGTAGCTCAAGATTTTTATAACACTCTTTTAAATGAACTGAATGTCCCACTGGTACAGAAGCATATTTACTTCCATTGTGTAGAAGAACGGCCTTAAGGCTCCTTTTTGAAGAGTCAATAAAGAGTCTCCATTCAGAAACATTATATTCTACGTGGAATTGTTCCATGAGTCCGGGTACATCATTACAGAAAACTAGTGCATCTTCTTCGGAATAATATCGAGCAAACTCTTTTTCTCTGTTCCTAAACCAGTAAAATGTTGTGCTAGGTGCTAACAAATTTTTTTCTTTCAACCTTGAGCCTAAAAGCTCAGCTGAGTCCTTAGGAAGGTTTAAGTCCCTCACCAAATTATTTAATTCAGATTGGTCATCAGTTTTGGCTCATCACTTCCAGTATCATAGTAAACACTTCCCTCATCCAATTCACTTGCGCATGTACGTGAAACCATTTCGTCATCAGATACATCATCTAATGTATCTGGTAGTGAAGGAACAGGTACTTCTGGTCCATGAGGTATAGGACGTGTTGCGGATCGAAGGTTTGGGTAAACGATGTCCTTTTTGTTTTTTAAATTGAATCCGTGTACTACACACGAACAAAAATAACAATCATCGCTATTATTGATCGGTTCTCTCCAAACCATAGGCACTCCAAAGCGATAAGACTGTTTTTTTCATTGTGACCACTGGCGAAGCTCTTCAACACACACTGAACAAACCTTATGAGGAGCTCAAAGTTTGTCTTGGTCTCCTAAATTCACACCAAAATATGCAAAATATACTTTTTTTACAAAATCTGTAATGCTTCTTTGTTGTTTTTTTTACTGTAAACTTTCCACAAATATAGCAGAAGGATACATTGACACAGCCTCTTGATGCCATTGGAATTTAATTTAAAAAAACTCTTAAAGTAAAAATTAAATTAACTCAGCAACTAATCACAAATGTCAACTAATTACAAAAATTCACACCACAGTTGTAAAGAAGATATTGAATGAACTAACTGTTTTGTCTAGAATAGCAATATGTTTGTAGTGGAGGTGGGGAGGTAGACATGCAGTAGCAGGAAGATGATGAGTCATCTCTTGCGACATGCTCAATTATTTCTATTTGTAACTTCTTTATCATAAATCTAGTGTATGTTTATTCAGAATATCAACTTCTTGCATCATCATAAGTAAAAAAATTATAATAGTTTATTTAAGCAACGGTTTAACAAAATTGTCCTTTTCAAAAAGACTAATACATGCAGATAGGTCAAAAAACCCCAGATTGTAAAAAAACATTACGTGATGGATTTTTTTTATTATTTTTCCATTTTCAGCACCAAAAAATCTATTGAAATCATTGTATAAAATCCAGACAATTTTACCATCGCAGGCCTGTTATTAATCGTAGTGCGTGCTAGTATATTTAATATAGATTTCAGTTGTATGTCATTTTTTGTGTAATTCAGTGTACTTAAAATATCTCATATAGGGACGTCACTGTAAAACTTATAACTAGAGACCGGACGCATCAGGCCGAAATTACGATGGACAATATAAACATATCTATAACATCGCTAAGTACAACAGGCAGTTATTGAATAGCACTATTCATTCGGTTAACCGCACATCTGCTTTTTGTCGTTGAATTGTGACGTAATTACTTCAATATTACAGTTAAATTCTTTTCTTCATGGGAGTAGATAGAAGCGTGAGGAGTTTTTATAATTCATTTTATTTATTAGTTTATATTTCGTAAGATAAATAAAGTCGGCGAGTTAGTTTCTTTTTTTCATTGCTTTAACTATTAACTTCGTAATTTCTGTAATAGATCCTGTTTAATATGGTTTCATCGAATCTACTTCTCTCAATTAGTTTCAATAACTTAGTAGAAGTTACTAGTGAGTAAGTATTGCTAGTTAATATTAATACTCCTTTATTCAACTCGAACTATAAAATAAACATATAAAAATGTATTTCGTATTTTATAGATAACCACCCGTTTGTTTTTCAATTATATAAATAAAATTAAAAACTCTTTAAAAACACCAATTTTCTTTAGTACGCCCGTGGGCGATGGGTCATCGGTCCTCATGTCCGGTCCGTAGTGATAATATTGAAAATCTTCAAATCATCGGCATACCTCAGCCATTCACAAAAGGTCATCTATGAGGTCATTTACGTATATATTAAAAAGTAATGGACCGAGATTGGACCCCTGTGGGATGCCACACAACATCAAAAAGTCATTAGTCGAATAACAATTGTAGAAAACGTAAGCTTTTCTATCCGACAGGGAAGATGCCATTAGTCTAACAAGAGTTTGGCAAAAGCCAATTTTATCCAATTAGGCCAGAAGTAAATTATGATCGATAGATCGATAGAATCAAATGCCCTTGAAAAGTGTGTAACTTGTTTGAGTTGATCAATAGCATTAGAGAGGTATTGCGCGATCTCTGTCATGTTTGTAACTGTGGATCTTCCAGAAATGAAACTATGCTGATTGACAGATAGGAAGAGCCGTACATTGCTATATATTCCACGATAAAGTATACATAAGAGCACTTTGCCAAAATTGGATAAGATAGTTATTGGCCTGTAGTTCGTAATATTTGACTTGTCACATTTTTTAAATACTGGCACAAGCTTGCTAATTTTTCAAGCCCGTGGGGACGTCGATGACTGGGACAGTAACCTAAACAGAACACATAGTGGATAAGATAGGATTGACTAACAATCGCGCACCAAAAAACTCGAGACACCATCATCACCGGAAGTCATGTCGGGTTTTAGTTTTGAGACATTGTACATCACATCATTTTCATCGAAACAACCAATATTAAAAAAGAGAAGGTTGCTAATTAATTTTGCGGGCAAAGATTTATTTATCTGGTAAACATTAGAGAATTCAAGTACAACAGCGTTAACAATATCTAAAGGTTGAGTGAGCTCCTCGTTGCCACGAAACGTGCGCCCAGGTATTCTAGAAGACGAACGCTTGTTGTCTTCATGGAAGTTGCGAATTGATTATGTTATAATGATCTTGTTCGAGAAAACCATTTCCGTTTTATACTGTTCCCAATTACGATTTCTTCGTTAACCATATAAACAGTTTTGCGGATTCTGTTTCAGAAGTGCTTTTTTTTCTACTTGATGATTTGTTTTCTTTCTCCAATAACACAGGCCTGCATAAAATTTGTGATGACGTGATTTTTGTTTGTTAAGCTCAGTTTTTATATAGCAATAACTAATTAAAATACAGTTGGTCTCTACCACCAACAGATTTTTTTTGCACAAAAGAAAAAGAAAAAAACATAAAAAAAATCTTATAATAGGCGCTTTAATACATTTTAAAATGAATGTACTACTTCAAATTCTAGGTATTAACCCAAAAATGGTTTTCTGTTGTGGTTTTAAAGAAATTTGTTAAATAGGCTCTCATTACCTGATGTAAATCTTTTATTACATGTATTAATTTTGGACAAGATTTCCGGGAATTTTTACCTGCTAAATCCTATTTATTATGCTTTCACTTTATTAGTACTGCGAAGAAGGATTTCAAGTTTATCACTCCAAAAAAAATGTATACTTTAATGTCATTTACTTCATTATAGCTCTGAGTGTCGATCAGTAAACAAGTAAAATTAATTTGTCTTTAGTGTTGTGCGTGGTATTTGATAAATAAACATTGCTTAAAAATATGTCTAGCCGGTGTTGCAAAAACAAACCAGATGATTTCTGATATATTTATGGATATTTCGTCTTGAAAAAGTTTAAGAGACCAATTGGTGAATTTGTGAAAAATGCATATTATGCTTATTTTAGAATCAAATTAGGAGATCAAGATAAAGATTGGGCACCGCACGTTGTTTGTAAGATATGTGAAGAAGGTTTAAGACATTGGACCAAAGGGAATAGAAAAAGCCTTCCTTTTGGAATACCGAAGGTTTGGAGAGAACCGCAAAATCATCATGAAGATTGCTACTTTTGTCTTTGTGATATTAAGAGGCATAATAGAAAAACTTTGAAACATATTTTGTACCCAAACAATATTAAATCAGCTATCAGACCAGTTCCTCACAGTGATCATGTACCTATACCTATACCCCCCAAAGTACTACAAGAAGATATTGAAACCTCTTCAACTTCCGGCTCCGTACAGATGGATAGTGATTTTGAACCATCAAGCTCAGGTCAAAACCAACCTCAGCTATTTTCACAAGCCGAACTGAATGATTTAGTAAGATATTTGGGACTTTCAAAAGATCTTTCTGAAGTACTGGGGTCTAAGTTGAAACAAACAAATTTGCTTGCCCCAGAAACTACCTTCTCTTGGTATAGAAATCGTGAGGCTGGATTTGTAAAATATTTTGCACAAAACGGACTACTCGTGTACTGCCAAGCAATTGCTGATTTACTTACTTTCCTCGGTCCTGAGTACACACCTTCTGACTGGAGACTTTTCATCGACTCTTCAAAAAAGAGCGTTAAAGCTGTTCTTTTACATAATGGCAATGTTTTTGCTTCTGTTCCGGTCGGCCATTCTGTTCATTTAAAGGAAAACTATGAAAATTTACAGGAATTACTTTTTAGAATACAATATGAAAATCACAACTGGGAAGTATGTGGAGATTTAAAAATTTTAGGCCTTCTCTTGGGTCAGCAGTCTGGATATACTAATTTCCATGTATCCTGTGCGAGTGGGATAGCAGAAATCGAGAACAGCATTGGATAAAAAGAGACTGGCCACAAAGGGTGACTTTAACACCTGGAACCAAAAATGTAATTCGCGAAAGTCTTATTGACCCTCAAAAAGTGTTACTTCCACCGCTTCACATAAAACTTGGACTTATGAAACAATTTGTTAAGGCATTAAACAAAGAAGAAAATTGTTTTAAATATTTGTGTAAAACATTTACGACTCTGTCACAGGCAAAATTAAAGGAGGGAATCTTTGTAGGCCCGCAGATTAGGAGCTTGGTGAAAGATCAAGAATTTGAAAATGTGATGGAAGATAAGGAAAAACATGCATGGAATGCGTTTAACGAAGTTGTACATCAATTTTTAGGGAATTATAAAGACACAAACTATGTTGGGATCTTTGAAAATATGCTGGAAAAATTCAGGATTCTTGGTTGCAATATGATCATAAAAATTCACTTTTTACATTCCCATTTGGACTATTTCCCAGAAAACCTTGGGGACATGAGTGAAGAGCAAGGAGAAAGATTTCACCAGGATATTAAAGAGATGGAAAAAAGATACCAAGGGCGCTGGGACACAAAAATAATGGCCGATTACTGTTGGACATTGAGAAGAGATCTTCCTTTAGCTGAATATGACAGAAAAACAACCAAACGAAGCTTTTCTGAAAAACGAAAACGTTTTTTAAGAAGCATAAAGAATAAATAACTATTTCTAATAGTTTCTATGTGTATATTTTTGTATTTTTTTAATATAATATAAAACTAGCTTATAAATGAAATAAATCTTGTTTTTTCTATATTTTTTGATTTTACTGGTTTGAAAAATAACCTTACGTGATACAAAAAAAATAAAAGCAGATTTGAAATCAGCGCTACCCAATTACTAGAAAACAGTTAAAATTTTTAAATCAACTTTCAAAGTATTGAAAAATTCAGGCCTGTTGATCAATACAACTGTACATATAAGCTACAACCAAAAATAATTCCAGCCTTAAGATATAATTAACTTAGCTATCTTAAGACTAGGATTATTTTTGGTTATAGCTTACGTATGCGTGTATAGTTGTTCCTTTGCTTCTTATACGTATTGTTAATTTGGGTTGAGAATGACGTTGTGTTAATATCGAAACAATAGTAACATTTTCCGTTATAATAAAGTCATAAAAAATAAAGTAATAGTTTTTTTTGGGTAATAATGTTAACCTCTTTGATACTCTATTTTTATATTTAATTTAGTTAAATACACTTCTAAGGACAATTTGATTGCTTTTCTTTTATTATTTAGATATTCATTGTAAATTAATTATGTTTTTTAATTTATGTTAATGCTATAATTAGACAGAGACCTGATTACTTCCATACAAAGCACAACAATAATTGGCGGCGAGAATGTGGGCAATTTGTAAATTAAGCGTAACATTAAATTTGGCTCTCCAATGTGGAGCTTTCGCTAACATCATATGTAGCGTAACAAATTAAACTGTACTCATTCAAAGCTCTAGAAAAGTAAATGAAATAAAATATGGGGATACTGTTAAATGCCGAAAAAAAGGTTTACTGAAAATGAGCAGTAGCACTAGGATAAAAGTCAGAACAGACTTCTACTTATTTAATTCACGATGATATATAAATATTTGGGAATAATATTAGAACTAATTTGGATAAATGACCGAGACAAATATTAAAGATATAATCAAACATGTATCCGCAAAATGGCAGTAATATTAGCTAAGGATTAGTAGATTAATGCGTTTAGGATGTTACATGTGTTAATAATTTTTTAATTTAATTTTTAAATTATAGTATTTACAAATATATGGAATTTAAAATATTTATAATTCATGGACTTTGCTCAGTGTGATATCCAAAATAACGAGCCATCGAAAAAATTCATAATTGGAGTAGACTGTGAAATTGGGTTGGTACTTTAGCCACTTCCACATAATGACATTTATTATTTGACATTGAAACTATAAGTTTGTGTCAAATTTTTCAAAACTCTTATTAAGAAAATTATATTTATTTAAAAAATGGTTTTTAACATAGAACAAAAAGCAAAAATTATCGAATGTTACTTCCGTACAGGTGTGAAAGTAAATGGCGAGTGGCAGTATTCAATTACGGAATGCATGGCTGATTTTAGTGAAGAACATCCTGAATTAGTGTTTGACTACAATGATTTTTACAATGTTTTGACAAATTGTGTAAAGTTATTCAGAGAGACTGGTAGCGTCGGTCGAAAAACTGGAAGTGGACGGCCATCTAAACGTACAGCTGATAACATTGAAGCCCTTCAGCATATTATTGATGAAAATCCAAAAACATCCATTTCAGTAGTGACCTAACAAACAAATTTATCTTATGGTACGTGCCAATTCATTCTTAAAAATGTCTTACATTGTCATCCATACAAGCTGCAATGTTTTCATGAACTTTATCTAGTGGATTATTTAAGACGAGTGGAATTTTGTCAATGGTTTCAAAATAATCTACATAATCAAGATATCCTTAACACAGTTTTTTTCACGGATGAAGCCTGGTTTTATATTTCTGGATATGTTAATTTACATAACATGAGGTGTTGGTCCTCCGAAAATCCTCATTTTTTTGTTGAAAAAACATTGCATCCCCAAAAAGTTGGTGTTTGGGTTGGAATATGTCGAAGAAGATTGGTGGGTCCCATTTTTTTTGAAGGTACACTTACTGCTGCACGATATCGCAATGAGATACTCGGCTCATTCATAAATCAACTGGATGATGAGGAATTACAAAATGGGTTTTTCCAACAAGATGGCCCACAAGCACATACGATCAGAGAAACACTTAAATATCTCAGAGAATTTTTTGATAACAGAATAATAAGCAGTAACACTGAAATCCCATATCCAACTAGGTCTTGCGATTTAAACATATGTGATTTTTTCGTATGGCCAAAAATTCGATTTATTCAACGCCAATTCATAATCTGGAACAACTGAGAATTTGCATAACAGATAAGTGTGAAGAGATCAACAACTCACCACAAATGCTGCAAAGTTTTTGCTGGATTGCGGAGAAGAGTTGGTTTGTGTTTAGATGTAAATGGACAACATTTTCAACAACTTCTGTAGCTATATGTAAATTTTGATTATGATTTCGATATTAAATAAATTATTTGTTTTTGTTTTTGTTGTAGTATCATTTAAATGCCATAACCTTTTTTTACAATAAAACCAAATGAAACTGTCAAGCATCAAGTAATGTGTCATTATGTGGAAGTGGCTAAAGTAACAACCCAACTTCACAGTCTACTCCAATTATGAATTTTTTCGATGGCTCGTTACTAACAACATTAATAAAAGAAAGAAGTAAACATACAGGGTGTTTCAGGAGGAAAAGGAAGTACTTCAAGAGTATATTCAGAAGGTCAAAATCAGTAAAATAAACCAATATATTTAAGTTTAACCGTTATACGAGTAGAAACAATTTACTTTCTATTTTTTAATCATAGTAGCATTGAAATAATATTATTTGTTAAGGTTTGACATTTAGTTTGACGTTTACTTAGTAATTTAAACTTAATTGACCTAATACAGCTTTTTTAGACGATTAGAAGCAAACAATGCCACATACATTTAGTCATAAAGAGTATGCCGACATGGTTTTCGTTTACGGTTATTGTAATGGTAACGCAACTAATACAGTGGATGAATATCGACCTCGCTTTCCGGCTCGAAGAATTCCAAACAGGAAAGTATTTCAAAATGTAATTGCAATTGCTGGAGAATTAGGAATGTTTCCAAGTGAAAAGATTGTTTCTGAAAGGGATCGCGGCTTAGATGTGGAACTTGAAACAAATATTCTCGATATGGTGGAAGAGAATCCTGATATAAGTACGAGGCGTTTTGCAACCCAATTTCAAACTAAACACACGGCTACTTGGAGATTGCTGAAAGAGAATGGTTTGCATTCTTTTCAAATTCAACCTGTTCAAAGTCTTCAAAAAGGTCATCATGCTGCATAGTTGCAAGTTTGTAATTGGATACTTCAAAATCGCAATTTATACAAATACATTTAATTTAGCGACGATGTTCAATTCACTCGCGATGGAATAAATAATTGCCATAATGAACACCGATGCACAGTGCGAAATTTAGGAAGTTTAGCGGAACTTTATTCAATTTTTGAAATACGTAAAATGCATAAGATTATTTATTATTTTGTTAGGTAAATACCCCGCCTCTAAAACCTTATACTGAGTTTGGGGATTTACCCTGCGAAAGAACCGCAAAATGCACCTGATATTCGCATTACTTATAATTATTCAATCATACTTTTTGCCTATAGAAAGCTATTCAATTTGTTAAAGTTAATAGAGTGGTACATTGAAATGGCAAATCAGTAGGCCATGATTTTTTCTTCATGTATTTTATTAGAAAATTGTCAATTATTGGCATTTAATTAATTGCAAAATCTTTCCTTGCTCGTGTGTGATTTGTTCGTGGAAGAAGTGATTTTTAAGAAGTAAGTTAAATTTACATTTTTAACTTTAGCGGAGATTTTAAAAAATGATACCACATAATACCAGCTTGAAACGCACAACATTTTAAAGTTTTTTTCCCTCTGTTGAAAACTCAAAGGATCTTCTGCGATATTTTGCGATCTTCTTTTAAATGAAACATTTTCCAGAATGACTTTGCAAGTTTCATATAACTGTATATTCCAAAAGTGGAAGGAAGAACCGACATCGGATGCCATCATTGGTTTTGTTTTGGAAAAAATAGGCTCACCAATGTTAAGATCTGATGCTCTTTGCAGTTTAAAGGCAACTCTTCGCGCACTGGTTTGTAAAATATGAAAAAGGTGGAGGGAATCCAGTCGAAATTTAGCATCATTTCTGAATAAAAATGCTGTCTGGCTTGAAAATAATGTAAAGTTTTCAAATGCTGTAAGGGATGCATTGCCCAGTGGATCGAGGACTAATGCAGGCAGACCTAAAAAAGAATTTAGGTATTGTCATCTTAAAGTGCAAAACAGAAAACTGCATCATCTTTTGAAGACCGGTAGTCAAGACGAGTTAGCCAAAGCAACCGTAACAAAGCTATACCAATCTGGAAAACGAAACTCTGCAGCGATTGTCAAGGAACTGGCATCTGCTTCTCCAGAAAGGGGAAGCAAAATCAAATTGGCTCGCATGTCTTCTTCAAGCAGCCCACGAAAATTAACTCCGGACCAGGCTCTGGCGCTACTTATTGATGCAAACTTATCGTCAAATCAATACAACATTGTTCGGGATCAAGCAAAACATCACGGTTGCACCTTGTATCCACCTTATTATGTTGTAAAGGAGGCAAAGAGGTTACGCTATCCAAAGGACATAATAATAACTGAAGTTTCAGCTGAAGTATCAGTTCAGTCGCTTATAAATCATACCATAGCAAGACTTTGTAAAGGGCTAGAAGAGACTCTTAGAACTTTGTTAAACGTTAAAGCACTAAATATTATCGTAAAGTGGGGTTGTGATGGGGCGGAACAAGTTAACTATCGACAAAAGTATATGGACAAACATAGCTCTGATGATAGTATGTTTAGTGTATCAATGGTACCAATCCAAATGTGCTCCGTAAATAATAATGGTGATAATCAGTCACTAATTTGGAATAACCCTGCTTCTTCTTTCACACGGTACTGTCGCCCAATTAAGTTCGTTTTTACCAAAGAAACAGTCAGTGTAATTACCTCAGAAGTAAACAAAGTGAAAGAACAAATATCTAAACTTACTCCAACCACTATACTTGTAGATGGCAAGCAATTTCAGGTCACAGCAAATATGATCTTTTGTATGATTGACGGTAAAGTATGCAATGCTGTATCATCCTGTGCATCATCACAAACATACTACTTATGAGGGGCTAAACCTAGTGAAATGGACAACATCTGCGATATACCTCAAAAAAATATAAGCTCGTGGAGCAGAAAATTTAAAAAAAGTTCCAGAGAAGAAAAAATACATTAAACATAAATTCAAAGAGGAGCTTGGCTTGCTTATAGGTATGCCAAAACAGCAGACCGGAAACACAAACGATGGTAATACCGCGAGAAAATTCTTTAGAAATGCCGAAAAGTCTGCCGAAATATCTGGCGTTAACTTAGAATTGATCAAACGTTTTCATGTGCTGCTAGAGTGCCTAAATTGTGGTCTTAAAATTGATTCAGAAAAGTTCGGCGAATATGCAAGAGAAACTTTGTATTTCAAAGAATATTTCTGGAACTCAATGCCCATAAGTGTGCATAAAGTCCTTTGTCATGGAAAGGATATTATAGCCTCTTGCATTCTTCCGATCGGACAATTTTCTGAAGAAGCTCAGGAGGCAAGAAACAAAGACTGCAGAAAATATCGCGAACTTTTTACTAGAAAAACGTCAAGAATTGACACAAATACGGATTTATTTTATCGACTGCTTATTTCGTCGGATCCGTACATCGCTAGTCTTCGTAAAGCACCCAAAACCAAGCATAGTGAAGTTACGCCAGAAGTTTTAGTGTTGTTAGAAAGATTTGCAGGCCCGTGTAATGATTGCGAGTCTTCAGACGATTGTTATAAAATGTATGTTTTTTTAATTGTTCTGTAATAAAAAACACAAATAAACTCAAAAACTTTAAATAAAACATATTAATTTTTATTAAAAATTTAAAAAACCAACAAATAGAACTGTTTTGAATAATTAAGTTCCGGTAAACTCAAGAAATTTCGCACTGTGCGATGGTCATAAAAAAATTCACATGTCACAGTTGAGCGAAATTTTCAAAATTGTTTTAGTATCAACGTATGGGACGGTCAATTATTTGGTCCATTTGCATTGAATGGTCGTCTTATTCGTGAACTGTATTTGAATTTTTTGGAAGTTCACTTGCCAGAAATTATTGATAATTTAGCATTAATTGTTAGACAATGGTTGTACTTTCAACACGATCGAGCCCCTCCACATTTTAGTGCAGATGTTAGAACTTCTTTGAACCTACATTTTCCCAATCGTTGGATCGGTAGAGGTGGACCACAAAAAGGCCACCGAGGTCACCAGATCTTAACTCTTTAGATTATTGTTTGTGGGGCTGGATAAAATATTTAGTTTATGCAACAAAAGTGGACACGAGAGAGGCACTACTGAATCGTATTTTTAATGCTGCAGCTACCATAAGAAATAATTATAAACGAGCAAGAAAATGCATTGAATTTGATGGTGGTATTTTCGTAAATAACCTCTGATTTATTATTATTTATTTTTAATAAATGTTCTATTTTAAATAATAAATTATTATTTATTTCTATAATGGTTAAAAATCGGATTAAATACACTCACCGGCAAAATAATCGATCCACTCAAAAAATTGATGAAGTTTGTTCGTTAATAAGTTTGTTATTATAAATTCGATTTGATTCATTTTTTTGCATATTGTAGGTAAATTTAAATGTAATCTATCACATCTTTGGAATTTTAAGAAAATTTGGCGTACATCATTTTATACAGGGTGACACAAAGTCTGTTTTTTTAAATCAACTTTAAAACCACATATGGATTGTAAAAGTTGCTCCACCTTGTATTTTCTTATTTTGTTAACAAGACACATCATTTCTTTACAATTTCTTTTTTTATTTATTTCAATAGCTTAATTTTTGTAAAAGATACAAGGGTTTAAGAAAAATCTTACATTTTTACATTTTTCCTATGGTACTAACAATAAGTTTACGAATTTAACTTAACACCGAATTTAATGAAAAGGAATTGAAAAGAAAATGAAAAACATAAAAGACTTAATACGAAGTGTTTCCTCCACGTGCACGGATAACAGCTGCAATTCGTCTTGGCATGCTCTCAATTAAGTTTTGAATGTAAGCCTGGTTGATTTGATTCCATTCTTCAGTTAGAACGTCACTAAGCTGCTGTAAATTTGCAGGCGTTGGTACACGAGATCGTATTTTCCTCCCAAGTGCATCCCAAACATGCTCAATTGGGTTTAGGTCTGGGCTTAGAGCAGGCCAATTTACTACTGATATTTCAACCTCGGCTAAATACTCGCGTACAATTCTGGCAACATGCGGTCGGGCATTATCATGCATCAGCATGAAATCATCTCCGATGAACGGTGCAAAAGGAACAATATGTGGCTCTAAAACTTCTCTTATGTATCTATCGGCTGTCATGGCTCCCCCGTTAATTATCACCAAGTCCGCCCGAGCTTCAAAATTTATGCCACCCCACACCTTTATCGAACCGCCTCCATAACTTACTCTAGGAAAAAAATGGTTTTGAAAGAAACGTTCACCAGTTCCCCGGTAAATTCTTTCACGTCCATCTGGTATTTTAAGACAAAATCTGGACTCATCCGTGAATAGGATGTTGCTCCATTCTTCGTTACCCCAATTTACATGTACCCTAGCAAATCTAAGGCGTTCAACTCGATGGTGTCTCAATAACTCTAGACCAGTTGCAGGTCTCCTAGAACGCAGTCCAATATCATACAGCCGCCTTCTTATTGTTCTATCACTTACTTGAAATTGCCTTACGTCCTCTAATCTGTTTTTCATTTGCACTGAAGTAACTTTTCTGTCCCTCAAAACATTTAACGTTATAAAGCGATTATCTCGCCCACTAGTAGATTTCTTTCGACCACAATGATTTCTTCCTGTGTATACACCAAATTTATTAAACCGTTTAACATCTCTTTGAACTTTACATCTTGAAACTCCCAACACTCTGGCCACATAATACTGTGACCTACCATCCTGAATCAAAGCAACAGCTCTCGCTACGTCGGTTACAGAAAGATCCATATTTTAAATTACTATTCGACAAGAAACACGTTCAAAAACGTAATTGACAAGTTTTAGATTTCACAACTGACAGTATTTCAATAGCCCTCTATGCAAAAACGAAAAATTCGTAAACTTATTGTTAGTACCATAGGAAAAATGTAAAAATGTAAGATTTTTCTTAAACCCTTGTATCTTTTACAAAAATTAAGCTACTGTAATAAATAAAAAAAGAAATTGTAAAGAAATGATGTGTCTTGTTAACAAAATAAGAAAATACAAGGTGGAGAAACTTTGACAATCCATATGTGGTTTTAAAGTTGATTTAAAAAAACAGACTTTGTGTCACCCTGTATAAAATGATGTACGCCAAATTTTCTTAAAATTCCAAAGATGTGATAGATTACATTTAAATTTACATACAATATGCAAAAAAAAATGAATCAAATCGAATTTAAAATAACAAACTTATTAACGAACAAACTTCATCAATTTTTTGAGTGGATCGATTATTTTGCCGGTGAGTGTATATTGGTTTATTTTACTTATTTTGACCTTCTGAATATACTCTTGAAGTACTTCCTTTTTCTACTGAAACAACCTGTATTGGCTGCACAGCTATTGGAGAATAATTAGTTTTTTATTTTGTTAGTATATATTCTAATTACCCTGTGTATAGTTCTTGGACTCAAATTGAGCTGATTGGGTGGTAAAGGCTTCCGTCCTAGACACGCTTCAGTTTGTGTGGCTTGGGTTTTCATTGGTGCTTTTTTGAATTTCTCTGAAAAAAAGAAAAGTATCAGTAATATTCAAAAGGGCTACAGATATTATTAGCACGTCAACATACCTAGTACTAAAACGTTTTCAGATGGTTCAGGTTGTCGAGTTATTGGTATAGGCAATGGTGATTTTCTGATGTCGATAAGTCTTTCTTGACTCCTAGATATTTTTGAAATGTGTGGGGTTGATGATTCTAAAGTGGCTGTTGCGTCATCGAAAGATGTTAGAGTGAGCGATCGGGCGAAACTCACGTGTTTCGGCCTATAAAGATTATTTTTATGGCAAATACTATTTTATGATGCGCTTACAGTACAAAATTTTCAAATTTAACTTAAATACAGTTAATACATGATTGTCGAATCAAATTTAAAATCCTATATACCTATTTCGATAATTATGTTGCTATCCTCAGTAGCAAGTAAAAAGATTGCGTCAATACTAAAACCCTTCACATAAGAAGAAATATTTAATTAATTGCCAAAACAACATTGATAAAATTCGAAATGCAAATATGGGAATCTTAATAGACGTTAATATATTTAAGTCAAAGTTAATTGATTTAAAATATTGTTACGTTCGTAAAATCATTTTGAGAACATTCAGGAAATTTTATTCAGTTTATTTCATTACTAACCTCGTTTAGTCTACTTAGTCCGTTCATTTTTCAATATTTCCGTTTATTTCTATTTTATTTTAATTTATTGTTTATTATTGTTCAAACTTATGCTATTTTCAAACATTAATTCCTTCAAATTTTATTCATGTTCCAATACTTTGGCTGACTCTATATATTCCCGGAGTATTTTTATACATTTCGGCGCAGTCGACATGTGGCGAACTTTTATGCGAACTCACGCTTCTTTTAAGTGTTTCTTTTGAGACTATGACGTAGTATACTTTCTGATATAAATGTCGTACAGCCATGAAAAAGAGCGTCTCTTTTCGTGCTTGCTCTGAAGTATTTAGTTGTTCGGAAATCTAAAGTCAATTTTGCAATTACGCATAGTATATTTTCTGCGAAGACTGGTTTTAGTCAATCTTGACCTTGCTTTATATTTAAATTTCTTAGTGAGGTGTAAGTTTCTTCCGACCTCGTGCTTCAGGGCTGTTATTTACGGCTCAGGGAGAGTTTTGCCGAATTAGCGTCTGCGCCTGAAAAAAACCTGACAAAGGCAGCATCCCGACAGGAAGGCGTTTCGATTTCCACGATCTACCGGGACCCCGGAAACCCCGATCTGGAAACCTAAGTTTCTTTTACACGCAAGGTAGTGTGGGAAATTATTTAGATCATACAAAATCCTGTAACGAGGCGAAGTTACCGATTTAATTTAACTTTGATAGTTTTATTTTTATTAACCTTTTTTTTTAATAAAAACTGAGTGCGAACCACATGTTGCACTGGAACGAAACATAATTTTGTCGAATTTAGGAACAAAAAAAAACCTCTCTTCTTTTAATAAAAGTGTATTCTTTTCGTAAAATAACTTTATCTCTGATCGATATCTGTAAAATTATTAGCTATATATAGTATATATTCCTATCATACCTTCCGAACTAAGTTGCTTTTAGCGTATTATTTAAGTTTAATTTGTTTAAATTCATATCCTTTTTTTTTATATTGTAACGAAGTTTGTTATATGATCATTTGATAAATTTATACTTATCCCTTCCGAGGATATTTGTTTCTTGAGCCACTTTAGCATACTAGATACACCTCTTATAAATTTTGGATGATACTCTGCTGGTACAAATCACTTATACAGGCCGAGTCCAGTAAATATTGTTTAATTTAAAATCTAATAAAATTTAACATAATTTGTGAATATCGAGTAAATGTATTGATACTTTTATTATCTTTAAATGATTACTTTGGGTTTATTTCTGTGTGTAGCGTAGACAATGTGAAGTACAACAAAGCTTTGATGTTCTACTGATGCTTGAATATTAACTTAGTTTATGTTTTCACTATTTTTAAGCGTGTCATATTTAAATATAACATATAGGGATAATCTTAACTGTAGAGTTTAACAGTTGACTGATGACTTGTACTTTCACTGTATGTATTTTCCGTACCTAAACCATTGTTTCGCTAAATAAATTAATTCGTTTCTGTTTAAATTGTGTTCGCGTGTGTTTGCCCTATACCCGAACGAGCAAAAGTGATGGTAGAATTTCACCAGGTAGCCGAACACCCGCTTGTAGTGATTATATGCCCTTAAGGCCCGAGGGTGTTCTACGTTAACCTAAGTACTTGCCAGTCCGAACGCAGTGGTGCCCATTTTAGATCTTGCGTTGTGTTGGCCCACGACGCTCCCGCTTACTTATACTGAGCTGGCCGGCAAGTCTTTCGAGGGGCCTTTGAAGACCAGGGGCGGAATTAGGACTCGTCCTAATTTCGCCTGTGGTATTGCTGCCCAAAATATTTTAAGGGCTAATAATATATAAATATATTTTATTTATATCAGGTATTTTTTTAGCTGCAGGAGAACTATCGATATCGATAACTATGGTTTGACAGCTGAGAATGTCAAACTGTGTTGACATTTCTGTTCAGTAATGTTTGGCAAGTCATCATGAATCGTTTAACGCCAGAACAAACGCTACCAAATTGTGGAAATTTACTTTGAAAAAAATAAATCTGTTCGCGAAGTTCATAGAGTACTTCGTCCATTTTACGGTCAACATAATCGGCCTAGTGAGCAAGCAATTCGTGCAATTATTGATCGTTTTTGCACTAATTTTACTCTTTTCGATTCAAAACCATAAACAAGACAAAGAAATGTGCGTACCGAAGAGAATATTGCTGCTGTAGGGCGAAGTATTGAAGAAGACGCCGAAATGTCGATTCGTCGTCGTTCTCAACTTGTTGGCTTTTGTCCTTCGACTACGTGGAAAATTTTACATAAGGATCTTGGCTTACGTGCCTATAAAATACAGCTCATGCAAGAATTGAAGCCAAACGACCATCGTTTGCGTCGCACTTTTGCTGATTGGGCTCATTTGAAACTGGCCGAAGATGAGCATTTTTATCAAAGAATTGTTTTTAGTGATGAAGCTCATTTCTGGTTAAATAGCTACGTCAATAAGCAAAATTGCCGTATTTGGAGCGAAGACAATCCTCAAGCCGTTAACGAATCACCATTACATCCTTTAAAATTGACTGTTTGGTGCGGTTTACACGCTAGCGGCATCATCGATCCTTATTTATTTGGAAAATGAGCAAGGAGCTGCCATTACGGCGAATGGCGAGCGCTATCGAGCCATGCTGACTTAATTTTTGTTTCCAAAAATTAATCAGCTAAACATCAACAACATTTGGGGTTCCAACAAGACGGCGCAACTTGCCATACAGCGCGCTTAACAATCAAAATCAATTTGGTGACAACTTTCTTTCCAGAAGTGGTCCTGTTCACTGGTCCCCTCGTTCGTGCGATTTAACGCCTCTGGATTACTTTTTATGGGGCTATGTTAAGTCATTGGTTTATGCCGACAAACCAGCAACACTTGAAGCATTGGAAGCCAATATTCAAGCCACCATTGACGCCATACGGCCAGATTTATTGGAAAAAGTAGTCAAAAATTGGACTGATCGAATGGACCATGTAACTCGTAGCGGCGGCGGACATACGCCGGAAATCATATTTAAAAAGTAAATGCCATGAAATTATCTACCAGATTATAATAAAAATAATTTCATTCCAACAATACTTCTGTCTTGTATTATCATTTCAAGTTCTCAAGCTCTTAAAAAACACACAATATATTTATTTAAGTGTCTTTAAGACTATAATATTGCTCTCTGTGATATGGAGCTGTTTAATCTATGAAAATATTATTTCTTTTTGATGATGACAAATTATTTCTTGAAATGTTTATTTAAAGGTTCTAATTAGTATGGTTGAATTGTTATATATTTATTTAGGTAACAGTGTGTAGGTATTCATTAAAATTATAAATTTTAAAAATTAATCATAAAAATATGAAAAATTTAAACACGTGAATGTGTCCTTTACACAGACTAAACTTAGTTATTAAAAAATATTTAATAATTTTTTAAGGTATTCATATTACTTCGATAATATAAACCTTCTTAATCTATCAAAATATCATTTCTCACTGATGATAGCCACTTAGTTATAATGAAATGTTTCTATAAATATTCTAGTAGAGGTAGTTCAATTGTTATATATTGGTTTACCACAGGCTCTGAACTAATTTTATTGTTGTATATTTTGCAGTCGTAATCATTACCAAATAGAGAAATTGACAAAGTAAATATAATAAACTGCTTCAAAATATAATTATAAACAATTATCATAATTGAATGTAACTGCGACTAACCAAAAATTATTTCAAGAATTTCGCACTGTTTTTTATAAAGATTTATTTTATATAAATCCTTTGTTTTGATAAAAATCTACGAGCTGTGGAAATAAAGTACACCCATACCTCGCTTAGCGGCCTAGATACGTTCCGAAAAAGTTCGCCGTAAAGCGAAAAGCCGTTTAACGAATCAATTATTTTCATATAAACCAATTAATTCAATCAATTCGGTACCAATTTAAAAAAGAAATATTTAAAGGGTTTAATTCATAAGGCATTTTATTCTTTTCATTTTCTATAAAAATACATACTTACTTAAAAATAAAATAACACAACAAATAAGAATGTATACATAGAATGAACACATTACATAGTTCAAAAAAGAAAAACAAAAGAGATCATATTCACATACAAAAATTAGAAAATGTTTGGAAGCCTTTTTATTCTGATAAAATGCTGCCGTCGTCAATTTCCGTTACTGTTGAATGACTTAACTTAATATTAAAATATTCAGAATAATTGAAACATACATGAGTAGGTAAACCCCACCAGTTTTGTATAATACAAAGGTATTTTTAATAATATAAAATATTACTAAAAATCTGGTGTGAAGAACACAAATGCAGGTTCACTATTAATAGTGAACCTGCATTTGTGTTCTTCACACCAGATTTATAGTAATATTTTATATTATTAAAAATACCTTTGTATTAAAATATTATTCGTCCAACCTTGTCTGCTTCGCCCTCCTTTCTGCTTCTTTTTGCAACGTTTTGTAATATCTAATGACTGAGTTTACTTCTCGTGATACTTTATCGATGCGTTCTTCGTCGGGATCATTTTGAAGAAGGATGTTGATTCCCTTCTCGAAATAAGAAAGCGCATTCGTCAAGGTTTTTGTTGTTAGGTGCCTGGATATAGCAGGCTCTGGCTCCTCATCAAGAGTTTGTTCGGTTACTAACTGGATCAGCTCCTCATTTGAAAGAGGTTCTCTGTCAGCATCGAGCGAGTCAATCCAAAAAACCTTCTTCTAAATCTTCAAAACCAAGATCTTTTGCTAAGCTCAATATGTTTCGTTGAACTTCAGACTCATTAGATTTTATGCATTCTGGCCATATTTGTTTCCAAACACGGTTCATTGTGGTTGATTTTAAGTTTCTCCATGATTCGCTAATGTTGTACACGTCATCTTCGATGTTGTAGTTTTTCCAAAATTGTTTTATCGAAGATTCACCATCAGTTTGCTGAATAAATTTATAAAAAGTTCTCCGTAAATAATAAGCCTTAAAAGTTGCAATAGCACCCTGATCCATTTGTTGGATCAGAGCTGTTGTATTTTTGGGAAGGTACTTCATCTCCACATCTTCTAATAATTCTGGTAAATAAACCGGGTGCCCTGGAGAATTATCCAAAATGAGCAATGCCTCGTTGTTCAAGTTCTTTTCCTTCAAATATTTTTTTACTTCTGCCAAAGGTTATTTGTAAACCAGTCCTCGAAAAGAATCTTAGTCATCCAATCCTTCTTATTGGATTTCCAAATGACAGGCAATTGTTCCTTGTTCAGCCCTTTAAAACACCTTGGATTTTCTGAATGATATACTAACAGTGGTTTTAGCTTAAAATTCCCTGCAGCATTTGCACCAAGAAGCAAAGTTACTCGTTCTTTAGAGACCTTATATCCAGATGCAGACTTTTCAGATTTTGAAATGAGAGTTCTTTCAGGCATTCGCTTCCAATAGGGTCACGTTTCGTCTACATTAAAAACTTGTTGTGGATGGTATCCACCTCTTTCTATAATGTTTTTCAAAGTGTTGGGATATTCTTTGCCTGCGTTATCATCGGCACTAGCTTTTTCGCCTTTTATTTTTAAATTATGCAAGTTGTGGCGATTTTTGAATTTTTCAAACCAACCTCGGCTTGTTTCGAATTTTTCATCTATCGCAGATTCATCATTATCCCCTCTCTTTAAATTTTAGAAAATACTTTTAGCCTTTTCTTGGATAGTCATCTGGCTCACTGGCATCCTTCTTTCATTATTGTCTTCAATGCACATAGCTAATAATTTTTCCATTTTTTCCATAGCATTGCTTCTTTGACAAGTTGATTTTGCAACACTTGAAGGTGTAGCGGACAGCGAATGTATTTTAATTTCTTTTGTTCTATCACAAATAGTTTGAACGGTAGACTTCGTCAGTCCTATTGCATTACAAATTTGAAAAATTTTCTCACCAGTTTCAATACGATGTAAAACTTCTAATTTGGTTTCTAGCGTGACAGATTATCGGCTTCTCTTTTAATTATTAGCAGCATCAATCTACAAATTGAATGAACGTTTCGGTGGGATCCAATACATTCCTTTGTGATACTCTGGTTCAAATAGGATATAAATATTAGAAATAATCTATTTGTGAAATACGACGACAATACTACATAGAAATGATGTGGTACTATTAATAATTTACGTAGTCTCCTTGACATTAAAAGGAAACATTTTAAGATACAACGGAACCAAGAAAATAATAAAATATTTTTTAAGCAATTCTTTTCAAAATTTATAATTTAACGAAAACAAATTTATTGTTAATAATTTATAATTAAATTTACTCCTTAATCGATCCTTTTAAGATCTGACTTGAAACTAATTTCGAATATACAACTAGGAGTAGCGTTAAATATTAATTAAAGGGAATTGTCGAGTAACTGGTAACACAGTTTAGTAATTATGTAAATTTAGCCACAATAAGTGACATCATCACAGAGCGTATTAGAGAACAATTGTAAGAGATTGGTAGAATTGGCTTTGCGAATACAGTACAAAATTCAACAAAAGACGTTTTAGAAAAGATTTCGTAAATGAACTTTCGGAATAATGTATTTGCAATGTTATATAATGTGCAAAGAGAATGGCTGCCATCCTTTTGAAACTAGATTTCTTGAAATGTATGGATTGGCATAATAAATAATTACATTCTTGGGTTATTTTTCATACCGTCGCGTTTGAACGGATAAGTTTATTTGGATTTTTTACATAATATTTTGTTGGGATTACTAGAATACATTTCTTTGAATATTCGCATGTCGATGTGGTATCAGCATGACAGGTCAACTGTACATATTGTCTGCGTGGTGCGAACTTGAAAACGTTAAGTCGTATTGTGTTATAATCGGATATCTTAAAAAGTAGTTGATTTGTTTTTTTTTATCATAGACGAATGTGTTTACATAAAGCGAACATACATCGACCTTTAAACTAAATATGTATTTGTTTTCACTCATCTGTTGGCGTGTAAATAGAAATAATTTTATGAATTACCAGTCTGATATTGAAAAGCAAACGAAGGGATATTAATTTACTACGTCTTATTCTTTGTAAAGATCATTGGACTTAGTGTTCGAAATAAATAAACAGCGACTTCTTCTACTTTATCACTAACCTACCTCAACTCGATGTGTACTGTCTAACAAAAAACGTTGACTTTTTCTCAAAATTCAACACAATTAAAAAACATTTTTTTTTGCGGATAATGAAATTCTCGACGTATATATACATACTGTTTATATTATGTCAACGAATGAACAAACAGCCTGTATATAAATTTTTATTCCGATAAATAAATAGAAGGTTAGACAAATTGTAAAAAAATAAACTAAAAACAAATGAGCAGAATAAACAAGAAAAGAAAAAATATATACAGGGTGTCCAGAAACTCTCCTGACAAACGAAGACCGGAGATTCCTCTGATAATTTTAAGACAATTAAACCCAAATTCACCTAGTCCGAAAATGCTTCCTAAGGGAGCTAGAGTTCTTTGAAGATGGCGCCTTGTATTTATTTTTTTTTAAATTCCTCCAGAACGCTTCTATTTAGAAAAACAAAAACTGGTATGCTTATTTATCCTCCAGAGATGAATCGATTCCATCAATTGCGAATTTCTAGTACCGGTCATAGGCGTCCGTTTTGGGTAGGTCAACAGTTATTTTAAGGCATAACTTTTTTGTCTTTAACTTTTAAGCATTTGTGACACTAGATTATTAAATTTTCAGGTATTCCAGTACTAAAATATACTCTTACTTTAAGTCGGTAGGATACACCGTTTTCTAGAAAAATCGATTTGTAAATTTTTCGTTTTTTCTTCATTAAAGTTCAATTTATTATGTAACTACTTATTTTTAGCGACGAAGTTGGCTTGGACTATCAAGGCATGGATGAAAATTAATTTAATAAATTAAAAACAAATTATTTATTACAATGGAACGAAACTAACAAAAAAAGAACAAGTATCAAAGGTAGATTGTTACAAAAGTTGCTCGATGTGATGACCATTAGTCTCTATGCATAAGTTTACCCTTTTGCTTAGAGAACGCCGAATTCTTGCAAAAAATTCCAAAGTTATTTCTAAATTCGTTGCAAGCATCTTGTATCCTTAGCCAGAGTTGTGCGCGATTTTGTATCGGAACGGAATAAACAAATGCTTTTATGTATCCCCAAACACAATAATCGCTAGGATTCAAATCCGGCGACCTTGCTGGCCAAGCAACTGGACCGCCTCTTCCAATCCAATGGTCTTCGTAGTTATTATCTAGAAAGTCTCGTACATTCCTGCTAAAGTGGACCGGACAGCCGTCCTGTAGAAACCATAAGTTTTGCCGAATATTTAAACGCACCTCATCTAACAAATCAGGTAAAATATTTTGCAGGAAATGTAAGTAATCAGCACCATTTAAACGAGCAGGTAATTCCACAGGTCCAAGTAGATAATCGTCAACTACTCCTATCCAGACGTTTATGCTAAACATATGCTGATGCTTAAATTCTTGAACAACGGGGGGATTGTCACCAACGTACGAATAATAATGTGCATTATGTACATTAAAAATTCCATTTTTTGAGAATGTAGCTTCGTCACCAAACAAAATGTTCCTGAAGAAATCTTCATCTTGATTTTTCTGATTTTGTAACCATCTAGCGAATTCTACGCGAGCAGGAAAATCTCCTTCTAGCAGTGCTTGCACCTTTGTAAAATGAAAAGGATATAAATTTTCTTTGTGTAAGATATTTCCTACGGAAGATTTTGAAATTGTGGTGTACATGGCAGATAGTCTTCGAATGCTAATTTCTGGATTTTCCTCAACTTCCATTAAAATAACATCTTCATGTTCTGTTGTTACATCATTATGTCTCCCTGTTTCATTATTTTTTGGGACCACTGAACCTGTTTCTCTTAATCGTTGATGAAGAGCTATAAATGTTGAGTGAGTGGGATGCTGACGATTGGGAAATTTTTCAGCGTATCTACGTTGCGCCGCTTGAGTGTTACACCTCATTTCGCCATAAACTAAATGCATATCGGCGTATTCCTCATTAGTAAAAACCATTTTTGTTTAAATTGAAATCGTTGTGTTTGAATAACACAAAGTAAAAAATGAAAAGATAAACTTCGCGAACTGACAACAATTTGACAATGAAAAACGTAGGTTTTACTTCTGTTGGCAGTTCAGAGCTAACTATTGCAAAAAATAAAAAATTGAACTTTAATGAAGAAAAAACGAAAAATTTACAAATCGATTTTTCTAGAAAACGGTGTATCCTACCGACTTAAAGTAAGAGTACATTTTAGTACTGGAATACCTGAAAATTTAATAATCTAGTGTTACAAATGCTTAAAAGTTATAGACAAAAAAGTTATGCCTTAAAATAACCGTTGACCTACCCAAAACGGACGCCTATGACCGGTACTAGAAATTCGCAATTGATGGAATCGTTTCATCTCTGGAGGATAAATAAGCATACCAGTTTTTGTTTTTCTAAATAGAAGCGTTCTGGAGGAATTTAAAAAAATAAATACAAGGCGCCATCTTCAAAGAACTTAGCTCCCTTAGGAAGCATTTTCGGACTAGGTGAATTTGGGTTTAATTGTCTTAAAATTATCTGAGGAAACTTCGGTCTTCGTTTGTCAGGAGAGTTTCTGGACAGCCTGTATATCTATATGTATATACATATAAGATATTAACTAGGTTAATTGAAAAAGAAAAAATTATCAAAAAATTTAGTAATAGTAGTGTTCATTGGCTCTCGCCGTAGGCACATTGAGCGACGCAGTTCAAACGTGAATGAAGCCTCGGCACGTGTACGGAAATTCTTGACAGAAGGAATGGGCACTCAGTCTTATTATTTAACAGTTTCAACAACAATGTAGCACATTGGTGACCCCTTCTGCCGAGAGCGAAGTCATATTGTATTGCCGCAGCAAATCTTCCTGACCTGACCTGACCAATCGGTGGGTATACTCTATCAATTTTGAAAGAGAGAAATTTTAAAAATTGTCATTGTATTCTATCCAAAAGTAATCTACGGGAGGCATAGAAAGGATACCAAACAATAACTGCATAATCCATTTTCTTGACAACAAAAGCGAAATACAACACTTAAGCAAGTCAATGTTATTAAAATGTGTAGAAACACTTATAATGAAACCCAAAGCTTTGCAGGAAGATGTACAGACAGTTTGCAATTGTCGTTTAAAAGATAATTCAGAATCAACTAGTACACCCAGGACCTTAATGACAGTTTTTCTTTCCAAGTAAGTATTATTAATTATATACTGCAACGGTATAGAAAATTTGGAATGGGTGTAACTCACAGAACAACACTTATCAGTATTTAATTCCAATTTGAAACTATTACACCAATTTGAGATTATATTCAAATTATTTTGCAGAAGAGAAGTATCGTCCGTGGTATTTATTTCAGAGTATATCAGTAAATCATTCTCGTATGCTAAAACTGGACAGGTGAGAGTATCCTGCAGGTCATTGATTAACAACACGAAAATTAGTGGTTCCAAGTTTGCAGTTAATTCAAATAAGCGAAACCCGTTGTCAGATACATAAGAAATTTAATTTTTTAAATACGAATTCATGAAATTTAAAGAAGATGGCGCAGACCCAAAGGAGCAAAGTTTAGAAAGTAATGCTTTATGGCTTACAGTGTCAAATGCATGTGAAAAGTTATTGCAATGATCAAACCGTTTAAACGAAAATGAACGTGTTGAGTCAGAACTTCTCAAAGGCGACCAGAAGAATCGGCAGATCAACGGGAAGAAAGACTTGAAGCCTTACGAGTTGAATCGATAAGAAGAAGAGCAGCACGATCGTCTCAACAACGTCAGGTACAATTAAATCAACAGCGAAGACGTATGCAGTTGTAATATTTAAATTTTCGACCTTCATATCACCGAATTGCTTTTTCATACGAACCGGATGTTCAATATAATACCTCATGTAATTTAGTTCAAATCGGAAGAATGGACAAAGTACAATGCACATGATAGTAGTTAAAAATTTTACGAACAATCTAATTGAAGCAACAATTCTAATTGGACCTCATAAAGGTGAAGACTTACCACTTCTACGAATACCATTTATTCTGACCGACATGGCGCTCGATTTCGAACGACTTCAGTTTCCCTGCGTTGGCTATGACTATCAATAAAGCTTAAGGGCAATCTTTGCAAGCGTGCGGTTTGAATTTAGAAAACGATTGCTTCTCTCAGCCAATTATACGTTACATGCTCCATAGTCGGTAAACTGTCTGATCTTTATGTTTATGCAGAAAACGGACTAACAAAAAATGTAGTAAATAGACTAGTATTACAAGAAACAATAAAAAATAATTTTCGGTGAAAAATATTCTTTTTTCTTCCTTTCCTTTCATTCCACATAGCCACAGCAACGCAACGCAAGGCAGGGTATTGAATTGAATGATTTATTTCCTCAGTGAATTTATGTTCGCTACAATAATTTTATTTACATTCCCACGAACTGAGTCACAGCAAAACGTGGCCGGGTATAGCTAGTCTAATATAAAAATAACACAGGTCTGCAAAAAAATTTTTTTTTCAGCTGCATGAGATATTTTTGCTGAATTATATGTTTTACGGTACGCTGATTTCAAAAATAACTTCTATTACTCTCCATCAGGTATAGTTTTTTTTGCAAAATAAGAACACAATAATGAGCAAAATCAACTATTTATTACAACAAACACAGCATAATATTTATTAAAACCTATCAACCATTATTTTTCTTATTTAAATTTATACACAACTTTATGTTTACTCTTTCTCCTTGTGAAACCTTTTCTTCTTTTCTTTGATGCTTCTCCGAACTCGTTTTTGGTTTCCTTCTTTGGTTTCTCGCTTAAGCATCCAACAGTAGTCCGCTAACATACTGACATCCCATCTTTCTTGGTAACGTCTCTCGATATCACGTACATCCTGGTGAAAACTTTCATCTTGTTCTTCACTGTAGCCACCCAAGTTTTTAAGAAAATATTCAATATGGGAGTGTAAGAAGTGAACTTTTAAGCTCATCTTGCACCCTTGAGCTTTATACGCTGTCAGAATGCGCTGTACAATAGTTTTATATTCGGGATCCTTAGTATTGCCCAAAGACTTCTGCACTACATTTTTGAAAGAATCCCATGCTTCTTTTTCGATTTCTCCCATTGATTCAGGAAAGGGGGGATCAGACAAAAGTTTTCTTATGTCGGGGCCAGTGAAAACTCCTTCTTTTAACTTTGCTTCAGACAATTTCGGGAACTTTGAACATATATATCTAAAACAATCCCCATCTTTTTGCAGTGATTTTACAAACTGCTTAATTAGCCCCAATTTAATATGAAGAGGTGGCAATAAAACCTTTTCTGGCGGAACCAAAGTGGTATTGATAACGTTTTTCTCGCCAGGAGTTAAACCGTGTCGTGGTGGCCAGTCAGTTTTTGTCCAGTGTAGCTCTCTGGGTCTACTATCCCACAAACATAGAAAACAAGGTAATTTTGTATAACCTGACTGTTGACCCAACAACATTGTTAGTATTTTCAAATCTCCACAAACCATCCATTGATGTTCCTGATATTTGATTTTCAGAAGAATCGTAGCTAAGTTCATTGTAGTTTTCTTCCATATGAATTGAGTGTCCCATTGGAAGAGATGCAAATACATTTCCATTATGCAGCAAGACTGCTTTGAAGCTAGCTTTGGATGAATCAATGAATAAGCGCCATTCTGATGAATCATATTCTATTTCAAGCATTTCATGAGCCCACGAACATGATTACAATAAATCAGATTTTCCTCTTTAGTGAAATACTGACTAAATTCTCTCTCTCGATGTCTGTACCAGGAAAATGAGGTACCAGATGATAAAAGGTTTTTGTTTTTTAGCCTTGAACCTAGCAATTCGGCTGTATCTTTTGAAAGACCCAAGTCTCTGACTAGGTCATTGAGCTCAATCTGAGAAAAAAGTTGAGGTCCCTCGTCAACTGAAAAATCTGAGCTAGATTCGTTCTGGGGAGCAAACGTTTCTGAGTCCTCTGCATCCCTCTGAATATCATCTAAATTAGGAGGTGGGTGCGGAACTGGTATTTCAGAGCTATGGGACACTGGACGAATAGCTGAATCAAGGTTAGGGTAAGATATTTTCTTCTTATTTTTCGTATTAAATCCTTTCATGTCTACCGAACAGAAATAGCAGTCGGTTGTGTGATTTTTCTGTTCACGCCATATCATAGGAATGCCAAAACGAAATGCAGTTTTCTTACCCTTAAACCACAAGCGCAGATCTTCCTCACATCTTTTGCACACCTTATGAGGAGCCCATGCTTTGTCTTGATAACCAAGTATTAATTTGAAGTAAGCAAAATAAACCTTCTTCACAAAATCACTTATATTTCTTTGTTGACTTTTCACTGTATATTCACCACAAATAAAAAGCGTTCAAAAAAGCTTTGCCTCTAGTAGGCCATTCCTTTAAAAACGTATGATTATTAATAATTTAAATTTGCATTAGTTGTCAATTAGACAGATGCATAGTTGACAAAAATTGCTTTGTAATTTAAAATTGATTTAACATGGTTTTTACTATACAACACAAATCATTCATGCTAGAATCTTATTTTCGAAACGGACGTAAGATTGACGGACAATGGCAGTATTCTCTTCAAGATTGTTTAGAAGAATTTAGAAATGAGTTCCCTAACGTCATCTTTGATTATGACAGTTTTCGGCACACAGTGACACATTCCGTTATGGTTTTCAGAGAAACAGGGAGTGTTAAACAGAAAGAAGGCGCAGGTCGGGCGAAAAAGCGTACAGAAGAGCTAGTTAATAATGTAAGAGAAATTATAAATAATGCACCAAGAACTTCCGTACGAGCATTATCACAACAAGTGGGTGTGTCAATTGGCACATGTCATACAATTTTGAAAAAGGACTTACATTTATTTCCATATCACATGACCTGTTATCAAGAAATCAAGGAAATCGACTATCCCAGAAGAATAACGTTTAGTCAGTGGTTCTTAAATAATTTTGATAATGACCTTCTTGACAAAACCTTTTTTTCTGATGAGTCATGGTTTTATCTGAATGGATATGTGAACTCACAAAATATGAGGATGTGGACTAATGAGAAACCACATAATTTTTTTGTTGAAACCGCACTTCATCCGCAGATAATTGGTGTATGGTGTGCGATTAGTCGAAGGAGAATTATTGGCCCTATTTTTTTTAACGGAACCTTAACAGGAGAAAGGTATCGACAAGAAATTATTATGCCATTTATCGAACAGCTTGACGACGAAGAAATAACACAGGGTTACTTTCAACAAGACGGAGCTAGAGCACACACAGCAGGTGAAACAATTAATATTCTGCAGCAATTTTTTCAAAATCGGTTGATAAGTTTAAACACTGAACATGAATTTCCACCAAGATCTTGTGACATTACCCCATGTGATTTCTTTTTATGGCCATTCTTAAAGAACTCAATTTATCAAGTACAGATACCTGATCTTGCAGGCCTTCAAATCAGAATTGCTGAAAGAATTAATGGAATTGACAATGCGATACTACAAAACACTTTTTCCTCCATTAGAAGAAGATGTGAGAAATGTTTCGAACAAGGTGGTGGACACTTTGAACAATTTTTATAAAATTTTGCTTGTTTGTTGGAAATAAACATATTTCATTCACTTAAAAATGTTCGTTTTATTATTTTGACATTTGTCATTTCAATCAAATATCTCATCTCATAACCAACAAAATTCCTATTAAAATTAGTAACAAGCTAAGACATAATCATAATTTCCAAGGGCTACTTTGAGGTAAAATTTACTTGAATTCTTTGTATAACAGAAGCTGTTCGGAGAAATTACACAACCTCTATGAGCCATAACACACATATAAAAACAAGAGCACACTAGCGTTTAAATGCTGGATGTCAACTGAGTGTGACACGATAATAATGCAAGCGTCTGCCTAACACCAGAAATTCTTTATCCCCCCCCCCCCCCCTTTCACTAAATTTTGAACGTCCATTATTTTTTTCTTTATTCCCAGATAAATATACATACTATTAAAGTTAGGGTAAGAAATCTTAATTTTAATTAAATTTGAAGCTTAAAAAATAAAATACAAAATTTTAACTAAATAAGAATTTTACACAAAATAAAAATATAAAAATTAGTATTGTAAAAAAAAATTGATGAGATGGAATTTTTTAAATATTTTTTTCGGTTTTAGGACATCTAAATCTATAAGAAAATGTATAAAAAATCAATGCAGTTTTTTATTTGCAGACCTGTGTAATCAGAAGATTATAAAAAGATTATTTCATTAAAAATAAAGGCCAACGCTACCATTAAAATTAAGAAGTTAAAATATACATTTTGCCATATTTTAGGATGATTTATTATTACAGCCTTTTTTCTACATATTAAGAATGACAAGGGTTATTTATTTTGACGTTTTTTGTTTTTATGAAAGGGAGTGTTGAAGACAAGAAAAGAAACATATTTTATGAAGGTATTTTCTCGAAAGATCAAAGTTTAAAAATCTTTTTCTCATAAAAAGTTCGTTCAATGAACACATTGTGTTTTACCATGGACCCCGAATTTATTCAGGGCTTGTTATTTACGTTCATACATATATGAAAGGCCGCATTATTCTTTTGTTCTGCTATGTAATATTTACATTAATTTGTGTGATGGACATTAATCAATGTTTAATGTTGACGTCTGTTTATATTTACGGACGGGCTACTCGTAATTTAATGTTCGCAAATTAACGGAAATTATCGTAATTTTTCTGTACCCTTTGCACTTGAACTCCTGTAATTGGAATCTGAAAATACTCATGCAGCAGAGATATCTGTAATTACAATATCCGTTCAATAAATGTACTCGTATCTACAGTAGGGTGGAGCGAAGAATTTTTTTTTTAAATTTAGTTTTTCCTGTATTAAACATCGATGCTCTAAGTACTTAAAAGTGCAGAGAAAAAATCTTATCTTCCTAGGTCAACGTCTTGAGGTGGCGCACAAGACTTTAATTTGTAGAACTTTATCATATATAAAAAAGTAAACAGTGTGGTTTAAATTTGTTTTTATTCAATAAATTCAAACAGTTACAGTCTTTTATTTACTCACATAAAGCATATTTAATACAAAAACAAAAATCATTCGTTAGCTAATTGTAAACGATCTCGTTGTTGAAAAAATTGAGATTTCGACTCAAACAGTGGTATGTCTTGCCTTGCTTTAATTCTAGAGCGAATGAAACCGTCTCTTGCTTCTGATCCACAAACTGATATTGAAGCTTCAGTGACGAGCTTGACACACCTCCCTACTGCTTGGGTATGACAAGGAAACATACCAAATTGACTTAAATTATTTCCCGAACGAATCAGGTTTGAAATTTCTGTATATAATATTTCATAGTCATTGGTCATTCAGTTATTCTCAAATTCGACCAATTTATTAACTCATAGTATTTTGTCGCATTTACTTGAAGTTGTGGAAGGCGGAACTCGCGAACTTTCTTGCTTTTAATACACACATTTTCTTTTCTTGCTTCTAATACTCTTCGGAGAGCCAATTCTCTAATTTTTGAAGTATCATCTTGAAGCATGGCCAACAGCATATTTTCTGGGTGTGCGAAGAATGAATTTCTGTTTATAGTTTTTAAAACAATACTCTTAAGGTCATCTCTTAAATATAAACTTCTCTTGACCATGTTGAAAACATGAACTGGACCATGGTTACAAGATGGCTTTGACTTTATGTCAAACCATGTTGGCACGTATACTTTCATAATGAAAAGTGCTAGTTGCTTAAGGTTTTCTGGTGCAGCCATTCCAATGTATAAGCTATTGGCGCAAGTTAGCCAGCGAGAGTGTGCTAATTTCCCAGGGTCTCTTTCAGCTAAACTTGGTGAAACTAAACCAGACGAAATGGAAGAACAAATCTCGTAAAGATATTTTTGATCTGTGCTTAGCAACTTTATATCAATATCCGGCAATTCTGCAGGAATCGCTTGAGAAGCTTGTAACTTAAAATCAAGGCACTTGAGGAGGTTTTTACCTATAGCTCCAGAAAAGCTATTAGGACCTGCTGTGTTTCCATCAAGTATTAAAAACAAATGGCGCAGTGGCAATTCATTTGAATGTAATAAGCACACAAACCATTGCAATGGTCTTTTTAAATGTGTTTCCAATAAGGCAATGACTCCATTTTTTTACCCTGTGTTGACAGCCGTTCCATCACATCCGATTACCACCAAAGATGAATTACATTTATAGTTTTTATCTAATAAGGCGACAATATTCCTCATAATATTAGCTGCTTTTCCTGAATCTATTGTGAAATGTCCAATATATTCAGAATTTGGCTCAGATACCATTGAAATATGTTCTTCGGTAATAGTCTTACGCTGTGACTTATTTTCTTTTGAAGTTATAATTAAAGTTTTGTCTTTACGACCATCAAAATAAATAGAAGTCAGAGGTTTTTCATTGCTAATAGAGCTCAACTGCTTTCTAACTTTTTTCCTTTCTCGACGTATTTTACTACGATCTATTACGCTTGATGAGTTTTCCGCATCTATAATGTTTAAATCAACCATTACTACGTTTACAACAAATGCTGCAGATCGATCTGAAACTCCAGTCTTGTCACAAGCTGTAGCAAGGGTTTGCAACTTTTGTCTCATCTGCTTATTTCCCTTATGATTTTTTCTTTTGTGAACTTTTCTTTTTCCTTCATTAAAGCGACAATCATCTTGCTCTGATTCTGATGTTTCACTTGAAGTGCTACTGCATGACCGATGTAATTCTGACATAGACGAAGAAGTACTTGAAGTCATGTTTTTTTTGAACGAATTGATCATATTTTCTCTTTCGAACTTCATTGCGTCGTATAGATTTGGTTGTCAACTTATCCACACAGCCAATATCATTCTACGCTCATTTCGTTGGTCCTTTAAAAACTTTTCCTCTGCTAGAGGTATTTTTGTCACACATTTACATATGTTTCTGGACGCGCACTTACAGGTTGCGATGTCAAATAATTGTTTTTGAGATTCCTTTAAGAAATTTTGTTTTTTTACTTCACTGCGCAGTTTCTTCATATTTTTGTATTTGTTGTAATAGGAAATCAATCTTGCTAAGATTTGTTGATGACTTATTATAGGAATCGATGCCTTTTTCCATATTTGTTCAATTTCAGTAGCAATTATTTCACATATGCACTTAATTAAGGATCATTTCGGTTGTTCAATTCAAGCATATTGTAATGACTCATCCGCTGACGCGAGATGCGTCATCCCTCTGGATGTTTTCGCGAGGCCTACGTGAAGGCTCTAGAAGGAGTATTCACCGATATAAAAGCCGCGTCGAAGAAGGGATGAACATTCATTGAATCCTACAGTCTCGCGAGGTACACATAAATATAGTTACATAAATATAGAATACATAAATGTACTTATTGTTGTTAATAGTTAGTTTTATATTGTTATACGTTTTAAATATTAATATAGTGTGTGTGTCTAAAGTTATTGTTAGTTTTATTTAAGAACCCGTAAAGACAAACGTTACAGTGGTATTCAGGTGTGGACTAATTAATAAATAATAAACTAAGTAGACAATTAAGTGTTAATTAAGTATTCGTTTAAATAAATATACAGTGCGGAAAGACGTTATTTTAAATATCGTGATGGCTAATAGAATGAAACTCACGGAATTGAAAGTGTCCGAGTTAAAACGAGAATTAGAAGAGAGGGATGAGGATACAACTGGCAAAAAGTCGATCCTCCAGCAACGGCTTCGCAATGTGTTGATCCAAGAAGGCGAGGATCCAGAGAATTATGTCTTTCAAGGCGGAGATGCTGACGTGAATTCGCTGTTGATGAAAATGGAACAAATGGAGCAGAAAAGCCTGGAAACTTCTGGAAACTTAGCGAAAACTCTAGAGCAAATGGAACAGAAGAATCTGGATAGTGCGAAAAATATGGAACAACGATTAATAGAGAATGCACAAACTCAAATGCAACAAATGGAGCAGAAGAACCTGGAAACTTCTGGAAATTTAGCAAAATCTCTAGAACAAATGGAACAGAAGAATCTGGATAGTGCGAAAAATATGGAACAACGATTAATAAAGAATGCACAAACTCAAATGCAACAAATGGAGCAGAAGAACCTGGAAACTTCTGGAAATTTAGCAAAATCTCTAGAACAAATGGAACAGAAGAATCTGGATAGTGCGAAAAATATGGAACAGCGTCTAATAGATTCGCAAACTCAAATGCAACAAATGGAGCAGAAGAACCTGGAAACTTCTGGAAACTTAGCAAAAACTCTAGAACAAATGGAACAGAAGAATCTGGATAGTGTGAAAAGTTTGGAACAACGATTGATAGACAATTCGCAAACTTTGGAACAGCGTTTAATAGATTCACAAGCACAGATGGAAGAAAGAAATCTAGAAAGCGCTAGAATTCTCGAGAAAAATCTGGAAAAGAAATTACTAGAAAATTCTAGAAACTTCGAAAAAAGTCTGGAACAAGTGGAGAAAGTTCTAGAACAGCGATTAGCGGAAAAATCAGAAGCGTTAAAAGAAGAGGTTTTCATAGCTGTAGAAGAGAAAATTGGAGAACATTCTAGGCTTTTAGAGGCAATAATGATTGAAATGAAATTACCCGCTACCACGAGTCATTCTGATCCCAGGCAGGTCAACAAAGAAGTCACACCGCGGCCCATCGAAATAAAAGAAGAACTTGTGGCTATTTCAAAGACCAGAATCAAGCCACCAACCTTTGATGGAAAGACGTCATGGGCAACTTACCTGACGCAATTCGAAGCGGCCGCAGAAGCAAACGCATGGTCTTCTGCCGAGAAGGCGACTGCTTTAGTCATAGCATTGAGGGGTGATGCTAGTGATATTTTGCAGACATTGCCTCCTGAGGAACGTAAAGATTATTCTCAACTCATTAAACGCTTGGAGATGAGATATGGCCATGCGCATTTGGAGCAAGTATACCATACCCAACTGAAGAATCGATCACAGAAGAAAGGCGAGAATCTTCAGGAATTTGAGGCAGATATTGCTCGTCTAGTTCGACTTGCATATCCGATGGCACCAGATAATTTCATGGAACACCTAGCGGTCCAGACATTCATAGATGGTCTCCGGGATATTGATACGCAGCAAGCATTAAGGTTGGCAAGACCGAAAACCTTGATCGATGCTTTGGCGCACGCGCTTGAGTTTGAGACTGCAAAGCAAGCCTCTCGGAACCATGCTCGTGTCTGCACTGTTGACAAGCAGGAAAATGAGGAGTTCATGGAGCAGGTGGTTAGTAGAGTTCTAAACCAGATCAAATCAAATAAAAGAGTACTGCGATGCTGGAATTGTGGAGAGATTGGTCACGTTCGGAGTAAATGTGGTAAGGTGGCCAAGAAAGCATCGTCTGAGCAGCAGGAAAACTAAAGCGGGTCGATGAGCGAGGGCAATCATCGATCCAGCATCAGGAAGCCCCAAAGACGCCTGGCCAAGTCGCATCCCTGCAACATCAAACTAACGGCCTGTATGTGGACGCTGTTATGGAAAGAAAGACCTATGCTTGCTTGCTAGATACTGGATCGACGAAAACCATCGTGCGACCCGATTTAATTCCCAGAAATAAGAAGTTATTTTCTAGCAAATGGAGACTTAGGACAGCAACAGGAGGAGCAGCTTCTGTGGCAGGTGAAGTAGATGTCAACTTTATCATAGGACCAACATCAGTCCGACATCGTGTTCTCGTAGCCGACATAGAAGAACAAATAATCTTGGGATTAGACATCATGAACACCTACGGCTTCCAGTTAAACATGAAAGAAGGCACTTTAAAAATAAATAATGAGGAATTGTTTCTTCATGGGAAAAATTGTGGGAATGTACAAGTAATTACTGCAGAGAATGTTGTTCTGGATGCAAGAAGTGAGACATTTTTGACGGCGTGTATGGAAGGTAATTATTTGGACGGAAATGTTACAATGTTGGAACCAAAGGCTGATGATGACGAGGTGGGCCGAGGAATAGTAGTTGCCAAAATGCTGGTTAAGACTCAGAAGACTGTACCGATAAGGGTAATGAATGTGAACCATTACCCTGTTTCATTGAAGAAGGGTACTATTCTGGGGTGGTGTTCGCCAGTGTCGGCCGTCGTTCATCGCATAGAGGCGAAGAAGAATGGATTCGTGCATGTTCCTGAGAAATTGTCCAAGATAATCGACTCCGCCTGTCAAGGATTGAGCAAGAAGGAACAAAATCAAGTTAAGGACCTAATCAAACATTATGAAGACGTCTTCGAAACCGAGACTGGTACGAAAGGTAAAACCAATATTGTAATGCACAAAATAAATACCGGCGATGCAAGTCCAATTCGACAAGGACCAAGAAGGTTACCACTGGCAAAACGTGAGGAAGCCAAGCAAATTATACAAGATATGGAAGGCCAAGGAGTAATTGAACCATCGAATAGTCCATGGGCTTCACCAGTGGTCCTTGTCAGGAAGAAGGATGGATCTACCAGATTCTGTGTGGACTATCGTCGTTTGAATAGTGTGACCAAAAAGGACAGCTATCCTCTCCCAAGAATAGACGATACGCTAGACACCTTGGCAGGAGCAAAATGGTTCTCCACTCTCGACTTAAAGAGCGGTTATTGGCAAGTGGGAATGGATCCCAATGACAAAGAGAAGACTGCCTTCAGTTTAGGTACAGGACTCTGGCAATTTACAGTCATGCCATTTGGACTGTGTAACGCCCCAGCTACTTTTGAGCGACTCATGGACACTGTACTGAGGGGATTGTCTTGGAATACCTGCCTGGTATATCTCGATGATGTGATTGTGGTAGGGAAGACCTTTGAAGATCACATGAAAAATTTGGAAGTAGTATTCCAGAGGTTGCGAGATGCCAACCTGAGATTAAGTCCAAAGAAGTGTCACCTTTTCCGCAAGGAGGTAAATTACCTTGGACATGTGGTTTCCGGAAAAGGAATTGCTGTGGATCCAGAAAAAGTAAAAGCTGTGGAAAAATGGCCGGTACCCAAAGACAAACATCAGCTAAGAAGCTTTTTGGGATTATGCACATATTATCGACGCTACGTTCCTGGATTCTCCAACATTGCAAAACCACTTACTCGCCTAACAGAAAATCGAGCATTCATTTGGAACAACGAATGCCAAGCGGCCTTTGAGTTGTTAAAAGGTACGTTGATCAGTGCACCCGTTTTGAACTATCCGCTGCCATCTGGGAGGTTTGTTTTGGATACGGATGCCAGTAACGTCGGGATTGGTGGCGTGCTCTCTCAAATCCAAGATGGACAAGAAAAGGTCATTGGATACTTCAGCAAGACCCTGTCCAAACCAGAGAGGAACTACTGCGTAACCAGGAGAGAACTATTGGCAGTAGTTAAGACCATTGAGCACTTTTACAAGTACCTGTATGGGCAGAAGTTCCTGATCCGCACTGATCATGCCGCCTTAAAGTGGCTCTTGCAATTTAAGAATCCAGAGGGTCAAGTAGCTAGATGGATTGAGAGGCTACAGGAGTACGACTTTGTCATTGAACACAGAGCAGGCCTCAAACATCAAAATGCAGATGCCCTTTCCAGAAGGCCCTGTCCAGAAGACTGTCGACATTGCAACAGAATCGAAGACAAATCGGCCAACGCTCTTCGAACCACCGTTGTTGATGACCAATAGCAACCTGACAATTTGCGCGCGGATCAAGAAGCTGATCCGGATCTTGCAGTCCTCAGGGCTTGGAAAAGAAATGGGCAAAGACCGACCTGGCAAGAAATTGCTCTCCATTCACGAGAATTGAAGTCATACTGGGCACAATGGGATTCTTTAACCATAGAAGACGATCTCCTGAGACGTGAGGTCGAAAATCACGATGGAAGCGAGCGGAAGATGCAAATGGTGGTTCCCAAGAAAAGAATACCAGAGGTATTGCGAGAACTCCATAATGGTGCTTCTGGGGGACATTTTGGAGTCCATAAAACACTGGAGAAGGTGCGCCAGAGATTTTACTGGGTGAATTGTTCACGAGATGTGAAAGAATGGTGCCGAAAGTGTGCTAATTGCGCCGGAAGCAATGGTCCCCAGAGGCGTCGACGTGCACCCATGCGCCAATACAATGTAGGAAGCCCATTTGAAAGGATCGCCATAGACGCCGCCGGTCCTTTTCCAGAAAGCAGCAAAGGAAATAAATACATAATAGTGGTCATGGATTACTTTACCAAATGGGTTGAAGCATATGCTCTACCAAATCAAGAAGCTGGAACTGTAGCAGACGTGATTGTGAAGGAGTTCGTCAGCCGTTTTGGTGTACCCTTGGAACTTCATTCCGATCAAGGGCGAAATTTTGAGTCCAGTCTATTCGAAAAGATGTGTGGACTTTTGGGCATACGGAAGACGAGAACAACTCCCTTGCATCCACAATCAGATGGGATGGTAGAGCGAATGAACAAGACCATGATCAGACACTTATCCAAAGTGGTCTCCGAACACCAGAGAGATTGGGACGAACATTTACCATTATTTCTAATGGCGTATCGGGCCTCCGTTCAAGAGACAACAGGCCAATCACCAGCCAACGTGCTGTTCGGGAGGGAACTCCGATTGCCCTGTGATTTAAAGTTTGGGAGCAAGCCTGGTGATGATCTTGCCGGAGAAGATTATGTCAGCACGCTCAGACGACGACTAGATAATATCCATGAACAAGTCAGACATAATATCCAAGATGCTAGTGACAGAATGAAAGAGAGCTATGACATCAACGCCGAGAAGAGTGGTTACCATGAAGGCGATCGGGTTTGGTTGTATAATCCACAACGTCGACGGGGCCTATCTCCAAAACTTCAAAAGAATTGGGAGGGGCCATACGAGGTGTTGAAGCGGATCAACGATGTAATATACCGCATCAGGCGAACACCTCACACTAAGCCAAGAGTCGTACATTTTAATCGATTAGCCCCATACTCTGGAGACAATGACGAAACCGTTGACTTGCGCCGATTGGATAGCCAATACCATGAACTAACCTTCGAAGACTTTATGCAAGAGTATTCTGGTTCGAGAAAAGCTCGATTTGGGGTAACCATCGAGAAACAGCAGAATTTGTTCACGGTGCCGCCAGACTACGCGCTTGCTCATTGCGTAGCCCGAGATCTACGAATGGCCAAAGGAATTGCCTGGGAATTTAAAGAGAGATTTGGCAGAATCGAAAGGCTAAGGCAGCAGGGACCAGCAATTGGGAAGAGTCTCCAAATAATAAATGAAGGACAGCCCATATTTTATTTGGTCACGAAAGAACTGTCGAGCCTAAAGCCAACCTATCGAGCCTTATGGGAGGCCCTGACCCACTTACGCGAACAAATGTTACAGCAAGACATTCTGAAATTAGCAGTTCCAAAATTGGGTTGTGGATTGGACCGCCTGGACTGGAGAATTGTAAGGAGCATGTTGGAAGTAATCTTCCGACATACTGGTATGGAAATTCTGGTATGCAGTTACCAGCTTGAATATTCCTGTCCATCCAGGCAAGATAAGACCGTGGACTGTTATTTCGATATGACGTCGCAATGTAACAAAGGCCCTACCTGTCGATTTCGTCATCGTTTGAGGAGACCAAAGCATGACATGTTTCGGGACGAAACTTCATTTTTAAGAAGGGGGCAATGTAATGACTCATCCGCTGACGCGAGATGCGTCATCCCTCTGGATGTTTTCGCGAGGCCTACGTGAAGGCTCTAGAAGGAGTATTCACCGATATAAAAGCCGCGTCGAAGAAGGGATGAACATTCATTGAATCCTACAGTCTCGCGAAGTACACATAAATATAGAATACATAAATGTACTTATTGTTGTTAATAGTTAGTTTTATATTGTTATACGTTTTAAATATTAATATAGTGTGTGTGTCTAAAGTTATTGTTAGTTTTATTTAAGAACCCGTAAAGACAAACGTTACAATATCATTTTTTAGCCACGGGTAATATTTAATAATATCACAATGCGTAGGCAACACATTAGCACTTAATGTAATTGGTTTTCCAAATAAAGAGCAACACAAATCTTTCCTAGTTTTAGGAATTTTAAATCTTTCCTCAGCAATCACGTTTTAACTTTTGTTAACGAAAATTTTACGTTTGATTAAGTTTTATAAACTTTTTTAATACGTTGCACTTCTAAATACTATGAAGAAACTGTTTAAAATGATACTTTATTTTATGCATGGGAATCCCCTAACTTTGTTTTTGAGCAATAAACTTAAGTGTTGCCAACAGTTTTATTTAATGGTAGATAAAAAAGATTTTTAAATTGTACTTTTCTGCCTTTTAGGTTATTTTTCAAACTTCACCCTTCATGCGCCACCTCGAAATAAAGTCGCAGAGTCTTGTTATTTTGCATAAATAGTGCTTTCTAATAGGGTCATCAATTAACAATACAGGAGTTTTCAAAATTAAAAAAAAAAATTTTTTTTTCATTTTCACTCCACCCTAATCTACAGGGTCCCACAACTTATGGGCCATACAGCATTTAGAGATAATAGATATCAAATGGTAATATTGAGCTTCTTTGCCTACGTAAAATGTTTCGGGTTAAAAAGATACAGGGTGCTGAAATAGAAAATTGTGAAAACACAACGCAGTTTACTCAATATTGAAAAATTGTTTTAATCCACTTTAAGTGTTCACCGTTAACGTCAATACATTTTCTTATGATATATATCAAATGACGTCTCACACCCGGAAAGATATTTTGAAAATTTCTAATAACAATATATAACTTCTTGAATTTTTTGTTCAAGTTCTTCCCGTGTATTGATTTCATCAGCGTATACTAAAGTCTTTATGTGGTCCTGCAGATTAAAATCTAACGGTTTAATATCTGGGTTTCGAGGTGGCCAAAGTGAGCCAACATATATCTTACCGTATCCTGGAGTCTATGAGTTAGTAGTATATGGATGCGGTAGGATATATGTTGGTCAAACAGATTACCGAACATTGTTCTTCGTTTAGAAATAAAAAACAAGATACCACTTTCGCTAATCATTTATTAGAGGAAAACCACACTTTCGAAAAGGATTTTAAAATTCTACATTTAGAAAATAAAGGAAATAATTAATTAATAAAAATTTACTGGAAAGTTTAGAAATCAATAAACTAAAACAATCACAAAATTTACTTAACGATCAGTTAGATTTAAATAATTCACATTTGTTAAATTTATTCATTTAAAAACTGTTTAGACGATAGTAGAGATGTACATTTAGTTTATTAAAACAAATTTTATATGTAAACATTTTTAGCGCCCTATAATACTAACAGTTAGGGCCGAACAGATGGGCCACACTTTCTCACTACCTACAATATTTGTGTAAATCCTTAGATTTCAAAAAAACGTTGTAATATAATATTAATCCTGTTCATTTTATAATTTTAATTTAGTTTGTAATGTGCTCTTAAGTTGTAAGCATCTGATGATGCCACTGTGCTGGCGAAACAATTGTCGTTTTACGATTACGTATTAAAAAGTGAAGATTTTAATCATTAGTTTTATTTCTATTTTATATTATTATAACTTACTTTAGTACATGTTGAAAGTGTCCACTGTTAACTTCAATATATTTTCTTAGGATTTTTACCAAATGACTTCTCACATCCGGGAAGATATTTTGATAATTTCGAATAACTAACAATGGCGGCTTCTTGAATTTTTTGTTCAAGTATTGATTTCATCAGCATATAGTAAAAACTCCATGTGACCCCACATATTCAAATCTAATGGGTTAATATCTGGGCTATGAGGTGGCTGAGGAAATTCACCACGACGGCCAATCCATTGATGCGGAAAACGTTGAATCAAATGATTCCTAACAATAAATGTAAAGTGTGGTGAGGCACACTTGCTTCAACCATATATTTTGTCTTACGTTCAGAGGTATACCATTTAAAAGGTCAAGTAAATCGTTTTGTAAAAAATTCAAGTATTGTTCTCCATTAAGTCTCTGTGGAAGTTGAAATGGGCCAGTCAAGAAATTGTCGATAATATCGCACCAAATATTTATCGAAAACTCATGTTGGAAATGTCTTTCCTTTAAGTAGATATGGATTTTCCGAAGCATAGTGATGACGATTATTTCTTCAGCTACTAATTCCGAGTCTTGTAAAAGTCACCTCGTTTGTAAATAATATCTTTTTCAGTAACATGGGGTTTTCGCTTTCTTTATTTAGAACATTTTGACAAAATTCTAACTGGTTTGCAAATCTCCTGGCAATAAATTTAGAACGGTCATAAAATGGTAGAGAAACAAATTTCCTGCATGGATGGTTCTCGAAACAGTTGAATTATCAGCTATTGGTAAGATCCTGCCAACCTCTGATATCTTGAAAAAACTTTTGGAATAATTAAAGGACCTCAAAGGAAGTAATTTACCTTATAAACTAATTGGGAGAAACGCACTCTTAGCCCCCTAAAAATAAACAATTTAACTTTGGTACATATAAATGACATGGTTATCCGTGTGCTTTTTATGGTGTGCTTTGTATGTTTTGGATTGATAATATACAAAATTCAAGTTTAAATTATTCTTTTCTTAGCTAAGAGTCCCCCCATTTATAAGACAAATTCGTTCCTTTGAAGTCCTTTAATGATTCCAAAAGTTTTTTTGAAGATACAGTAATTTACAATACAAAGGTATTTTTAATAATATAAAATATTATTAAAAATCTGGTGTGAAGAACACAAATACAGGTTCACTATTAATATTTTTGTGAACGTGTCCGAACATATCCCTCCCCAGAGACGTAGATACGTATTTCACCTTTCTACAGGCTCATTGGTACGCCCCTGCTGGAGAAAGGATATCTTCAGACATATTCACAAAAAAGAACCACATCGCCACATCACAGAAATTATCCAGACCGAGCGTAGAAGTAAATTCAGCGCTGCCTGTTATCAGACAGCCGAAGTACCTCGCCCCGTCCACATAACCAATGTGAAATATCGACGCCCTTCCAAAGGTGGCACAGCCATCTCTCTAGAAACTGCATTTTGTTTGTGTCTTCACTCATACTACGGACTAACCGCATGTGTACAAAAATAATAATAGTGAACCTGTATTTGTGTTCTTCACACCAGATTTTTAATAATATTTTATATTATTAAAAATACCTTTGTATTATACAAAACTGGTGGGGTTTACCTACTCATGTATGTTTCAATTATTCTGATACAATAATTTTATCAGAATAATTGAAACATTCATGAGTGGGTAAAACCGTACCAGTTTTGTATAATACAAAGGTAAGTATGGGGCTAGTCGATTAAAATGTACGACTCTTGGCTTAGTATGAGATGCTCGCCTGATGCGGTATATTACATCGTTGATCCGCATCAACACCTCGTGTGGCCCCTCCCAATTCTTTTGAAGTTTTGGAGATGAGCCCCGTCGGCGTTGTGGATTATATAACTAAACCCGATCGCCTTCATGGTAACCCCCCATCTCGGCGTTGATGTCGTATCTCTCCTTCATTCGGTCACTACTATCTTGAATATTATGTCTGACTTGTTCATGGATATTATCTAGTCGTTGTCTGAGCGTACTGACATAATCTTCTCCGGCAAATTCTTCACCAGGCTTGCTCACAAACTTTAAATCACAGGGCAATCGAAGTTCCCTCCCGAATATCACGTTTGCTGGTGATTGGCCAGTTGTCTCTTGAACAGAGACCCGATATGCCATTAGAAATAATGGTAAATGTTCGTCCCAATCTCTCTGGTGTTCGGAGACCCCTTTGGATAAGTGTCTGATCATGGTCTTGTTCATTCACTCTACCATCCCATCTGATTGTGGATGCAAGGGAGTTGTTCTCGTCTTTCGTATGCCGAAAAGTCCACGCATCTTTTCGAATAGACTGGACTACACCAAAACGGCTGACGAACTCCTTCACAATCACGTCTGCTACAGTTCCAGCCTCTTGATTTGGTAGAGCATATGCTTCAACCCATTTGGTAAAATAGTCCATGGCCACTATTATGTATTTATTTCCTTTGTCGTTTACTGGAAAAGGGCCGGCGGCGTCTATGGCGATTCTTTCAAATGGGCTTCCCACATTGTGTTGGCGCATGGATGCGCCTCTGTGGACCATTATTTCCGGCGCAATTAGCACACTTTCGGCACCACTCTTTCACATCTCGTGAGCAATTCACCCAGTAAAATCTCTGGCGGACCTTCTCCAGTGTTTTATGGACGCCAAAATGTCTCCCAGATGCACCATTATGGAGTTCTCGCAATACTTCTGATATTCTTTTCTTGGGAACCCACATTTGCATCTTCCACTCCCTTGCTGTTCTAGAACTTTCTCCACTTGTTCCAGACTTTTTTCTCCATTTGTTGCATTTTATTTTGCGCATTCTCTATTAGTCGTTGTTTTATATTTTTCGCACTATCCAGATTCTTATGTTCCATTTGAGTTTGTGAATCGATTAGACGCTGTTCCATGGTTTTCACACAGTCCAGATTATTCTGTTCCATTTTGTTGCATTTGAGTTTGTGAATCTATTAGACGCTGTACCAAGGTTTGCGAATTGTCTATTTAGTCCGTTATTTATTAATTAACTTCACCTTCCACATCTGACATCACTGTAAAATACTAGTATTTCTGCGGGTTTTATATAAAACTAAGGGTAACGTTAGACACACAATATTTTAATAATAATAAAATTGTATACCGTTATTCTTATGATCTTCAAGACATGTTTTGTTATTCTATTTACGCTTGCACTGTCAATTGGCGCATATAAAAACGAATAACAATATAAAAACTAATTACTAACAATAAGCACATTTATGTATTTATGTTTATGTAAGTTCACTCGGCGATAATTCGGTATCGAATGAATCAATCCCTTCCTCGACGGCTTATATATCGGCTGTTGAACCTCTTCTCGAGCGTTCTATATCCATCGAGCAGGCATCTAGAAGGTATGATACGTGACGTATCATTGGATAAGTCATCACATTGCCCCCTTCTTAAAAAAATGAAGATTCGTTCCGAAACATGTCATACTTTGGTTCCCTCAAACGATGACGAAATCGACGATAGCGCGTCCGTTGTAATTTTCTTGGATATAAACGCAGAGTATATTCCGTAAATCACGGTTAAAAAACTGGTTAAGCCTAGCCATTTTAATTGGAAATACATATTATAGTTCTTGGATATTGTAAAAACTAGTTTTTGACGTATTTATGACAGGAAAAGGTGGAAAAATTGAATGGTTTAGATATATTAAAGGCACATTTTACAAATTAAATATTTCCCACTATCGGCAAAATGTGCAACAGAATATTTAAATCCGAAAATTTGGGGAACTGTTTGAAAACTAACTAAAACTTTCGACATACAGTATCTTTTTAACCTGAAACATTATACTTATAGGCAAACTATGTTCAAAATAACAATTTTTAAGTATATTTTCTCCCATAAGTTATGGGACAGCCTGTATACGTATGTGAATGTCATACGAGTACATAATAACATATATGTGAGCAAATATGCTAATCCCTCAAATCATGTCATGCGTCGTGCTCGTGAATTTACTGAATTCATAATTAAATTGAAATCCTACTCCAGATACTAGTGCCTTGCCTCGAAGCGACACTACACTTATATAACATTACTAGCAGACAACGTGAGCGTCGCTCAGACACTTGAGTTTAATAAACAGGTTCTTAAACGCTTAATGAGTGCCTTTAATAACCTCTGGGCAGGCGGTGGGGGTGGCGGTAATCCCAAATGTGCCGGACAGGAATCCAACACCGATCTGGGTCTCTCCATCCTCACCGATTCATCATCCGAAGGCATCCATGTATACTTGGCGGGATCGATATGGATTTTCCGGCGAAAATATGAATTGCTGTTGATTTCTTCGTCACGGTAGATGTCTGGGGGATGCGGTATCCAAGGGTATCTGGAGAAATAGAATTACTATGTCAATGAAAACCTTCTAATGTAGTAGTTAAATGTAAAGTTATAACAAATGTGGTCGGGAAAATTTAAATTCAGCAAAATGTTTGATTTATGTAAATGTCGGAATTGCAAAATGTGCAACAACTTATCAACACGTTTAGGAAAAAATTAAAGACGGGTCGAGATGTTTAAATTTTACCGAAAATAATATAATTTATTAAATCTTAATAATCTTAAATAGTGACCATTATCTACTAATGTTACAAGTAAAAATAAATGAGGAGGAGACAAATAAAAAGAATCCAAAACATAAGACAAAAATTCATACAGAAGTAATGAGAATGTATAAATTAAAAGAAAAAAAAGCTGCAAAAACATATGAAGAACGAGTAAATGAGGAAATACAGAAATATAAAGCAAGAGCAGAAAAGATGAACATTAACAAACTATGGGAATCATTTAGAACAGGATGCACAAACTTATAGGGAACAGGGGCCACTCGGGAAAATTATAAGCCAAGGACGGGCCACTACAAAGAATACTTATTAACACAAATATTTTTATTTTTTAATAGTATGAATTACTACAAATGATAAAAATAAAGGAACATTCAAAAATGTTTGTTGTAATTATGTAATCGTAATGTACTGTAATCATTACAATGTAATATTTCATGTTTTATTATTTTGATGCATGACATTGCATTGACCTAACAATTTTGTGTGGCTCCACATTACTTGTCGCCACACGTACAATTGCTTCCAGATTTTCATTTGCCAGACGGTTTCGATTTCGGAAGGGGCATTCGGAGACGATATAGTAGTTATAGCCGACAATGAGGAAGATCTGAAACGTAACTTAATAACATGGAATATGACACTAAAAGAAAGTGGAATGACGATGAGTAAGAGCAAAACTAAAGTAATGGTAGTGGGAGATGAACAGGTAGATACGAAAATTGTAATAGAAGGAACTGAAATAGAACAAGTGAGAACATTTCAGTACTTGGGAGTAAGAATTGATGGAAAAGGGACCCAGGACGCTGAGATTAATCAAAGAATAGAAAAAACAACAAAGCTGTACCACAGCATGAGGATTAATTTCATTAACAAAAAAGAGATATCCCGAGAAACAAAACTAAAAGTATATAAGGCAATTTACCGACCGATATTAACATATGGCTGTGAATCCTAGAAAACAAAGGAATAAATTACAGGCTGTAGAAATGAAGTATTTAAGAAGAGTTAGAGGAGTTACAAGGATGGACAGAATAAGAAGCAAAAGAATAAATTACAGGCTGTAGAAATGAAGTATTTAAGAAGAGTTAGAGGAGTTACAAGGATGGACAGAATAAGAAACTCGGAAATACGAGAAGATTTAAAAATGCAGTCAGTGCTAGAATACATTGAACAAAGACAGTTAGGATGGTGGGGACATTTATATAGAATGGAAAATACAAGACAAACAAGAATGATATGGGAAGTAAGGATAATGAAAAATAAAAGAAGAGGAAGGCCAAGGACAACATGGAATGATGTCATAGCTGAAATACTGGGAAGGAAAGGCAAAACATGGACAGAAGCGAAGAACATGACAAGGAATAGAAATGAATGGAAAACGTTTATAAAAGGCTAGAAGAAGATAAACGCCCTACACCATTATTATGGTAGAAGGGATTATTGGATTATATATATATAAGTTTCATCACTGAAAACGTTTGCTCACAAATATACGTCGATCCAAATAAGCTTGCGCATTTCAATGCAATTATTCGCAACTCTTTATAAGCGCTTTTGTCAACGCAACGGTAAAAGTTGAGTAAATTACCTTCATTAAACTTGTTTCGTAAATTATCATCATTTTGCATGTCTATCAATTTCAGCTGTATTGATTCCGGTGCATTTTCGGGTGAAATGTTGAAAGGATTGCTGAAAATGACAACCATTTTTAAAATTCGTTGGCGGGGCGCATAAATATCGCGGGCCGCGGTGTGTGCATCGCTGATTTAGAGCAACTATTATTGACTCAGCACGAGGAGTATGTGGTACAAATAGGAAAAATATAAATAAAAAGCAGACAGGTGGACAGCCCAAATTAAAGAGGAAGTAAGAATTAAAAAGAACAAATGACAGGAATGTCTAAGTAAGAAGACAATTGAAAGTTACGAAGCATATAAAAAGCAAAGACTTGAAGTCAAAAATCTAGTTTTAAAATCCAAGCAGAAAACCTGGGAAGAATTTGGTCACAAACTTGAAAGAGACAGCAGGAACAACTAAAAACTATTTTATAGAGTTTTAAAAAATCTCATGGGCAATAAAAGAAATGACAGCTTAGTTATAAAAAATGGAAGAGGAGAAATGCTAACGAACGAAACCGAGATCATGGAACGCTGGAAAGAATACTTTCAACAATTACTGAGCGGAAAAACAAGAATTGGATGACGACGAAGTAGAGGTACAAGACATTGAACGTGAATATGAGGAAGATACGATAAGCATGGAAGAACTATCTGAAACTATACGTAGATTAAAGAACGGCGACACGAAACGATAAAATTACGGCTGAAATGATAAAGAGTATGGGTGAAGCAAGAAGAGTATTGTTGTTAAAGATTTACAATAAAGTTTGGAGAGAGGAGAAGATACCAAAAGAATGGGGAATAGGGTTGATCGTACCAATATTTTACTTTACTTAGTACAATGAAACTAGTGGAAAAAATATTGGAAATAAGATTAAGAAGAGAAGTGGAACCATTTCTAGCAGAAGCGCAGAATGCTTTTTCGAAAGGGCAGGGGTGCCCAGGATCATGTATTTACAATTAAAGAAATTATAAACAGAACTTTATCGAGATCAAAAACAGCGCACCTGTTTTTTTTAAAGATATGGAAAAGGCTTTCGAAAGAATACCAAGGGAAAATTATGCGAATGTATAGAGAAAAGAAGCATCAATAATAAGCTAATTAGTGTTATAAAATGCCTATACAAAGAGATCAGGAATCGTGTGCTCATTAAGAACATGAAGTGTGAAATATTTAGTACTGGACAGGGAGTAAGGCAAGGAGGAAGTTTCAGCCCACTGCTGTTTGTAAAAAGTCTTTCTTTGGAGACTGTGGTTAAGTAAAAAGTTAAAAAAGGTATATAACCCCATACCACAATTATTTATCGTATCATAAATACGTATTTGGACAACTAAGTTGTCATCATCAGTAGGTAAAGTCACTACTAAAAATGTCGCACATGGGGCACAGGAAAGCTAGCACAACTGATCACGCAACAACTTTACACGGCGTCCACACTATTTAAAATGACAAATATATCGACTAAAAATTACGACAAAATTACCTCTCTTAAGGAAACGGTACCCACATGTGTTTACTCTCTTTTTGAACCGTCTACAAACTTTCTACCTCCTTTTCTAAGAATGAAAAGAGACAGCTATAGGGGATCGGTCCCTTATCTCCGTTCATCGTGCTCTGCTTGTTTTTAGCGATATGAATGCTGTTTGTAGTTTTCATGGATGAATCAATCAGGTACACTAAGCAAAAGGATTAAACCTTTGTATGTGGGATACAGAAATCTGGAACGGATTGATAGCTCGGAGTGCGCCTTTGCAGATGATCTAGCGATTATTGCCAAAAACGAAAGAGACCTAAAAGAGAATCTGAACACCTGGAATTAAACTTTAGAAAAATATAGGATGAAAATGAAAAAATCTAAGACTAAAATTATGGTAATATCAGACGAAAAGAAACACATAAATATACGACTAGAGGATGAACCATTAGAACAAGTAGACAGTTTTCCATATCTGGGAATAATGATTGACAGAGCAGGCAGTCAACAAGTGGAACTAAATAATAGAATAGAAAAAGCCAACAAAGTATGTCACGCAATGAGTAGGATCTTCATAAACAAGAAGGAATAACTAAAGAGACTAAGATAAAGTTTTATAAATCAGGGTACAGGATAGAGTTGTGAGACATGGATGTTATATGGAATATTTGGATGTAGTACACCAGCTACAACATTTACCATACAGCGTTCTAATATATCGACACTTTCGTCGGTACTTATCCATAGGTACTGATTTGAAAGATGGCTTCTATGCTTTCTACTGCTTTCGTGTAGCACTTAGAAACATAATATTTATATAGGGTGGATTCATCAGGAACGTTTCGACCAGTATATTTTTGGAGAAATGTATTGCAAGTGGGATTGTTAAGTTTATTTAATGGAATATTTGCCGCCATTAAAATTTCACAGAGTTCTTCTTTAAAATTGTCAAATTCAAACGGGTTTAATATCTGTGTATGTGTTCGCGATGCTAAGTGACGTTTTACGTGCGATTTCTTGGATTTCTTAACGATATTTTAGAGACTTTGCAATAAATTTCGGAATCAGTGGCAATCTGTATGACCCCGAATCCAACTCGCCATTGTTTCACGATGCCATTCTCGACGTTGTTCCATATCATATATAAAGAAGTAACTTAAACAATGTTGTAGATCTATGGAAATGAAAATTAAAAATGTATTTGTAAGTTATTGAAACTTAACTAAATTCACTGCGACACTTACGTCAGAATAATTGGGAGAAGGTAAGAGTTCCGAAACTTTAGAATGGGGTCAGACGACATTCTAAAGTTTCGGACCTCTTACCCTCGGTTAAAGACAAAATATCTCCACTCCAAGCACAAGGAGTGTATCGCATTCCGTGTTCGTGTGACAGTGTGTACATTGGCGAAACTAAGCGGCCAGTCGGCGTGCGTGTGTCCGAACATGAACGTTGTACTAGACTGTTACACATAGCCGGTTCAGCGCTGGCAGAACACAAACTCAACTCCGGTCATCAAATTCTATTCAAAGATGTCAAGCTTCTATCCCGTGAATCGCATTACTTCCCTAGGAAAATCCGTGAATCTATTGAAATTTACAAACATCCCAGCAATCTCAATAGAGACGATGGCTACACGTTACATCCGACGTGGCAAACTCTACTGAACTCTACTACGAATCACCACGCCCATACGACGCATGCCATTGGCTCATTGTCCCCAGCCAATAGCAGGCCACCATCTGACCCGGTCCCCCCTATATAAGTTGTACCGGTCTCTGTCATAGCTCGCATTCTCACTGCGATATCTGTTCACGCAACATCGCAGTTGAGAGCATCTACGACGATACGACGTCATACGAACCCGGAAGCAATGGCCGGACGACATATTACCAAAACGATTACCAACCTAGCGTTGAATCCGAACTTCAAAAGACGATGTACCCCGCAGCAACGCGAGGACGCGTTAACAATTATAAACGAAACCACGGAGGAAGAGGATATAAAAAATATCCTAGAAAAACAACCGCAAATATTTGTCATTGATCCAGATGAGCCGACGGTACTAATTGAAATAACAGAATCGCCCAAAGAAACAAGCCCGGTAAACCCGACCAGCTTCACCATCCAACTATAAAACGCTTTTATAAATCCGAAAAAAACGGCTAAAAAACAAAAAATCGAGCACGAAAGTGCACCCATCACAACAAAAAACTCATACAACGCACTCGAGAAAACTAACGCCGATGAAAAGATGGAAGAAGAAACTTCCGGATTCACTCCACAGCCTTCAACATCAGCTAGCTCGCCCAGGGTAAGTGACAAAACCATCACACATAACACAAAAACACAAAAACCACACAAAATTGCACCAATCATTGTAATCGAAAAAGACAAATGACACACATACGACACTTACTTAAATCAAATGACATTAACACGGTAGAAAACAAACTGGTGAAACCAGGAATACACATCGAACCGACATCTGACGAAGACTACCGAAAACTGAAACACACACTAGACAACGAACAAATTCAATACTACACATTTCAATTGAGAAGTGAAAAGACACTAAAGGTAGTAATGCGTGGCATTCCTACCTTTATCACCGAAACTGACATTACAGACGACTTGACGGACAAAGGCTACCCGACAATAAAAATTAAACGGATGAACGGCAAACAAGGTATACCGGCACCACTAGTACTAATCGAACTAACGAGACAGTACAAATCTATATACAACATACACGACTGCTGCGGACTCGCAATAAAAATCGAACAACTAAACAAACGGACAGACATTATACAATGCCACAAGTGCCAGACTTTCGGACATCACCAACGGAATTGCAACGTAAACTACAAATGCATGAAATGCGGAGACGGACATTCGACACACTTATGTACCAAGACCAAAACAACCCCACCAAAGTGTGCAAACTGCGGTGGCCCTCACCTATCCACTTTCATAAACTGTCCCAATAACCCAAACAATCCTACAAACAAAACCACATCCCAACCTAAATACATACCAGCACCACCCCCAACAAGTAATCCATGGACACAAAGACAAAACAAAACAAAACTTAACACAGTTGACGAATTAGCACTTGCCTTAGGCAATATGCTAATAACACTACACTCGACAAACGCAACAAACGAACAAATACAACACTTCGTAACACAAACTCAGACAATAATAACACTTTACAATAAAACACATTAAACACACACACACAACTGAAACGCAAAAAAATGTGATGATGACCAACAAACGAACACATATGACTTAAACGCAAAAACGCGACTGACGCACAGACAGCACATACAAAACACATGACCGCACAAAAAAACACAACAACGCACGATATTAATCAGACACAAACACATCACAACCCTGGGAGATACGAAACAATGGAGTGGAAATGGAGGCAATCTTCGACCACGAAATAAAATCCAAGGACTCATACCTGTCATAGCATTCTTCAAGCCACTGCGAAGCGAAGAACATCTACGTACAGCCCTGAAGATGTCCCTTGAAACAGTGGACGAAACGTTGGAAATTACGCCTAACTCGACGCGGTGCCAACCCGGAAACCGAGATCTACACCTATTATTTGTTATTTATTTGTATGTATGAAATTGTCAAAATATACGACTTCGTAGGTTAAGTAGTAAATTTTAATTTACGACATACTTCAAAATGTTCTCAGTAAATCACATGCTACTAGATTGACTTTTCAAGTGAACACTTGTTATTTATTACACAGGTTGCAAATAATCCACTTTTTGCTTACTGATTAAAAAATTGCTTTTTGATACATGTTGCCGTAAAAAGAATTAAAAGACATTTTGAATGAGTGGTCACAAGATCCATCTTCCTTACTTAAATTTTTATGGTGGAGACTGTTGCGTCCCCTGGAATCATTTTAAATCACTAGGCTCGACATTAAAAGTTGTCCCCCTTGATATGAAAATTGAGGTTTCATAATTTTTTATAAATCACAGCAGGTAAGGAGTTATTTGAGGTAACTCGTTTCAATTAAAATTCCCTGCATATGCCCACTATTCATGTTATCGTTAGTAAAATAAATTAGCATGTGAAGTTTATATTTTATTTCAACTTCGTCGATTTCATTATTTATCAAACTTAGTCGGGTATTATTTACGTGTACTTAAGCAATCAGGCAAATTCGAAACCGTGGAGCGCAAATTTTATTGTAATTTCGCTACGAATAAGGTAATTCATGGAATAAAATTCATCTAGTTCCATTGATTTTGTAGGAACTGTTCGAAACATGTATACTACGCATTGAAAATCAATGTGACCCGGCTTCAAAGTTCAATAAGAACATCTGGACTTTATTTTACTATTTTAGAAAACTAAGAAATACGGTATATAAGATATATAAATGAAAAGCAGTACGTAACAGTTGGAATACACTGATTAAATCACTATTTTCAAAAAGGATAGATTTTATAGCAAAATTATATACATTTAACGGGCTTTCTATATAACTAATGCGATTATACAGCTGGGCTGGGGCAAAGAATTACCACTTACTTTGGAGGTGAATAAAAAACAAAACTAGAAAAGGATGAACAAATTTATTTTTTGTTTCAAGAAAGCAACATTGGAAGTTTACTTCATGACGTTTTAAACAAAATATCTCGCAAATGATGGTTCTTATTATCAATACACTGTTGAAACCGGCCTATTTTCAGGCCTATTGCGTCTTTTAAAGCTTGTAGGTTGTTAGGGTGATCTTCGGAGATCTTATCTTTGAGGTAGCTCCATAGAAAATAGTCGCCTATGCGACTTTCGTTTGTTTGGTTCCCTGAAGGAAGCACTAGGTGGACACCATTTTCAGAGCTATCAAGAAGTAGAGGAGTTGTGCGTAATTGGCTGTTGACACGGTCTCGCACTTTTTATTTTAGTGATTTAAATCTGGCGAGCGCGCTGAACATGAAATGTCACTGTACGTGGAGATCAAGCGGCCTAGGAACATTTCTCTCAAAACAGCTATTGAATTACGGGCTATGTAGGCCGTGACCACATCCTGTTGATACCAGACACGTCCCATATCCAAATGTTCAAGATGTGGTGTAAGAAAACCTTGGATCATGCGTACATACCGTTCAGTAGCTATGGTAGCCACACGATCATGTTCCCCGAAAAAGTAGAATCCGACTGCTGACTACGCACCAAACTGTTAACTTGTCACCATGTAAGGGGGCCTCTCTTGAATCTGTCTAAGGTTGACATCACCCCAATACCGCATGTTCTGTTTATTAACGCTACCGGAAAGATAAAAATGCGCCTCGTTGCTAAAAAAAATTACAGCCTCGTCAGGCACATTTTCAATCAAATTTTCACATGCCTGTATTGATTATTGCAATCCTACTGTACAGTTCTTTAATAATGACCATCTTGTAAGGATGAAAATGACGTTCAGTGTAAAAAATTCGACGTACAGTACGGCTAAGTAATAATCAGAGAACGGATGCAATTTCCATAGAACGCAATCGGCAATTGGCATTGTGTATAACGTCGCTCAGTACATCCCGGCGTAATTCAATGAAGTATTTGTTTGACTTACTCGGCCACCTGGTCGATAACAATGGACAACCCAGCTATTGTATTCGGAGAATATAGTGTTGTCAGTGGTGTCGAGTACGTAGATAAAATAAATAAGTTTATCGTATTTCGTAAGAGAAATAGCACGTACATTCCTTTTCTTTTCATTTAAGCAACATCTTCCAATTATTTTCACGTAAGTGTGCATAAAATTTCGTTATTTAATTTCGTTTATTTGGATCTAGAATATTCTTACATTTTCAGACAATGGAAGAGCGTCGAGAATGGCATCGTGAAACAATGGCGAGTTTGATTGAGGGCCATACTGATTGTATGTATATTGCCAGTGATTCCGAAATTTATTGTGAAGTGTGTGAAACGTTATTGAAAAATTGCAATAAATCAACCGTAAAACGTCACGTAGGATCGTTAAAGCACGAAAAAAAATTGAACCCGTTGGAATCTGACAATTTTAACGAAGAACTCTGTGAAACTTTATGGCAGCTAATATTCCATTATTTAAATTGAACAATCCAATTTTGAAGACATTTCTAAAAAAATACACAGGTCGAAATATTCCTGATGAAATCAACTTTACGCAAATATTATGCTAGGTGCTATACGAGAACAGTAGAACGCATTAGAAGCCATCTTTTAAATACATATGGATAAGCGCCGACGAAACGGTGGATATGTTAGGACGCTGTGTGGTAAATGTTGTAGCTGGTGTACTACATCCAACTATTCCCTATAACTCATATGTAATAGCAACAAGTGTTATAAATAGAGTTGATGCGGAAACAGTTGCTGAAACCATTAAGGAGAATATGCAAAAAATGCTTCATTCGGACGCCACGTACAAAGTAAAAATACTTTTATTTGTCAGTGATAGTGCTGCGTATATGTTAAAAACAGGCAGACTATTGAAGAAAACATATCCTAATATGCTGCATATTACTTGTGTAGCACATGCTCTCCACAGAATCTGTGAATATATCAGAGACACTTTTCCGGAAGTTGATAGACTTGTATCGGCTTTTAAAAAAGTTTTCAGAAAAGCACCATTGAGAGTAGCTCTTTTCAGGGAAAAATTTCCATCTCTGTCACTGCCTCCCACTCCAGTAATAACTAGATGGGGAACATGGCTGGAAGCTACTAGTTATTATGCTGAGAATTTCGATAGTCTAAAACATTTCGTAACACTGCTAAAGGAGGATGCTAGAAGTATTGGTGAGTGCAAGGAGCTCACACAAATCCCAAATTTAAAAAATCAGTTGTAATTTCTTCACGAACACTTTGGAAAATTGCCAAAACTAATTACTTATTTTTAAAATCGAAATCTCAAATTGAATGACGGATTAACCACATTAGATGTGGCTGTTAATAATTTGAAAAGTATTCCATTTCCAAGTGACTTCGGATGTGGCCTTCGGCAAAAGTTTGAAGCAATTCTTAATAGAAATCCAGATTTAATTACATTGCAGCAATTATGTATGGAGACAATTCCACAAAATCTAACGGCTAAATATGAAGAAATAAAAGAATATTTCCAGTATGCACCTATAACCAGTTGCGATGTAGAAAGGACGTTTTCTATTTATAAGGATGTACTTAATTCAAAGAGAACAAAATTGACAGAAGAAGACCTTGAGAAACTATTGCTAGTCAATATTAATACTCCTTTACTCAACTTGAACGACAAAATGAACAAATAAAAATGTTCCAATTATAGAAATAAAATTAAAAACTTTCAAAATACAACTTTTCAACAAATACATATGTATTTCGTAATTTTATAGATCACCACCCGTTTGTTTTCTAATTATATAAATAAAATTAATTAATAAATATGTATTTCGTAATTTTAGATAGATAGATCACCACCCGTATGTTTTCAAATTATATAAATAAAATTAAAAACTTTATAAATACAACTTTTCAACAAATAAATATGTATTTCGTAATTTTATAGATCACCACCCGTTCGTTTTCCAATTATATAAATAAAATTAAATATTTTAGAAATACAGCCTTTCGCCAGTACTGCACTGGGCTTTGCGTCATGTGGTAAGCGTGTCCGTTCTCTACACATAAGTCACTAATAAAACAGATTTTTAGTTATGGTAATTAGTTGCATTTTATGTATATTTTATAGCCAGCTGACTTAAAAGTTGTCAAGTAAATGTCAAAACTAATTGAAATAAATAATTTCATAGATATCTGGTGAATTCCACGGCAATAGCGATCCGAAGACTTTTTGATCATACGATAGTTAAGATATAATTTTTTAATTATCTTACAATTTACAATGTCAGTTTTACAATTATTGACACATATATTTGAAACATTTTTTAAATTTCACATTCTCCATATTTATCAGGCGCGGCTCGTGATGACGTATTTGGGAAGGCTCGTACAATGATGCGAGTGCTTCGTGCATTCTCGTGTACTAACTGTAGCGTTTTCTTAGTAAACACCGAAAACACACGAGGCATTCGCATCATTGTACGCGTCCTGCCAAATACGTCATCGTGAGCCGCGCCTGATATTTATTCATATTTATTTAAGTACGGTTTACTTAAAACAACTTGTTTTAGAATATAATTAAATTTTTTTCATTAAAATAGATATCTTAGCATAATAAATTCAACTTTTCATTTGAACTTGTCATGCAGCTGTGAAAAAATATTCATATAAAATAGAACTTCTGCCAATTGAGCCACATCAAAGGCTCCGTTATTTTGAATGGCTCATTAATACTTTGAACAATGAATCTTGTTTCCGAATAAATTATTATATAGATTTAAAAAAAACATGTGAATGTGATCTGATTAAAATCCTCATATCTGCGTTGGATCACCATTAGATTCAGGAAAACTTCAAACAGGAGTTTTGCAAGAAATATTCACGAGATGGAACTTTTCGAGAATTTTTCCCGGTTTTAGTGAGTAAAAATCTATAACAAACTATTAAAATCCTTTGCAGTTTTTTGGTTGCAGACCTTTTTGTAAGTAGATTGTAAATCAAGCTGTGAAATAAAAAAATAAGCTTTTAATAGCAAACTGTCATGGATATTATAATGTTTATTGCAGGCACAGATAAGTATTTATTTATTTTTACACTTTTATGTGTTGCGTGTGTCATATTTATGACGGAAATTGTATATGCATCTCGCATATCCTAACTTATAGTCGTAATATTTTCCCTTAGTTTCCGAAATCAACTTTTTAAAGGATACGTGCTTAGAAAACACAAGGGATATTAAGTCGGGGCCGGAAATTTCTTTAAAAACGTAAATGTTGCACGTACTAAAGTTTGGTTTTTTTTCGCTTCTCTTAAGGAGATTTCGACTCGTTTCATTGTTCAAATCCGTAATATAAATTTGTTAGGAGAAAGGGGATAAAATGATTTGGTAAATCTGGATTTAGTTCGAACAATAGCTGGCGTTATGTAAAAGGAAGGGAACTGAATCATCAGCGTGATCATTCTTGAAATGAAGATGCATTGTTATTAATTTGAACTTCGGAATATAGAGTGCGTTGATAATTGATAAAGAGAAAGGGTAGTACAGGCTGAATTAACAGTATTATGACATCGAAATACTCGACGAAGCAGTTTCGCAACGTTCGAATTTGGAGAATTCTCTAGATTAGAAACACTTCTTGAGTTCTTGGCTGGAAATGTGTATATATATATATATATATATATATATATATATATATATATATATATATAGTAGATTGAATTAGTCGGCGATTTAAGGTCTGTTTTACTTGCATATGTATATATTTAAAATAATCTTATATGTTTCGTCACATAATGCCTTTTTTAAAAGCATTATAAATGACAGTATATTAATATGCTGTTATTTATATTTTAAAACTCTTTGAAAAATCAAAAAGCATACAAAGGTCAAGAAATAATTATCTATATATACGAGTATATATATATATATATATATATATATATATATATATATATATATGTATATATATATATATATAATTTAAACAAAATTATCGATCGTAATATATTGAATAAAATAAATTAAAAGCGGGCAAGCGGTCTGTCAATTAAAAACTCATTTATTAATTATCCTGATATTTCGCAACAACTTTGTTGCTTCTTCCGGAGATACTACAAGATTAATGAGAAATAACATGAAATAAATAAGAGTATAAAGCAGTAGTAAAATACTTACAAAATGTAGAGTTCAAAAAAATAATAAAAGTGACGTAAAAGGACAATAGAATTGACTAGATTTAAAACATTAAAGAAACTATAGATACAAGCCTTTAAAAGACATGTATATGTAAAAGTTAAAACACGAAAAATAAAAAATACAAAACGAAACATATCTCGTAGCAAATAAATTCACAAAACTAACGTGAATTATAGATCTGAAAATATAATTTACTTTAATATACTCGGTTTGAGGGTTAGTTGACCATCTAAAAATTGTTTTGTTATTTGGTCCTTATATTCTTAAATTTATAATTAGAGACCGGACACATCGGGCTGAAATGTTGTCTTTACGACGGGCGATATAAATAATCTACAACATCTGTAAGTACATCACGCAGTTATTGAATAGCACTATTCATTCGGTTAACCGCGCACAAAAAATAGATGCCCCGTTAACCGAATGAATAGTGTTATTCAATAACTGCGTGATGTACTTACAGAAGTTGTAGACTATTTATATCGTCTGTCGTAATGACGTCCATTTCAGCCCGATCTGTCCGGTCTCTATTTATAATGCATTATTTTTTGATATTCTTGTGACTTTAGTTTTTTTGCTATATGTTTCGTTTTATATTCTTTATTTTTCATGTTTTAACTTTTACATATACATGTTTTTTAAAGGTTTTAAAGGCTTGTATCTATAGTTACTTTAATGTTTTAAATCTAATCAATTTTATTGTCCTATATATATATATATATATATATATATATATATATATATATATATATATATATATATATAGTAAATTCAAATTGTAGGCGATTTAAGGTCTGGTTTTACTTCAAAAACTATATATTTAAAACAATCCTACATGTACTATCGTGAGCAATTGAAAGTAAACGCACTATTATAGCTGCGTAAATTTTACCAAATTGTCAAGCTAATGTCATTTATGTTATGATTAAATGCTGACACTGACACTTCAAAAGTACTGTATACATTAGATAAATTTTGAAATTTCGACATGCCAACATAATAAAGTGTGCACTTTCATTTGCTCACGATAGTACATGTTTCGGCTAATGATGCCTTTCTCAAGGAATACGAAATAAATTACCATAACATACTAAGGTCACGAATTAATTATCTTTATGTATATATATATATATATATATATATATATATATATATATTTCATATTTTCATATAGAAACTTAAATTGTAATAACATTTTATAAATCTTATCCATCTCAAATAATAAACACGTTCTGTTCTGACATTGCCGATTAGCTGTTCTTTTTTCAGAGTTTACGAAGGTTGTGGACCATAGTCAAAAATTTTTCCATTTCCAATTTCCAAATTTTACAAAAAAATGAAAGTGTTCAGAAAGTCACCATATAGGGTGAGATAATTTCTTAGCCGTTCATTTAATGTACCATTTGATAAATTCTTGGAATTTTCGGCTTTTATATTAAATATTTTCAAATTAGTATGTTATTTTGCGAAGTAAATGTGAATGTAAGCATTGCTGTCTACAAATTACAACGCAAATTATACGAAATTTTATTTGAAAAATTTTCGTCCACGTTGGGACTTGAACCGAAGTCTACGGTTTGCCGGGCCGTCGCTCTAACCAACTGAGGACCACGAGGACCTTGGCTTCAAGCTATTTGGAAACGCCTTATAAAATAACACTAATTTGAAAATATTTGAAATATTTAATATAAAAAGCCGAAAATTACAAGAATTTATCAAATGATATATTAAATGAACGGTTAAGAAATTATCTCTATATATTAATAGCTAAGGATGAAAAATTAGCAATTTCAAACTTTCAAGCTAACAAACTGACATCTGAATATTAACGTCGATGCCTTATAAGGCGTTTCCAATAAATTTGAAACCAAGGTCTTCGTGGCTCAGTTGGTTAGGGCGACACTCCGGCAAACCGTAGACTTGAGTTCAAGTCCCAACGTGGACGAAAATTTTTCCAATAAAATTTTGTATAAATTGCGTTGTAATTTGTAGACGCAAATGTTTACATTCATATTTACTTCGCAAAATAACATACTAATTTGAAAATATTTAAAATATTTAGTATAAAAGCCGAAAATTCCAGTATATATATATATATATATATATATATATATACTTGCTGAAGCGACTCACTTGGGATCTTTGGAAATATTGAACGCTATTAGAGCAACGTTATATTTAACGAGGAGTATAGCGAGGAGATGGGAGTTTGATTGAACTTTGGTACCTAAGAATGCTTCCTTCGCCCATAGAGATTCGACGCACCATTAAACACGTTGTCTGACCGCAATATCGGGGCAATTTCGGAATACTAAGTTCGGATAATGCGTGCTTATTTATCAGAACAATTTAGGTGTACGGGGTGTAGCTAAAGGGACTGCGTAGAGAGGTTGATTTGACGATAAAGTTCTACATAAAGTATCTTCTCATTTTATATATTCTTACAAACTCCTGTCGTCAGGTACAGATAATTACGTTTACGTTTTTTGTTAATGATATGAGACTCTATATGTATAATTACGAAAACGATTAAATTTTCTTTATTAAAAACAAAATTAATTTTCTTAGGACGACGATTTAATTGTGATCCTGTTTAAAGTTTTACATATGTAGTTAATATTGCTGGCGTGAACAAATTGTATGTTGAAGCGGTTTTAGAATTTTGTGTTCATTTTGTTGAACATATGATTACTGTATTGGGAGTTTACAGGTACCCATGGGATGACGTTCAGATTTTTCTCGACCTGTTTTTAGATGTATTTATTTATTCAACACAAATGCCCAACAGGAAATTTCCCAAAATGCTCGTTAATACAGGAGTATTAATAGATTTGCAGGATTAATTCCAGGAAGCATAAATCCATTAGAACTTTAACAAGTAAATTTTATCAATAACGTTGGTTGGCTTATGTCTTTTATGAACTGGAAATGAGTTAAATTAAAATAACGAGTGATTATTAAAATTCTCACTCGCAGCTGGTCGTGTATATGAATAGAATGTCGTAATTTGTGTCAGTAAGATGTTAATTCAAACGTCTATTAATATCAGTTATATATATATATATATATATATATATATATATATATATATATATATATATATATATATATATGTACAGGGTGAGTTTTTTTGAATGTTTAGCATTGGGATCTCAGAAACTACTGGAGATAGAAAAACGCTTAAATGGGGAAAGATGCGCAGTTTTATGAGTTTGATTTAAAACTGCTTTTGTTTCTCCGATAACTTTAATGGCTTATTAGATATTCAAAGAAAACTAAATTTTACGATTTTCTTTAAGCATGCTTAGTATCGTTAATAGTAATTTTAGAGAAAAAGTGTTCAGACAAAAGTTTTAGATAATTTTAGGTCAAATAAAACTTTGTAGCTAATATTTTTTTTTCGTTCACCATTATCGAGTTATGACACAAACTTGTGTTTTTTTAAATAGAAACCATAGTTGGTTTTGACATCATTAAAAAGCTTATTTTTTGCTGATTACAATGATATAAGGTTTGATTTGGTTATTTTAAAAACTAAAGGGGATATAGACATTTTTATGGTTTTTATGGAAAACAATTGAATTTCGAACTGATAAAATACAAACCAAACGAAAACTTATTTTGAAATCTTATGTAGTAATCAAATTAAAACTATAAGAACTTTTATTAAGGGCACACAACATTATTAATGTTCAAAGATACCTCCATTATTATTAATACACAAATTGCATCTCTTCACAACAGAATTTGTAGCATTGCGGACTTTACGCCTATCGATGTTATTAAAAGCAACTAAGACAGCTTCTCTTAAATCGTCGATTGTTTCATATGTTCTTTTGTATACTGTGTCCTTTAGTACACCCCACAAGAAAAAATCCAAAACTGATAAATCAGGAGATCTAGCCGGCCATTCAATGGGTGCATTTCGTCCTATCCATTGATTAGGGAAGTTCAAATTTAAATAATTTCTAACATTCAGTTGATTGTGCGTAGGCGCTCCGTCATGTTGAAACCATTGCAGCATTGCTTGGGTTCTTAAATTTAAATAATCTAACATTTCCTCGAAATCTTGTTGTAAAAAATTAAGATAACGATTGCCAGTTAGTGATCCAACAAAAATAAAAGGAGGAAGAACAGTTGATCCTATAACACCACACCAAACATTAAACCCAAATTTAATTTGTGGTCTCCTATGTTCAACGTGAAGTAGATTTGTTAGAGACCATATGTGCTCATTGTGCCTATTAAACATTCCACAATTTGTGAAACGAGATTCATCAGTCCATAATATTTTCATTGAAAAGTGTGGATCGTTTTGACACTGATCTTTAAACCATCTACGAAAAGCTATTCGTCTGATGTTATCACCTTCATGTAAAGTTTGTGATACTGATAATTAGTAGGGACGAAATTTATGCTTCTTCAACACTCTGACAATAGTGCGTTGAGAGGAGCCCATTTCTGTTGAAATTTGTCGGGTCGATGTAGATGGATTCTGAGCGACGCTTGCTAATATGTTTATTTCTCTATCTTCATCCATCCCTTTTTTTGATTTTGGTTTAACGAACGAACCATAATCTGCTAAATTATCCCATAATCTCTTAAAAGTAGGTAGCGACGGCTAACGTCGATCAAAATAATTTTCAAAATAAACTTCAGCAGCTCTAGTAGAATTTTTCTGGCACTGAATGTAACATTCAACCATATCACGCTTTTCTACGTTAGAAAATTCCATAGCCAATGCAAACTTATGATTAACGGCCGTTTGCACCGTTTATAGTTAAGTTACAATTAAATTCATTAATAGTTAATTGTCAATGTTTGATAATTAACTTGACTTAAAAGTAAAAATTAACAGCTCTCACTTCTGTGACTCAACGTGAAAGCAATGTTAGTATATTTATCTCGACTGCTCCAACGAACACTATTGTAACTCAGATTTTTCGTTTTTTGAATTACAAAACACCAAACATTTTTTTTTTAAAGTTTTTATCTTATAAAGTGAGCAATCATAGAAATGTCTATGTCCTCTTTATTTTTTAAAATAACCAAATCAAACCTAATATCATTGTAATCAGCAAAAAATAAGCTTTTTAATGATGTTAAAACCAACTATGGTTTCCAATTAAAAAAACACAAGTTTGTGTCATAACTCGATAATGGTGAACGAAAAAAAAAATTAGCTACATATTTTTATTTGGCGTAAAATTATCTAAAACTTTTGTCTGAACACTTTTTCTCTAAAATTACTATTAACGATGCTCAGCATGTTTAAAGAAAATCGTAAAATTTAGTTTTCTTTGAATATCTAATAAGCCATGAAAGTTATCGGAGAAACAAAAGCAGTTTTAAATCAAACTCGAAAACTGCGCATCTTTCCCCATTCAAGCGTTTTTCTATCTCCAATAGTTTGTGAGATCCCAATGCTGAACATTCAAAAAAACTAACTCACCCTGTATATATATAGTCATATACATATACAGTCATATAGTTTGATCAAAAGAAAAAATAATGGCTTTTAACAATATGCAGAAAGTTTTGATGGTAGGATGTTACTTCTTTACATCTTATTTATAAAATTTATAAATATATTGAATATAAAATCCAACATTTTAATTTATTTTATGACAATCATAACGTTTGAAAATATATTGACTGATCTCTAGTAACTTGTGACATGCTTTTTGTATACATCGCTTACTTGAGTGAAAATTTTAATGATCACTCGTTATATATAAATCTATGTGTTAAATTTAAACAAACCGATTCTGCGACGTTAGACTGTCTGAAAGCCTACCAAACTTAATGTTTCGAAATACGATACAAGGGAGCGTTCTTAAGTTCACGGAACGGGGGAAGAGACGAGAAAATAAAAATACAAAATTATTTATCTTTTTAATATATTCACCCATAACCCTAATACATTTTTCTCAGAATTTTCAATTAGCTTGTGTATGCCTTCAATAACAAAATGTTTTATCTTTGTCTGAAAAATACGCCAAATTGCATCCTTTACTTTCTTATCGCTCGTAAATTTCTTCCCAGGCTATTCTTTTTTCATTTCTAGGAACAGGTAAAAAATCACTCGGAGTGAGGTCCTAACTGTAGGGTGGGTGATCCAAAATATCGACGCCCATTTTATGCAGAGTAGCCAGCCTACACGGCTCTTGTGGACGTGAGCATTGTCGTAGGAGTAGGACACCTTTTGTCAATTTTATCCTTGTCTTTTCTTTAATTACTTCTTTTAATCACTCTACGATTGAAGGGCAGTATTCTCCAATTATGAAGCACCTTTATCTTTGTAATCTATTAACAGGATTCCTTCTGAATCCCAGAAAAAGGTCGCCAAGGGTTTTCCGGCCGACTGTAAGACTTTAAACTTTTTTGGTGTGCTCTTTTTATGCCACTGCATGGCTTTTGCTTAGATTCAGCTTCGTAATGATGAACCCAAGTTTCATCCTCAGTAACAATTTTACTCAATACACCATCTCTATCTTCATTATAGAAGTCCAAAACGCATGGGAACATTTTACGCGTTACTGTTTTTGCAGCAGAGCGAGCATTCTCGGCACTCATCTTGTGCTGACGTTGGTCATGACAAGATAATCATGAAGAATTTTAAAAATAGTGGTATTGGATAGTATACAATAATTCCTGCGAGTCGTATCTTTAGGCGAGCATTATCCATTTTTCTTTTTCGACTTTTCGAACAAGTTCTGTAGTGGTCACTTCAGTCGTGGGTCGTTTTCAAGTGATTTCCTAATCTTGCTTAAAGAAACTGTGCTTTATTATAAGCCATAGCGTTTCTCTGGCAAGAATCCCCGTAAATCGATGACATCTCGTTCAGTATGGTTTGAACAGACTTTTTTTTCTTTATAAGGAAATTTATAATGGCGTGATATTCGATTTTCTCCATATTTCACACTTCCTTCCTAATTGAGTTGCTTGGTCGATTATAGTTCAAACGCTACTGACGCAATGCCTCTTAGGTCATTTCTATGCAAGTTAAGACTTGTTTTGACCTCATTTGCAATACTGAATTGTTATTGTCAGCGAGTGTAATAGCGGTGTGGGTTTGCTCAACTTATGGTCAAATTTTCATATTGTTCGAATTGTGTACAAATTGAAATGCCTCCAGTGAGAAATTTAAGTGAGCATGTTGTGAAAATTGTCGCCTTGACAATGACAACTATTGGTCGATGGTTTCAGCGGTTTAGGGCAGTTGGTTCGTATGCTACGAGACCAGGACAAGCCCAACCAAAGTCCACAAATCAAATGCACGATCGTTTTTACGCCCACAAGCATGCAGAAATGTTCTAGATATTCAAAATGTTACGATTTCTTCCAAAATAGTAAGAAGAAGGCTCATGGAGTCTGGATTGAGTACAAGATACCCCACAAGATGCTACGAGACCAGAACAAGCCCAACCAAAGTCCACAAACCAAATGAACGATCGTTTTTACGCCCACAAGCATGCAGAAATGTTCTAGATACTCAAAATGTTACGATTTCTTCCAAAATAGTAAGAAGAAAGCTCATGGAGTCTGGATTGGGTACAAGATACCCCACAAGATGTTACGAGACCAGGACAAGCCCAACCAAAGTCCACACACTAAATGGACGATCGTTTTTACGCCCACAATCATGCAGAAATCTTCTAGATATTCAAAATGTTACGACTTCTTCCAAAATAGTAAGAAGAGGGCTCAAGGAGTCTGGATTGAGTACAAGATACCCCACAGTAGGTCCTCAGTTAGCCATACTCCACAAGCAAGCTAGGCTTGAGTTTGCTCGGGAACATGTGGATTGCGATTTGGATGACTGGAAGAGAGTCTTGTTTACTGATGAAGTTAGAATATGTTTAAGATCTTCCGATGGAAGCACTTACATCTGGAGTAGACCAGGAGAAAGATACAAACAAGCATGTATTGTTTCCCAAGTGTCTTTCATTTGGGGGCGTCAATAATGCTTTGGGGTGGCATTTCTTTAGAGGCCCGTACGGATTTTTGTAATGATCAGAGGAAGAGCATTAAACGCTTCGAGGTACATCCAAGAGGTTCTGGAAGAACATCGCGCACCTTTTACACCTTACATAAGTGACAATTTTTTGCTTATGGATGATAATGCCAGACATCACCGAGCCCATATCGTAATCGAATATCTGAACGAGGTTGGCGAGTTTGGGAGTAGCTTAAACGAGGCATTAGACGTCGAAATCCTGCTCCTGAAAACTTGACTGAGTTAGAAAACGTGGCTCCTGAAGATTGGTATAACGTTCCCCAAGATTTCATCATAAATATTTTCCATGGCATCTAAAGATGTTTGAAGAAAGTAATGTTTTCACTGAAAATTTGAAGAAAATGTGGATTATTTTTTTGGTTCTCTTACTTAAAAAAGATTTTCGAAATCATTGGAAAACAATTCTTTATATTCTTATTTCAATAAATAAAATAATTTTGATATGTATACTAAGATTGAAAGAATTAATTCAAAATTAGTTAAACAGTGCGCTAATTTTGTCCATTAGTGTAATAAGTCACTGAATAAGTTACGACATGAAAGAGCTCCCCCACTACAATCCAGCCTCCGAATTCCACGAACCTAAAAACGTTTCCTCGAAGTTTAGCAAATTTTTGTCTATTTTGAAAATTGTCTATTTTTGATAGATTTCGCGAATGAGAAAAATATGACCATTATAAGTAGTTAAAGGGAATAGAAAATAATTATGAATGTCATGAGTAAAATCGTAATTTTTAACTATAGGTATATACGAGGTCTGACCAATAAGTAATGAGTCTAAGTCCAGAAAATACGTATATTTAAAAATTAAGGTACATTGATGTGAACCCCTTCAAAGAACTCCTCCCCCACAACTACACACTCATTCCAACGTTTCTTTCAGCGTTCGTAACATTTCTGGAAGGCTTCGACTGGAATGCCCTGGAGTACCCTCGTCACGGCGGTCTGGATGTCAGTTATGGACCCAAAATGCGTTCCTTTCACGGCCAATTTTGTTTGGGGGAACAAAAAAAAATCACAGGGTGACATATCCGGCGAATAGGGCGCTTGTGGCAACACTGCGATGTTTTTAGAGGTCAAAAACTGCGACACACTGAAGGCACGGTAGCATAGCATTGTCATGATGAATTTTTCTGACGGTTTCTCGTTTCAAATTAAGTTCATCAGCCAACATTCGAATGGTTAGACGCCGATCTTGATGCACGAGGCTGCGCACACGCTGAACATTGTTGTCAGTTCGAGCTTCAACCGGCCTCCCACTTCGCGGTTCATCCCCGACGCTCTCACGACCATTTTTAAAATCTTTATGCCATCGAAACACCTGAGCACGACTCACTGCTTCATCACCGAACACTTTGACCAATTTACCGTACGTTTCCATAACAGAATCGCCGAGTTTAAATTTAATCGGGTACCGCTGTTCAATATTACGTCGTTCCATACTCGTGACACGTTTTACAAACACGTTGTCGCAAGTTCAACACAGCTGGAGTACTAACGAACGTACGAAAGTGGCGCGCACATGTATCGATAGAGGAGGGATGGGAGATTAACCGACTGAAGTTTCAGGTTCGCAGTGTTACCACAAGCGCGGCTAAAAAATCAGTCTCATTACTTATTGGTCAGATCTCGTAAATAATCAATTTCAAAAAAAGTACTTCTGAAAAAAACAAAGTTATGCAACCGTTCGGGACTTTATACTAAAAAAAATGAATAGATGAGGCTGTTACTTGGTGAAGATCCATCAAAAAATCTAGTTTTGTATTACCAGTCGCTAAATCAATTCAACAAATATCAAAATCAAACAATCTTGTTTTTACCAAAGCAGATAAAGGAATTACGGTAATAGCGTTACCTAAACATGATTATATACTGAAAACTAATAAATTCATAGAGTCAAGTAACTTTAAAATACTTAAAAAAGACCCCACTAACAAATATCAGAAAGAAATAAAAGTATCAGTAGATAACGCTAAATCAATCATTAATGCTAAAGAAAAATTTAGACTATTTTTATCTAATCCTCAACACCCTGAACTCTATTCGTTAATTAAACTTCATAAAAATGGGTACCCAATTAGACCGGTGCTGTCATTTTTTACGGCAACTTCATTTAAAGTTTCAAAAACTTCTGATAGATATCATTTCTAAATTTTGTTCTTTTAAATCTCAATTTTCAATAAAAAACTCAACCGAAGTAATCAATAAAATCCAAGATATCAAGTTACCCTATAATTCCAAGTTTATATCGTTGGATGTAACAAATCTATTTCCTAGCATACCTCCTAAAGAAACTATAACACTTGTTACGTTCAAGAGGGTTAACACTGTAATTCGTGTTGATATTATGGCATTATTAAATGTCTGTTTAAATCAAAATTATTTTCATTTCAACGGGGAAATTTACAGTAGTAATGATGGTTTGATTATGGGTAACCCCCTCAGTCCGCTACTAGCTGAAGCTTTTATGGAAAATATTGAAAAATTAATTCATAAACACCCTATGAGTAACAAATTTATTTACTGGCACCTATATGTGGATGATATTTCAGCCAGCTTTACTGGTACCACTAGACATAAGATAGTTTCGAACATATATAAATATAATCTATAGTAATATCAAATTCACCGTAGAAATTGAACAAAATAATACTATCAACTGTTTAGACGTTACTATTTAAAAAATAAATAATAAACATGATTTTTACATATTTCATAAACCATCACATACTGATACATATATATATATATATATATATATATATATATATATATATATATATATATATATATATATAATGATGTAGTTCATCTGATGTTCTTTTAATTTCTTTCATTTTTATGTTTTCTTGTATAGAAATGGTATATCTGCAATTTAATGATTTTTAAATATATTATTGAATAGCCAAATTTATGTATTTTCGATGTAAAATTATAATAGGATTTAGAAATATTGATATCGATTAATATTGTAATTTATATTCATTTTATTTTTATTTCTTGCTCTTAAATTAAATGTTTTCGTGAGGATCTTGGTTTTCTAAATCTAATTTTGATTATATTATATGTTATCATATTTCTATCATCGTATTATTTATTATGACCCTGATTTACTTAAATTCCTAAAACTGTGATTGCGATTACGTGAGTGATGTTAATGTATATTCTGATTAATCTGTCAGAGTTATTTTTATCTCTGGTTTATGAAAGATTTTCTTTAAAGTAACATTTTAAAATTATTCTTTTTTTAATTTGTCAAAATGACATTTGATTTAATTTTTGAATTCAGTGTACATTTTCATAGAAAATCTGATTTATGGAATGTTAATATTTCTTATGGGAGTCTTGACTACGAAAAAACAGAATAATAAATAAGTAGATTTTTGCACAGAAAATTGGTGTATAAACAGATATATTAAAAGATTCCTCTTCGAATAGTAATTTAATAGTGATATCTTAACATAATCTACTCTAGGAGGTATTTAACTTATGATCAATTGGTATATTTACCTTGCTGAAAGGATTTCTTCGTATGAAAAATAACCTGGAATACTTATATACAATATATATGTAAAAGCTTCATTACTAATCCTTATTTATGATAATGCAGCGATATTAAAGGAGTTACCAGTATCGTTATTGGATATATTGGGATAATTTACACCTTTTCCTGATATTAATAAGTACACATAACCTTGCAGTTTTCTACGAACATCTAGACTTTAAACCGATTAACATTTGGAATTGTCTACTAGCCGTATTGGTCCTGTCTACCAAGTTTTTCCACGTCTGTAACAGACGGATTGCCCCACAGTCTATACGTCATCCAGAAGGTTACTTTTAGATCAGTTTTAGTCACTACTTATGTTATCTGTACAGGTATTTACCATAGTTTTAATTACCTGTAATAATACGCAAGATATTCCATTTCTTTCAAGTATTAAATACTTTAAATATTACTCGCGTATCCCAAACTTATAATTTATTTCTTTACTTAAATATTTTAATTTTTGTATCAGATATATGTTTGTTTACAATCGACATTAATATTCAGGGTTAGACTAGACAACCCATTGCACATGTTTGCTATATAAATAACATACACATAATTTCCCTAAGTTGCTTGTATCTTGTATATTTTTGAGTAAAAAATAGTTTAATTTTCAAATATATTTATTATTACCATTTACATATTTGTTTTATTTTATGTACTTAATCTCCTGATATCTACACATCCGGAACCTGCCTATAAGACCCTGAGATAAGTAGTTTTTGGCTTATTTTCATTTATTTTCCTATTTATTTATGAGCGAATAATTCAGATTATTTTCGCTATAATTAAAATTATTTATTTTTATTCATAAGCCCATCAGGACTTATTACAATATATATATATATATATATATATATATATATATATATATAATAACTTCGTGACCTTGGTATGATATGGTAAACCTAATCAGTAGGCGATTAAAGGTCTGTATACTACTTCAAAATATATGTATTTAAAAAACTCTACATGTTTCGGCTGTATACGCCTTTTTCAAGAGAATACAAAATATGAATGACAGGATATAAATGTCAAGTAATTAAGTTGCTATGGTTTAAATTATTCAAAGATACATTCTAGTAATAATAATAAATCATGCCTTAGTATTCCAAAAAATAGATAACAAGGTGTGAAAATATGTGTTGTTCGCTGCTAGCAATTTGTGTCTCCTTCTGGGTATGAACTTGTGTGTTGGTTGCTGCTGGCAGCTTGCGTCTCTCTATGGGTGTGTGGTTTTGTGTGAGAGCGTAAGTGTAGGGTTTTGTATGTCGGTGCGTTCGTGCGTGTGTTTAGTGATCGGTCGCATGAATTTAGAGAGGTCGGATAACCAGCCGTTGCGTAGGGCCGCCAACCCTTTCCCGACAACTTCTTTACAATTCCGTGCAGTACTTCGACGGTCTGACCCCCGCCCCAACGAGCCAAGGCGCAGACAGGCGAAGCGCACCCTGTACGGGGTTGCTCATCGCAACTAAGGGAACACTCTTAGTGGCTACCTCGGTCGACGATGGTCACACTTATGCCATCTTAACGTTTTCCGCCGAAGCGGGGGCATAGCACACACGTCGAACGTGTGTGTGCTGTTAACGGCAGCCTAGCCAGGTTGTCGCCCAGGACCGGTCCTAGTGGTGTGTGCATTGCGCGGCGACGAGATAGCGCCGCGTAGCATGGTTCCTCACTCTTGCTGGAAAGGCGGAATGGCACCTGACTGCCCAACGGGCAGACCCCCCTAGAGTTATTATATTATTTTTTTTTTTTTTGCTATATACCTTATGTTATTTAAATATCATTTAAATATCATATACTTTTGCTTATCATGATGACTGTTCCGTGTTTTGATTCCTGTCTAGTTGTCCGAGCAGGTTTTCGTGGTTTTCCTTCTCGTTTTGAGCGAATGCCGACAACTTTGTATCTTAAGTCGCTCCACGGGCGCATACGTAATAATAACTCATGTCTTGCTTTTCCCTGCCTATCCCTGTTTTCTGTTTTTTGCTGATGTGGTCCTCTACTGGGTTGCAGCCTAGCATATGCGCTACAAAACTCTAGGGGGGTCTGCCCGTTGGGCAGTCAGGTGCCATTCCGCCTTTCCAGCAAGAGTGAGGAACCATGCTACGCGGCGCTATCTCGTCGCCGCGCAATGCACACACCACTAGGACCGGTCCTGGGCGACAACCTGGCTAGGCTGCCGTTAACAGCACACACACGTTCGACGTGTGTGCTATGCCCCCGCTTCGGCGGAAAACGTTAAGATGGCATAAGTGTGACCATCGTCGACCGAGGTAGCCACTAAGAGTGTTCCCTTAGTTGCGATGAGCAACCCCGTACAGGGTGCGCTTCGCCTGTCTGCGCCTTGCCTCGTTGGGGCGGGGGTCAGACCGTCGAAGTACTGCACGGAATTGTAAAGAAGTTGTCGGGAAAGGGTTGGCGGCCCTACGCAACGGCTGGTTATCCGACCTCTCTAAATTCATGCGACCGATCACTAAACACACGCACGAACGCACCGACATACAAAACCCTACACTTACGCTCTCACACAAAACCACACACCCATAGAGAGACGCAAGCTGCCAGCAGCAACCAACACACAAGTTCATACCCAGAAGGAGACACAAATTGCTAGCAGCGAACAACACATATTTTCACACCTTGTTATCTATTTTTTGGAATACTAAGGCATGATTTATTATTATTACTAGAATGTATCTTTGAATAATTTAAACCATAGCAACTTAATTACTTGACATTTATATCCTGTCATTCATATTTTGTATTCTCTTGAAAAAGGCGTATACAGCCGAAACATGTAGAGTTTTTTAAATACATATATTTTGAAGTAGTATACAGACCTTTAATCGCCTACTGATTAGGTTTACTATATATATATATATATATAATCTTTAACCCCTTTTTTACCTTGCGGTGTAGGGGAACATACTGATATAACAATTCATAATAGTTCAGTCCACCTATATAACCATAAATTAGCAGCTTACAAAAGTATGATACACAATTCCTTTAACGACTAATAATTACAACAAAGAATTAAATATTATTAAACAAATAGCTGTCAATAATAACTATGACCCAAATTTAATTGATAATATTATAGCTTAGAAAATACACAAGCATACATTAGAACAAGTATTTCCTTCTGATAAGAGTAAAAATAAAAATAATCAATTTAATAGTTTAACGTACATAGGAAACCTTCAATTAAAATTAAAAAATGTTTAAAAACTTTAGAGCTAAATACATGCTTTAAAACAGACAACAATTTAGCCAGGTTCATTAAAAACAATAAATCCAAATCCTCAAAAGTTAATAAATCAGGGGTATATAAATTAAAATGTGGTAGTAATTGTGACAAAATTTATATTGGTAGAACTTTCAGAAATTTCAAAACTAGAATTTCAGAACATAAGCGTAGTTATGATAATGAAAAACTAAATTCTAATTACTCAAATCACTTATTATCTGAAAACCATTAATTCGATCCGGAGTTTGAAATCTTATATGTACAAAATAAATCGCATAAATTAGAACTCTTAGAAGCCCTGAAAATAAATAAAAATAAGAGTCTAGGAATTTACTGAATGACCAACTAGATAAATAGTTCTCCTTTACTAAACTTTAATTAGGGTTTTTCCATGTGATTATTGTGTTTGAATGCTTAATCTCTTTCTTTTTTTTGTTAACAGCTTATTGTTTCTTTCTTTATATACCTGTAATTACCAAATTTATGTGCATACACTCATTTCATTAGAATAATCATTATACCATCGTCGTTTGATAAAGCTACAGTGTTAGCGAAAAGCGTCTCCTTTTTGTAAACGTTTACTAAATATACGTTTTATATAGTGAAGATTAAGCGAATTAATTGTTTTGTTTTATTTTACATCGTACTTTATACTAATCCTGTATATAAATTATACTTTCATTTCAAATCTATTGTTTTATAAAACAAACTAGTTATTACAGTAAGTATTAAAACTATTATAATGAGATCATATAAATAATGAAATTAATGAATCAAATAAACTTGTATCACGATCTGTCAAAAACCGATTCTGATTTCATGGACATATTACCACTAAAAAACTTTATTTAGGCAATTAAAAAAAACATAAACGGTAACATTGCGACAATTTAATAAAAGTAGCCGTCACAAATCGAAAATTGTGTGTTTCCTGTGAATTCTACAAACTCTGACATATTCCGACGACCATTGAAATTCTATACATTAATATACATCAATAATTTTTATGTATAACTGTTACAAATTAATTTGCGAAGTTTTCGGCGGTTGATTATCTCGGAAAATATTTGAAATGTTTTTTTATACACTTCGATTCGATTTACAAATTTATTGAAGTTTCATTGTATTCAGAATTTACGGTTTAGTATATTTTCCTTCGTATTTAATGATAAAAATTATAAACTATACAAAATTTGTTCATGAAAGTGCATGAGAGGGAGTTTTATTTATAAAATATTGTGTGGTTTAAGTGATCTCATTATTTTCAACAACTTCCTTAACCCCTGATGAAGTTGAATCTGACTTTATTGAGTAATTCCTTTCTTCTAATGTTTACTTTGAGTTTATCAGAATTTATTTGTTATGTGGTACAAACTCTATTCTTTAAAAAACTTCATAAAAGATCCTGGAACGGTAATGTCCGCCAAACCGCTATTTGAAATGAAAAAATTATCAAATTATACTTGACAACAACGCTACAACGAAGCCGTGACTTTTGGCGAATGTAATAATTTTTCAAAGAAATTTCATGAACTTTTGGTCGACTAGTAGCAACAGTTTTGCCTATTCACATCTTCACTCACCCGTTGATTAAAATAAGAGATGTTCCAGCTGTGGACTAACATTTTTAAGTAAAAATTTGTGGCAAAATTAAATTAGATTTTGTTTGTCTTGGTCAATTAGGGCTTTTGAACTTTGGCAATCTTGTACGCAAGGGGCATTTCCTTAACACTACTGGTTGAAAGCTGAACTTTGGCAAGCTCTAACGCCAGCCAGTGTTTATGTATGTTTTACCACTTCGTTCTCCCATCATTTCCGTGGTTTCTTTGTAGAATGTTCTGCTGTTTATGATTCTTTGGTTTACGGGGCTAAAAACTTTAACTGGATATTTTTCTCTCGAATACCTCAATCTATGTTTTGAGTTCTAGAATTCTCTGTCATAATCCATGTTTCGCATCCATAACATGTTATTGGTCTAATGATGTTTTTGTCGTGACTTATGGCTAATGTAAAAATTTTTTAGAGAGAACAAATTGCATGAACTTTCGGTCGACTAGTAGCGACAATTTTGCCTATACACATCTTCACTCAATCGATGTTCCAACTGGGAATTAATATTTCTAACAAAAGATTCGTGACAAAATTAAATTCGATTTTGTTTGGCGTAATTGATTAGAACTTTGGCAATCTTATACGCATATCACTTCATTTTCTTAACATTGTGTCGGTTGAAAGTTGATCTTTTTCAAACTCTAACGCCAGTCGTTTTTGGTCATTCTTTGCCACTTCGTTCTCCGTTTATTTTCGTGGCCTTTTGTCCTGTATCCTGCTGTTTACCTGCCCAGCGCGATCTCTGCAGCTTAATATATTTTGGAATAGGGGCTTCTTTAAACAGTTAAACAGTTGGATTTATTGCTTTTAATAATTAGAATCAGTTTGCCGCCGGTACTTTGTTTATTTCATTGCAATAATAAATTAATCCTGTTAAAATAGCCATATCCTGTTAAGTAAGACCGCCTTAAGATTACTACAACAAAGTTTTTTTTTTATTTACAGGTAGGTAACTGATACGAAACATGGCTGAATCTAAGAAGAAATGTCGACAGTACAGTGTTGATTATTTAAAATTTGGTTTTCTTCCATCAAAGGCAGACAAGCGATTGCCCATATGCCTTTTATGCAACAAAGTTTTGAGCAATGGCTCTATGAAACCATCGAAGCTCGAAGATCATCTAAGAATGTGTCATCCTGATAAGATAGGTAAAGATTTGAAATATTTTCAAACATTGAAGGAAACTATATATGAAAAGAGACCCACCGTGCAAAGTATGTTCGCTTCAACGTCGGAAAGTAGCGATGATGGCTTGCGGGCATCTTACAATATCTCATTACTTATAGCGAAATCTGGAAAATCGCACACCATTGGAGAACAGTTAATTTTACCCGCTGTTGAAGAGGTTTTAAAAACTGTTCTGCACAAATCTCCATTTGACTTACTCAAAAGAATTCCGTTGAGTAACAACACTGTACAAAGACGTATTGGCGAAATGAGCTCTGATATTGAAAGTTTCTTGTGTAATTATCTGCAAACAACTCATTTTTCTATTCAACTGGACGAGTCAACTTTACCTGGTAATGAAGCATTATTATTGGCATATGTTCGATTTGTTATGGACGAAGAAATTCATGAAGAGCTACTATTCGCGAAAACTTTGGAGACGGACACTAAAGGTGAATCAATATTTAATGTCCTGAGTGATTTTTGTAAGGAAAAATCGATTCCATTCACAAATGTTATTTCGGTGGCAACAGACGGAGCCTCTGCCATGGCCGGGCGATGTCGTGGGTTTATAAGCCATCTTAAAAGAATTATACCAGAGGTAACTGCAATTCACTGTGTCATCCACCGACAACACCTAGTAGCGAAAAATTTGAGTGCTAAATTGCACCAATCGCTTCAATTTGTGATTAATGCAGTTAACAAAATAAGAAGCAATGCATTGAGTACGCCTTTATTTGCACAATTGTGCGATGAAAATGATGAAGACTTCCAACGATTGCTCTTACACACTGAAGTACGCTGGTTGTCGAAAGGTGCATGTTTAACAAGATTTTTCTCAATTTTTGAATCAGTTTTAGAGTTTCTGGAAAGTAAGGATCCAGATTTAAAAGAAAACCTGATCAATTTGAAAGCAGACATCGCGTATTTGACAGATTTGTTCAAAAAATTTAATGACGTTAACTTACAATTACAAGGAGACAGCCTCAATTTAATAAAAACAAATGGTGTAATTTCAGATTTTCTTGGAAAATGAAATTTATGAAGCAAAATATTAGTCGGCGCGAATTTTCCCAGTTTTCAAACTTGTCACAGGTAGAATGCCTTGATGAGGATATTCACACATACGTTCAACATTTAATTGCCCTGCATGATGACTTTAAAATCAGATTTGAAGATATTCTGACGATGAAAATACCACCATGGATCATAAATCCACTTGATGAAACGGAAGTGGAGAATGTGATATTATAAGAGGGGCTACTCGAGCTTAGCAATAATGAGAAACTGAAGGTGAAATTTAAAAGAGGGTATCAAACATTTTGGCTGCTGGCAGAAATACCCGAAAAATATCCTGTACTGTGGGGAATTACGAGAAAGCTTTTGATAGCGTTTCCCTCGTCATATCTTGTCGAGAAAAGTTTTAGTGTCGTTACAAACCTTTTAACAAAAAAAAGGAGCAGATTGAATATCACAGAGCGGGGAAACTTGCGGTTATATTCCTAACAAAACTGAAGCCAAATATTGATAATTTGCTGTCAATCCATCAAGTACATCCCTCCCACTAAAATTATAACTATTTTGTGAATGTCATTGTAGAAGTTACGTTAATTATATTACGACTGTTATCATATTACAATGTAATATGATAACAATAATAATTAATAGTGTACTAATTACATATTTGAATAAATGCACACAAGGAAATATACTATTTTTCTTTTTATTTTTACCACTCCGAATGGGGAGTTTTCTAAATAAAATATGTGAGAATTGATTGGTTTCTTGTGCTGTGAGTAGATGTCAAAGGAGTAAAGTTGGATGGAATCACTTTTTTGATTAGCTAATTTTACTTTTTTGACATCCACTCACAGCACAATCAATTAATTACTTAACCAATAACTCAGCCGTAACGCAAATTTCCATAGTTAGATCTAATCTTAACATTTTTTGTCGAGTTTTGGGAATATGGTAGAAATGTAGCTGCAGGGGTCCACAGGAACCTGCAAAACTTTCAAAGTGGTCTATGAGAAAAAAAGTTTGGGAGCCTCTGGTCTAGTGGGTAGGTCACTTGATCTTATAAACTGGGTTTAAACTCGAAGCTAGCTAATAAATCGATGGCGTTTTTCGGTTCTGGCTTGACCGATGAAAAGGCTGATAAAAATGAGTACCACGTTATTACTTTAGTGTATTGTACGGGTTAAATCGTAACTAGTCTACCATGGGCCTTCAAAGCCTGTTACAGGAAACTATTATTATAACCAAGTTTCTATTTTCACAAGTGTCAATGTTAGACATTCAATATTTTTTAATAATTGAAAAGATTACTATTCTTTAGAGCAATACTCAATTAAAAACAAGAGATTTAGAATTTAATTCCTAAATTCAAAAATAAATTGTATAATCCTTTTTGGAGGACCCTGTGTATACGTATCATGGAATAGAATGAGTCAGAGTGTGATTAAATTGCATGGATGCATATTTGCGATTGCATACTAGAAAAGAAATAACCACACCTTGACAAAAGCAATTACAACCCAAGATAGATAAACAAAAAAAAAATTGTGTGATTTAGGATCAATTTAAGTGGAAATGTATTTGTGTATTAAATGAAATTTCCCAGGAGAACAACCCTTCGCGACTTCGGGAGCTCACTATATTTTTTGTAAACGTTAAATGAGTAATATTTCTCAAATTATACGGTTTTGTAAGGCGCCGGTGAAATTAACTTTCTGAATCTAAGCCATCACATTCTCAATATCAATTCTAAATCTTATTTTATTATATAAATATGCTGGTTGAGAATATTATAATTCATCACAGAGCCTCCAACTACCTTCAGTTCTTCATATTCAACCATCCCGCATCTCTATAATTTACACGAGATACGATATATTAAAATTTCACGATTTCGTGAATATACAAGAGGTGATCAAATTTAACTAGGATTATTGAAATGAAATTCCGAATTGGAGATGTTTTCAAAAGTCGTTGTAGGTAACGGTTGACCTTGATGCTTGTTAGAGTATGCATGAAAACTGTTCCGTCATTTTATTAATTTTGTAGTTGTACGAGCCCTAACAACTTAATGTTTGGACGATACTAATTTTTAAAAATATATTCTGATTTTCTATTTGAGAGTTTGTAGTTTGATTTAATATTCACATATTTAGCTTTAGCACACAATGAAAGATTATATTTATCAAAAGAATAGATTTTACTCACACTAAAACTACATATAAACATATAAACAAATTAATAAATGAACAGATTATATTGACAAGTTAATATTCGGACGATCATTTATTACATGATTTAAAACGAAGTCACATCACCTTTGGCCTTTATAATAGCTTTTACCCTGGCTGGCATGGATTCCACAAGCAACCTGCAATAATCTGGTGTAAAAGATTCCAAAATTTCTGAGAAATTTGTCTTTAATTCAATTATTGTTCGTTGAGGATTATTCCTTAAGTAACTTTTCATACGGCGCCACAAGGTCTTAATAACATTGAGATCTGGATTGCTTGAAGGCCATGCTAAAACTCTTATGTCATTTCCTCGAAACATTTTTTTGTTGATTTTGTCGCATGTTGAAAAATGTAGTCTCTGTCGGGATAGGGCTCTTCTAGGCTGCTGTTCAGAATTTGTTGATATTTATTGACATTAACAATTCCATCTATTTTCTCCATCTTTCCTACACTCTTTCCAGACACACGCTCCCAAATCATCACGGTAAATACACAATTTCAAATAACTGTTATTTTTTGTCAGAAATTATTTGAAATTGTGTATTTACCAAATCAGCAATAAAAATGAATAATTAACAATTTTCAGTATTTACAAAAAAATATTAACTATAAAAATTAGTATCATCCGAATATTAAGTTGTTAGGGCTCGTAGTTGCGATAGCATTCTATGCATTTTATCTATTAAATTTTACAAAAAAAAACGTCTATTTGACTAAAATTTTTATAAAACTTCGTCGTTCAATGTTTGAATGAGTGCAAGTAATCTTTTGGAGACGGGAGAAGTGCCGTCAAGTTGCCGTCACTAACAATCTGGAACCCTGATAGATAGAGTGTTAAGACTGTGGATAACATCGAAAAAAATTCATTAGATTGTTGCCTTTAGTTGTTCTCATTAAAGCACATGTCGTGTGGAGAGTCATGGTTAAAGAAGGCAGACTATGTGCCCCAGCAGTGGCGTTGCGTGGAGAGTTTAGCAGAATAACAGTGCGCTTACTTAAAAATAAATATATCGAATCCCTATACAAAACGTTAAGAAAAAAACATAAATAACTTACCCAACATGTTTACATTGTTGCAAAAAAATGCGGATGTGCGCGATGAAAAAACTGCACCGTAATATATGTTTCTGTATTAGTCTCGGAAAGGTTCGTACGTAGCGACGTATATATATGATTATATACAGAGAAGGTTTGTTCGACGTTGATAGATGTTATATTTGCATAGTTAAAACGCTCTTTGTATCTGTACAACGGATCTTCAGTATTGGTAAAAAGTTGCCCTAATTTTGTAAAATCTACATTTTTATCTAATACACTGTTAAATTTTTCACGGACACAATCACTTTTTTCATCTTCAAGGATATGCAGCACTAGTTTTACGTGGTCAATAATTGCTAATGAGTCCGATAAGGACAGCGCAGTGTTCTGTAAATTTTTTATTGCGTCCAGTATTGGAACGTAACTGTTGTAAATAATTTTTAAATTTGCTGCAACTTGAGGATTGTTAAATTGAACCTGGCTGAGCCGTATTGCAGCTGCTTCTTTGGCATCTAGTTGTAAAATCACTGATTTAATTTTTTTCAAAATGTTTATAATAATAAAATGCTGCTTCTAATCAAGTACCCTATCGTATAAGAATTGGTTGCGGCGGCTCGGGTATATCAGAACACAGCGAATGAAATAGCCGAATCCGTTTCGGAGATTTAAGAAAAACCGCTTTCGTTTGTCCTATCACTTAATCCACATCAGGATAAGTTGTACGTATAGTGTTTGTTACAAGGTGTAAAGCGTGAAGCAAACATGTGACATGCAGCAGGTTTGGTTGAATCGTTTTGAGTAAGTTTGCCGTGGAACACATAACCTTGGCAGCATCGGTAACTAACATTAACACTTGCTTCGGTAAAATCTCAAATTTGTGTAGTGTTTCTATCAATACATCATATATCGCTCTGGCAGTACACCCTTGCATTCGTTTACAGGTTAGTAAATAAGGAGGAGAAGGTCCTTGCGGAGTCAGCGTCCGTACTAGAATGGCTAGGATGGACTGTTTTTTAATATCTGTAGTTTCGTCTATTGTTAACCACAGGAATTCCGTATTTTTCGTACAATTTACAATTCTCTCACGCATTGACGGTACGTAATTCCGTAGCGTACTTCTTGCTGGTAATTTCCACGTAGGATTGTATTTCTTCCAAAACTGACGAAACATTGGGTGTTCCACTTTCTGCATTGGTATATTGGTCGCAATTAACATCATTGTTAAATCACACACAAATTTATTATATGATCTGCGTCCACTATTATTCGATTTATGTTTGTCACTATTTATATGTCTTTGGCACTGACTTGCTTTCCAAGTTATTACAGTTGTTTCACAAACTAAACATTTCACTACGGTACCGTCATATATTAAATCGGGAAACCGATGTAAAAATTTCTTTACTACGTTAGCATGCAACCGAGTCGATGCATTGTTTCTACGCACTCCCGACATTTTCAACACGACTGTGTTAACAATGTATCGCTTACAACGTCTCAATGGCAACTGAATTGATCGTCGAACGCCTCTACTCGATCCCTCCACATTACGCTACTGTTCGGGCACATAGTCTGCCGTCTTTAGTCATGGTAGCGATATAATATCAAAAATAGTCTTCTATAGCATCATTTCTTAACCTGGGGGTGCGGTGATATTAAAGGGGGGGTCGCGAAAGAGTCTAAACAATAATGAAAAATTATTTTATAAGAAAAAAATTGATTATAAATATTTTACTTACAAGAGATACACGTGTAGAGAAAAGAAATTTATGTGATGGTTGCATTTATTTTTCATTTAAAAATTTCTCCATGCGTGAATCAACGTTAGAAACACAAAAAAGCAAATTGTTTTCGAGTGATATGAGATGATTTCTGTATTTAGTTTTTAGCGCGACCATAGACGAAAACCTCTTTTCACAAAGATAAGACGTGAGGAAAGGAATTAATATTATTAATGCTTCTGTGACTAAATTTTCATATTCATTTCGACGAGCAAGCGTAAACGTATTTAAATTTTCAGATGTAAATTGCAGTTTTAGCGTTTTTATCGAGCTGATTGTGGATCTCAAGTCGTAACTTAGCAGTAGCAACAATGTTACCACTAAACGGATTCAGTACCCATCTCATCGAAAAATCATTTTTATCTTCCGGGAAATATTTTGTCGACTGAGTTTTTAGCTCACGCAAATGCATCTTCCTGCAATCTAAACTGTGGTGAATAATAGTGCCTTTTTCATACAGACTTTTCTCAATATAATCCGAAGTGAGTGGAAACATATCCAAATTTTTGCTTCGAAGGCGTAATTAACCCCATCGAACATCTGTGGGGGGTTTTTAGTACGCGTTCTTTTAACTAATTAGTTGCTGAAATGTTTTATTCGAGTTGTTAAATCAATGGAAGTGGAGAACTTTTTGGAGAATCGTATCAGTTAACGTGTTCCGGAAATAATCTTCGAAAACCATGTGCATACCGGAAACGCCTCCATTGCAGCAAGTTATCCTCGTGCAAAAATAGCAAGCTGTAAGGTGGTTGTGGTCTTAATTACGCCGTTTCATCTGAATCATATCACTCAAAAACTTGCATCGTGCCTTAAGAAAATTTAACTACATGAAATATTAAGAATAATTAAGTCATTTTGTCTTTTGTCTTAAACATCCAGTAAACTCTTTGATTGTGTGTTACATTAAGATAGTTAACATTAAATTATATTTTTTTTGTCTTAAACATTCATTAATTTAGTTGTTGTAATTACATCTATGTGGAATGATAAAAGAAGAACCTGGTATATTTGTAAATGATTGCAGGAATATTACAAAATACACCCCTGCTCATATGCGGCCCAGGGTACCTGAATCTTATTTATATTATCGTTAGCTGATTGATCTCTTACATCAGGGAACGCTATAAAGGTACATACTTTCTATTTAATCAAATTAAAATAACTTAATCTGTGTCGTATAATATACTGTTCTTAACTTAAAAATTTTGCCGTCCTAATTACCGTTCTATTAATTTCGGATTGCTTACGTAAATATACTGTTAATATGTTCTCAAGTAATAACATTAAAAAAGAAAGAAAGGCAAAACGTAATACATTTTATCCATATTCATAAATATTCTGCAAAAACCTATTAAGCGATTTTTACATAAAACTTATTTATTATTAGGATCCTCGACCTTTTGAATTAATGTAATATTGTAGTAAACTCTATCCTTTTGTATCGCTGTTTGTATCTAATGGACGTATGTGAATGCGCAAGTATGCAACAAAAGTTGTTTGTGAAAACAATGGATCGCTCTGAATAAGAAAATTATCTAAAGAACAATGACCCAAGCACAATATCTTTTAAATACATCCGACGCTCCACAATTTTATTTTATGATTGTGAAGCTACTGATTCTGCTCTTACATTACGTTCTCTCTCATTGCTTTGTATCCTCGAGGCTAGGTCGTAAAGTGACGGCAAGGAACTCATTGCGACCAGCTTTTTAGCGTCTTATAAAGTGCAGAATGAAACATCCCAGACGAAGCTTTAATACAGTAGTTTAGGTATTGGCGGGTTCGTAAATTAAAAAATAACCTTAATGATGTGGTATTAGGGCTTGAAAAAGTTCGCGTTTTATAAGCAGAAAATTATAAAATTTATTATAAATTTCTTAAAACTGAAAAGCATTATTAGCAAGGATTCATTAACTTTTCCTTTTATAGGGGAATATATTTTCAAGTATCACGCGTTTTATACAATATTTGCGGCATGGTAAAATAAAGTGTGAGAATGTTAACGACATTAGATCGTTTAATGCTGTTTACTAGTTACGTAATATGTTAGGTAGCAGTTTATATATTGTCGTAATATTAAGTTAAAATTTAATTGGCGGACACGATAATGTAAAAGAAAAATAGTTTTAACCATATAGGTTAGGTTTATAGGAGTATTTTCAAATTTTTAGAAAACATAAATCTGTTTTCTTTGTATATTTAGCTTTTCTTAAAATTGATAATAATAATAATAATAATTTTCTCATCGATCTCATAGATATATCTTAGATGGTAATATATCATTCGAAGAGCTGCATCATGCCGATGTATATATGTGTTTGAGAGGTATTTCTGGCAGCCTGCCAGTAAATGCATGATAGTTTCCGGTATTAATTTACATGATCTGCACTTAGTGTCGCCAATATCCTGACTCTTCTCGCATACTCTAGGGTATGGTATACGCCACCCTGACAGGCAGCAATGTAGCCTTCTGTTTCCGAGTATAAATATGGTGTGTGCAGGAAACTGAAAGTTAGGTCGTGAGACAGGCGCTATTAATCGATATTCTTAAAGAACAAACCATCTCGATGTTGGCCTACCAGTATACCGGCACACCTCTCTCTGAGCAACCGCTTCAGCTCATTGAGATTTGCTTTTTCTCTGCTAGATTTGATGGCACTGTACTGTAACTGTAGATCGCGAAGGGCCCTCTCCGACTCTCTATACACGAATGCTCCCCTTCCTTCCTCTTTATGTGCCTTAACTATCGTCAGAAGTGGATCTTGTGTAGTGGATACAACACGTACAGTACTGATAGCAGCAGTATAAAATCTATGTTCGATGTTCACTAGTCCGTTTCCTCCTGCTTTTCTGGACATGCAAATTCTCTGTACTGACGCTCGTGGATGGTGACTTCTATTCGGGTTTTCCTATCTAGCTGAAGAATAGAGTCAATATTCCACTTTATTGCACCAAAAGTATGCGAAACTACTGGTACTGCTAAAAGGTTGGTAGCCATTACTTTATTCCTTGCCGACAGTTCTGAACTCCAAATTTGGTGTAACACCGCTTCGTATTTCTTGGTTAACTGACTAGTTACTTCAGCGAATTTATTCATTTTCTTTGCTTTATGCCCACTAGGAAGCTGTTGAATAGAAGTGCCATCCACCAAATCCACATCTCCACCGTTATCCTCTGACTTTCTCCGTCTAATATGGTGTACAGCACACTTGTCCATTCCCAGAGTCATGCCCATGTCTGAGGCATATTTATGAACCATATGAATCATAGGTTTTAGTTATTTTTCATTCTGGGCGTAAATCTTAAGGTCATTCATAGAATAGGTGGGTGATTTTATATTTCCTTTGATTAGGTTTGGCTGACATGTATCCTGGGGTCTTCCTAAGAGCCAAGGACAGAGGCAGCATCGTCATGTAAAACAGGAGCGGACTTAATGAGTCACCCTGATAGATACCTCTCTTAAATTGTATGGGTTTTGTTACTATTTCTTTCCTTCCTTTTCGAAGAACTACCTGGGTTTTCCAGAGTGACATTATTTGCTGAATTACTTTAACTATTTCAGGTTGAACTTTCATAGTTCTCTGTAGGTGTATGATAAGTGCATGCGATGTATTGTGGTAATCTACCCATCCCATTGAAACATTTCTTTTATATTGAATTGCATCTTGGCATATTTATTATTATTATTCATGACAAATAATAATAATAATAATAATAATAAAATAACAAAATCATCAAATAAAAGGGTGGGGCGTGTGCCGGGGTCTTTTCCTTTTCGGAGAGGGAGGCGCTGACACTGTGGCACACATGAGGACCGCCGAGGTAGTTGTTCAAATTCTGGGCAGCCATGCTGGGCTAAGGTGAAGGGATGGAGGAAAAATAATAATAATAATTTCTCGTGGCTGCAGCAGAAAGGGCAGCTAATCTGTATGGGTTCCCGTCTAAACCAAGGGGAGAAGACCTCGGTCGGGATGACATATTGCGGTGGTCACAGCGGGACCTTAAACGGAAGCTTAAAACAAAAATGAAGGAGATCTGTTTGGAAGAACACCTAGAGAAACCGATGCACTCTTAATACAATCGCTCCATAAAAAACAAAAAATTTCGGAAACTTGGAGATTTGCCTTTCTTTTGTCACCCGGGCTGTACTCCAAAATTCAAGGGTACATAATGGCATGCCAAGATTTTTTCTCGACCCTTCTCTATAGGAGGGAGGTGCTTGGACTTCAACTGGGAGACGTCAATTGCAGAGCCTGAAAACCACAGAATGAAAGCACGATATATTTGCTCGCGGCGTGATCTGATTTAAACTTAGGAACAGATCTATCAAATATATTGTAAATAACATTATAGAAGATTTCTAATGCAAGGTCAACATAACCAAAATCATCAAGGAAAGACCAATCAGTCTGGCAAAGATTATGGCAGAATTTCTAAAAATAATAATATATATATTGCCTAACAGATTATATAATCCAATTATAGGACATCGTAAATTACATGTTTCTAATACAAATCATACTTAAAACTAACAAGAGATATATTGAATCTAAGAATGTAACATAGTATATAGTGTAGCAATGGCAGATAATGCAATCTTAAAAAAGTGTTTAAATTTCGCTTAAATCTGACGATGAATTACAAACTACATATTAATATAAAATACGACAACAAAAACTATACATTGTTCATACGTAGTGAATGTTGGTGGTACATTCTCTTAGTAGCATCGCCAATGAATCAAAATGAATATTAAGGGAAATATTTGATAAAGAATTACGAGTATAATAAAGGTACAAATTCTGTAGAGAGGTGATTAATCATCATATTAGTGTTCGGTTTATTGCAGTAAAACATCGACGTTGATCTGGAACCCAGACGAGGCACAATAAAGTTAAGTTGTTCTAAGAGTTTTAGCGAGTCCAACCGATGCTTAACCAGGTCATATAAAAATTTCTTGCCTGATTACGACGAAGTTCTAGAGAATCAACTTTATATAAATTGAGTAACATATTATAGCTAAAATTCTGAACAGGATTCTCAGAATTGTATTTAAAGTATAAATATTTCCAGAAACGTCTATGGACTTGTTCAATTGCATTAATATGACGATTGTAGATTGGTGACCATATTAGTGACGCGTACTCCAGCTTAGAACGCACAAATGAAAAATACAATGGTAGCACAGAGGTTGAAGATATAAAGTTACGAGTAGTACTTACAATGAAGCCTAACATACGTAAGGACGAAGCAGTCATGGTGTTGATATGTTCAGCAAATGTAAGTTGAGAGTCAAAGATTATGCCCAAGTCTCTCATACATTGTGTAGGTTGAATAACTGCTTTGTCATAAGTAATATTATTAATTTTACGTGAGAAACCCATACATCTACACTTAGTGACGATCATAGTTAATTCGTTTTTGGAGCACCAGATATGTACTTCCTCAATCTGATTCTGAAGCGATATGCAATCGTCGATAGTGTTGATTGTAGCATATAATTCTAAATCGTCTGCAAAGAGTAACATTGGGCAATTCAGCCTAAGAGCTAAGTCGTTAATGAATAAGAGAAATAATGAAAGAACTAAATTAGTTCCTTGAGGAACACCCGAAGATGGCGAAACACTATTGGAAACATGAACCCTATAAGCTACATAATGATTACGATTGCTAAGGTATGATTTGAAGAATGTAACCAATGACGAGGAAAAGCCAAGAACTTCGAGCTTAATTAAAAATGGAGAATGATCAATGTGGTCGAAAGCTTTTGTCATATCCGTGTAAATAACGTCGACTTTTTTATTCTTATCAAGTTTCTCGGAAATATATTGGGTAATGGTGGTCAGGTTGGTAACAGTGGACCACCCAGCCATGAAACCATGTTGATCATGAGATATTAAAGTTTTAATCTGAGCATAAATGATCTTATACAAGCAAGATTCAAATGCTTTGGTTATGTTGTTAATAATAGCTATGGGTCTATAGTTTTCAACAGAGTGACGACCACCTTTCTTGTAAACAAGATTAAGTCTAGCAAATTTTCAGATATCGTGGAAAGTACAAGTCTTGAGCGATAAGTTGAATAAACAGCTTAGCGGCTTTAGTGAGGTTGGCTCTGCGGAAATTGTAATGTCGATTACTTTTTGGATGGTTTGAACAAATTGTAAACTCGCCGGGCTAAGTGTCTAGACTTGCAAGGGGATTATGTCGAAAAATAATAGATATTTATGTATTAAGGGAATAAACGACAGTTTTAATCCCGAGACAGTAAGTAATGCCTGAGCGACCGAAGGGAGCGAGGGCATTTTTTGTTGAGGGATTATAGACGTTTATTCCCGAATTACATACAAAACTTTTCTCCCGACCTTAAATGTAATAATTTATTTCATTATTAGTTTGACAGTTGACTGATAGATTGATCTGATGTCATTAAATTAAGTTGGTTTGTCATGAAAATGTGCATAGTTTCTGGTTACTAAGGTAAAACGAGTTTGTTTGTGTCTATATATAAATATTGTAAACTCATCTAATGTTACTATTACGATTACAAAATAAAATTGATTGATATATTTAAATGCTTCATCAATCTGACAGTTAAATTAATTTTGACTTAAATAAATGAACCAAAAGTCATTCACTACAGTACTTTATTCCCTAGGGAAAATCGAATATTTTATTCCCTAGAGAATAAAGTAGTCTAATATATGTCAATTGTCAGATGTATAAGATGACACTTTATTCTCGGTCGGGAGAAAATAGCTATTTATGGTATAAGTGAATAAAGACAAATTTTATCCACGAAAAAATTGTTTAGCGCACGAGGTACAAGCCGAGTGCGATAATGTTTTTGAGTGGATAAAATTTGCTTATTCACGTGTATCATACAAGACTTTTTCCAATTTTGCAAAAGTTTCAAAAAAATTTATTGATTAGGTAATTTATTTACATGAATATTGATTGTACTATTAATAATTTGATGAATTCTTAAACCAGGAAAGTTGACTCTATTTTCGCCAGAGTCAAGTACAGTGCAAGATAATTTGACTCTACTTTCGTCAGGGTCAAGTGCATTGGCAGTTCCAGGCCTTTCATTTGAATTTACATTTGTCAAATTTTTTTTTGACGTGGACATTTTTTGAACAATTGATTCGTCGATATACTGTTCTGTTACTGTTGTCAATAGCAGTGTGAATAAAGTGTTGCTAGAAACATTTTATTCACTGTTTTGATTAATTTTATTCACCTTTATGATTAAAATGTTGTTTTAATAATGAAATTCAATATATGTAATGATCATTTTAATAAGTAAAATTGGAAAAAATATATTTTTTACCCTAAATTGAATATTTTATTGAATAGTCACTCTCCTCTCAAACGGCCCTCGTATTCTGGGGATTAAATGAATTGTAAAAGTGTTGGAAACTGAATATCGAGTATATTAGATATTTACTGAAAATCTATAATGAAATATAAATGGAAAGGAAATGTAAAATTAGTCTCGGAAGTCCGCGTATTCGAATGTACTGAATTCACTTATATTAAACTTTACCTTACCTTTTTTAGAAATTAGATAATCTCTTCATGAGAACTGAACTTGCACATAAAAAGAAAATGGACGCTTCAACTTATTAACTAATAACCACACTTTGAAGGTTTCTCGGATTATGAGGATTAAATTTATAATTTATTAAAGGCTCTTTCGCCGTCATCCCCCGCGAAAAAAATATGCCAGCCTCGTAGGCGTGATTGTAGGTGACGTTCTCAACATTGTCCATTCTCCGCCTTCTTAACCTGCCGGCTTTTTTCCGTTGTCTGTGAAGGGGATGTCAAATGTGAAATATTAAAACGGACCATACTGACAGATCTTTTCTCTGTCAGTCTCTGACGTGCGCTAACGCGACTCGAATATAGCTTGATTAAGATTTAAAAATTCATGCGGATTTACTTTTCCAAATCCGTTAATCTATTTTGAAATTTCACGGGACGTTAAGGGGATTGAAGTCGGTCGCTTTTTTATTTTTACATTACGGCACCAAATTCGCCTGAAAAATATCCTGTTTTTTTTTCTCTCCTGTTCAGAATTAGCAACCCGAGTAATTAAATTACTTATTAATGATTTAGCATTTTTTTTATAGAGGCTCCTTTCTGCGAAAAAGAACTTCGTTAATAGATTAATCAAATATTAATGTGGCACGTAGGCGAAAGTCATAAATAAATTATCATGTTGAAGATGCTTGAAAACAGTATTTGGATTGCAAATTCGGGATGTTATGATGCTTTTAGAATTTGCCTTTTGAGAGACTGTATTTATTTTAGAAATTACATTTCGAGGGAGTGAAATTAGGGAAATGTGCGAGCCGTTTTGACTTTCGGTATAAATGCGAATGTTAAATATACGATCAAAGTAATCTGACAATAAAAACTTAATACAAAATTCAGATAGTAAATACATAAATTTAAAATATTGCAATAAAAGAATTTCAATGTGGACTGCTAATTTCTGACGACACAAGGAGTAACACAGGAAGGCGCTCTCAGTCGTTTGCTATTTGTATAGCAAGCGACTGAGAGCGCCTTCACACAACTTGCTTGGCGCACGGACTAAATCGTGTAGCAGAAGAAGTCAGAAACCATTTTCCCTTAGTAAATACTTTAATTAGTAGTGTTAACCCTTAACCACCCAGGTGAAATATTTTTACACAAGCACCCAGGTGACGTCTGACAGACTACTTAATTAAAGACCATAAAAACAATAATCGTTTTTTGAAAATATTGTTTAGTGTGTATTTACTAGTTACAAATGAGCTTACTAAGACATAAAACTAAGGAAAATTGGGAAACTTTTTTACTAAAAATAACAAAATAAAGAACTATTTGTAAAATAAATTCAAGCCTTCTCATTATAAACATAAAAATCATAAAAACCTGTCAATGTCTTAAGGCATATTCATTAATAAAAGGTTGTATTAGGTATATGAAAAACTCAAAAAAACTCTAAAATTTATAAAAATACTTTGCGGCAGGAGCTAAACATCGCGGTTGTTTACACATGTATTACAAATTGGCTTTGAGCATTGTAAACAAACTGCTTTTCTACACTGCACACATAGATATTTCGTCATTCGGTTTTTGACCCTCGGGCACAGATAACATCCTTTGCGTTTTTCCAATAAAAGATCTTCACCACTTGATGGCGCAATTATTTCTGGAATTCCCAAAATTCTACTAATGCTGGAACGTACTTCGCGAGATACTCGAGGATTTGTTAGTCGCCTTTCCATGTGCTGACGTACTAATTGGGCCGCTAGTTGTTTTGCAAATACCGACTTTTCCCTAATTACCGAATTTCTCGTGTAACATTGATGTAGAATATAAGAATTAACAATAGAAATGTCAAGGATTCTGAAAAATATTGCCAGGGGCCATCTGCAAGTGCGTCGGCTTGACGAACTTTTTGCGCACTTCTCATCAATTGTGTCTACTCTTCTTTTGTTACGGTTGTAGTACATGATAATGTCTGGCTTCTGGGTGTCTGGATCGGCAGATGCACCACTATGCATAGAAGAAACAAGGATGGTAGCCTTTCCCTTTTTTCCCACGTAAGATACCATAGTTTTCTCATCTCTAAATCCATAAAATGATGATCCTACCGCTCTTTTTTTGTTTGGCAAAAACTCGCTGGGTATTTCTCGCTTATTTTTTTTAACAGTGCCAACATATGTTAGTTTGTTTCTTAGTAAAATATCTACAAGTTCTATAGAACTAAACCAATTGTCGGCAGTAACATTTCGATTACTACCAATGCCTGTGTTGGCTTAGAGAATTTATGTTCTTCTTCGCTTAGTCCAAGTCCATCGGAACCCTTTCCGCTGTAAATGTAGGCATTGTATAAATAGCTTGTTCTGGAATCAGTTAGACACATAATTTTTATGCCGTATTTACACGGCTTATTTGGCATGTACATCTTGAAGTGTGTTCGCCCTCTAAAACTTACAAGCATCTCGTCGATTGTCACCGAATCCGCCATTCCATAGATATTTTCGCAGTTTTCAATAAATTTGTGAAAAACTTGAGAAATTGCTGCCGTTGGATCTTCTTTTTTACGCTCGGTTCTTGTCCTAGGGTCATCAAATCTTAGGGCAGACAGCAGAACTGAAAAACGATTTTTGCTCATCACCGCTCTAAATATATCTCTGCCTGTCCCGTCAGTAGCGAAAATTGTATCCATGTTTTCATGATTGGAATTGAATATTGAAGTATAAATCAAGAGTCCTAGAAAGGCCTTCAATTCTATCATGTCTACATCACTTACATGATATTTTTGTGTATAGTTTGATCGCACTTGAAATAGTTTATGATTTGTCCACTCAACTATCTGAACTAGAATATCCTCCGAAAAAAGTAAATTCCATATAGAAAATGGATCTGCAGTTTGGCCAAGATCACGAGCACTTCCTTTGAGAACGGGAACTTTCAATACAATGTTGTGTTTTCTCACCCGCGATGAAGGAACTACCTCAGTAGTACACCATCTGTACTCGTTTTTTCCATATAAATAATTTTTGCTTGTAGAACTTTCACCATGTTCTACCACATTCTCATCAACATCACTATAATCAGGCGAGTCTTCCTCCGAAACTTCGAAAGCAGAATCATCTTCTGATTCTATATTTTCGTTCTCTGACGCACTGCCTATGTCACTTGCATCATCGTCTACTTCCTCAAGCCATCTCAAAACAGTTTCGTCAAAATCTTTATCGTCAAACCGAACTCTTTTCGACGGACCCGCTATTTCACGTCACACAATATTTAGTACACAAACACACAGGTGCCGTCTGACAGACTGTGACAAACTGAATTCTGTACGTAAAATTCGCTAACTTCTTTACGAGTAATGATAGACTCATGGGTAGGGAGTAGTGGTGGGAGCAACAATAGAGAAATGATTAGATGGAGCAACCGATTAATGGACGGTCGAATTACAGAAATATCACATAATATATTTATCGCGTAGTCCGTCAGACGGCACCTGGGTGGTTAAGGGTTAAGAAAGTATTTTTAAAGGCCCCATTACGAGTTCAGTTTTACAAACAACACCTACCCGGTGTTCCGCTTCCTCCTCAAGCAGTAATCACACGATGGGGAACGTGGTTGGAGGTTGCTATTTTTCATGCAAATCAATATGAAGGAATAAAGACAATTATTATGGATCTTGATAGGGATGCACAATCTGTGACAGGCGCCCAAAAGGTGTAAAGAGATACCTCAACAGTTGGCGTTTATTAAAGCCAATTACAGTTTTATTTCCACTTCTATATTGCAGTTGGAAAAACAATTTGTGTTCGTAATCGAGAGCGTTGAAATAATAAACAAATTTGAAAAATCATGTTTTGATATTAAAGGACGTGTGGGGGGGGGGGGGGGGGGAAATTTTGAAGTGTAATAGGAAAAAAATGAGGGTTTTAAAAAGCTAAAGGACATTGCTAAAATCTTGTGTGGTGCTTCAGTAAAAAATATTGAGTTGACAAAAGATGCTATTTCTAATTTGAAATATGCTCCTATAACAAGCGTCGACGTAGAACGAACCTTTTCAGTATATAAATACATGTTTTCAGACAAGCGTTAAAATTTTTATGTTGAAAATTTTGAGAAATATGCGGTTGTAAATTGTTTTCATAGTTAATTATATTGTAAAAGAGCGAGAAGTCGATCGCGCTTTCACGCAACGAAGCGACCGATACATCAAAATGATGTAGAATTACATGAAAAGCACGGATATGATATTTTGGAAGACGTGCTGTTGCGCACTTCGCCAATAAAACCAATCATTCCTCGAAAATAGATCCCGTGATAAGAGAGAAGTCGGTCGCGCGTTCTAAATAAATTTGTAGTAAACATAATAGAATATTTTTTTCTACAGTATTCCATTTTCTAACATTCCTCGTATTTTTTTACCTGCATATTTTTCATAAGGAAGTGCATATTTAGGCTAAAACATCTGCATATTTATGTGCATATTTTCAGTTTTTTTTTACATATAATCCGGCCTTTAATTATCACCTTCTTTTTTAAAGCAAGACTTATTCTAGTGCACTTCCAAATCGTCGGAAAAATAGAAGTCTGAATTGCCATATTGATAACACAGGCCTGCATAAAGTTTGTGATGACGTGATTTTTGTTTGTTAAGCTCAGTTTTTATATAGCAATAACTAATTAAAATACAGTTGGTCTCTACCACCCACAGATTTTTTTTTGCACAAAAAAAAAAGAAAAAAATATAAACAAAATCTTATAATAGGCGTTTTAATACATTTTAAAATGAATGTACTATTTCAAATTCTAGGTATTAACCCAAAAATGGTTTTCTGTTGTGGTTTTAAAGAAATTTGTTAAATAGGCTCTCATTACCTGACGTAAATCTTTTATTACATGTATTAATTTTGGACAAGATTTCCGGGAATTTTTACCTGCTAAATCCTATTTATTATGCTTTCACTTTATTAGTACTGCGAAGAAGGATTTCAAGTTTATCACTCCAAACAAAATGTATACTTTAATGTCATTTACTTCATTATAGCTCTGAGTGTCGATCAGTAAACAAGTAAAATTAATTTGTCTTTAGTGTTGTGCGTGGTATTTGATAAATAAACATTGCTTAAAAATATGTCTAGCCGGTGTTGCAAAAACAAACCAGATGATTTCTGTTATATTTGTGGATATTTCGTCTTGAAAAAGTTTAAGAGACCAATTGGTGAATTTGTGAAAAATGCATATTATGCTTGTTTCAAAATTAAATTAGGAGATCAAGATAAAGATTGGGCACCGCACGTTGTTTGTAAGGTATGTGAAGAAGGTTTAAGACATTGGACCAAAGGGAATAGAAAAAGCCTTCCTTTTGGAATACCGATGGTTTGGAGAGAACCGCAAAATCATCATGAAGATTGCTACTTTTGTCTTTGTGATATTAAGGGGCATAATAGAAAAACTTTGAAACATATTTTGTACCCAAACAATATTAAATCAGCTATCAGACCAGTTCCTCACAGTGATCATGTACCTATACCTATACCCCCCAAACTACAAGAAGATATTGAAGCCTCTTCAACTTCCGGCTCCGTACAGATGGATAGTGATTTTGAACCATCAACCTCAGTTCAAAACCAACCTCAGCTATTTTCACAAGCCGAACTGAATGATTTAGTAAGAGATTTGGGACTTTCAAAAGATCTTTCTGAAGTACGGGGGTCTAGGTTGAAACAAAAAAATTTTCTTGCCCCAGAAACTACCTTCTCTTGGTATAGAAATCGTGAGGCTGGATTTGTAAAATATTCTGCACAAAACGGACCACTCGTGTACTGCCAAGCAATTGCTGATCTACTTACTTTCCTCGGAGCTCCTGAGTACACACCTTCTGACTGGAGACTTTTCATCGACTCTTCAAAAAGGAGCCGTAAAGCTGTTCTTTTACATAATGGCAATGTTTTTGCTTCTGTTCCGGTCGGCCATTCTGTTCATTTAAAGGAAAACTATGAAAATTTACAGGAATTACTTTTTAGAATACAATATGAAAATCACAACTGGGAAGTGTGTGGAGATTTAAAAATTTTAGGCCTTCTCTTGGGTCAGCAGCCTGGATATACTAAATTTCCATGTTTCCTGTGCGAGTGGGATAGCAGAAATCGAGAACAGCATTGGATAAAAAGATACTGGCCACAAAGGGTGACTTTAACACCTGGAACCAAAAATGTAATTCGCGAAAGTCTTATTGACCCTCAAAAAGTGTTGCTTCCACCGCTTCAGATAAAACTTGGACTTATGAAACAATTTGTTAAGGCATTAAACAAAGAAGGAAATTGTTTTAAATATTTGTGTAAAACATTTCCGACTCTGTCAGAGGCAAAATTAAAGGAGGGAATCTTTGTAGGCCCGCAGATTAGGAGCTTGGTGAAAGATCAAGAATTTGAAAATGTGATGGAAGATAAGGAAAAACATGTATGGCATGCTTTTAACGAAGTTGTACATAAATTTCTAGGGAATTATAAAGACACAAACTATGTTGAGATCGTTGAAAATATGCTGGAAAAATTCAGGATTCTTGGTTGCAATATGAGTATAAAAATTCACTTTTTACATTCCCATTTGGACTATTTCCCAGAAAACCTTGGGGACGTGAGTGAAGAGCAAGGAGAAAGATTTCACCAGGATATTAAAGAGATGGAAAAAAGATACCAAGGGCGCTGGGACACAAAAATGATGGCCGATTACTGTTGGACATTGAGAAGAGATCTTCCTTTAGCTGAATATGACAGAAAAACAACCAAACGAAGCTTTTCTGAAAAACGAAAACTTTTTTTAAGAAGCATAAAGAATAAATAACTATTTCTAATTCTATGTGTATATTTTTGTATTTCTTTAAATATAATATAAAACTAGCTAATAAATGAAATAAATCGTGTTTTTTCTATATTTTTTGATTTTACTGGTTTGAAAAATAACCTTTCGTGATACAAAAAAAATAAAAGCAGATTTGAAATCAGCGCTACCCAATTACTGGAAAACAGTTAAAATTTTTAAATCAACTTTCAAAGTGTTGAAAAATGCAGGAGTGTGTAATTAATGTCCAGCGTTTCGCCAAAGCAAATCTAGCATCATGCACGAGAAAACCAAAAAATCATCACCTGCAGTTTCCCTTTGAGGAAATTTAGCCAATATATTGATTACTACCATTTCTGAAACCCGAAGCAATGTGAAAGGCATTTGGTTCGAATGTTCCTTAAGAAGAGAAACATTCATGCTTGGAAGGCGTGTGGAAGAGAACTTATTGGCAAAAGCGTCAACTATACTCTTAGGAGAGTCAAAAGAGGTTAATGCTTCTCCTCTTCGTTCTTGGTGGGCTGGTAAAAATTTGTTCGGCAAAAAATTAACATTTAATCTTCAAACCTTAATAAACAATTTAATAGGGCTAATTGATGTTCTATCTCGATGATTTTTATCGGTACGTAATCAAAATCTGTCATTCTTTAGTTTTAAATACAACGTTAACCCACCTTAAAATTATTTAGCATTTACTGCAGAGTATAAACTATATATTATTCACTCGATTTTAAATGGGTACTTGGGAAATCTTTGACTTTATATGAGAGTAATTACTACTACATGGGGAAGTAAACGCTTCACCTTAAGTGAATGCTTAAAATTTTATTCACACATTCTTAAGTGTTAACGAATACCCTAGCACATCCATTTACTTTACTACTTTTAATTGATTTTGCTAAATGTCTTAAATCTCCTGTAAATAATAATTGTTATTATTAAAGGGAAAAAACACTGTACAAAAGCTGTAGATTCTAACCAAATGTTAAAAGTCGAGCTACTTTGTTTGCATGACATACTCTCGAAAACACTTTCCAAGCAATTTAAAACATTTCGGGCGACCGCCTACGTAAGTACCTCGCGTATTTTTCCGCAACTTATGTCACAGAAATGTATTCGGATTTCCCCCCTTTCACGTTAAATTAATATGTCATTCGGGACGGCGACGCAGTGAAATTACCTCGGTCTGCGTGGATATGGTGCATATTCGATCGGATGCCTTTTGTAGAGATCGTGTAGGTTCTCGTCGGATGGTATTTTTTGCCGTACGCAAACAGTGAGCAGGGATGTTTTATTCGAACAAGGCGATGGGTGATGGGAGGACGACAAGCATCCGAAAAAACTGGTCCTGCCGGTTTCCAGAGCTCCCAGACCTCTGTCGGATATACAGTATTGTTCCCTGATATCTTGTTTGCTGTATAATGCAGTTCCCCTGCGGCTCCTGGCGTATAATCTTCCCATTGTTTCGTCTTCTGATTCGTAACTTAACGCTACATGTTGGATGTCCGCCTGAAATGAAAAGAAAAACGAAAAAGGAGTTTAATATGTACATATATTTAAATATGTGTTGTCTATGACTTTTGTTTACAGTCGTTTTGTTATTTTACTAATAGATTTTATTGTGATGTATACTATGTGACAAAAAGCTTTCAGTAAAACTATATATCGTTGATTGGCGAAGGAGATCTTGTTGAAATTCATTATAACGATAAGAAATAAGTTCTAAACTTCTAGTTTCAAAAATTTTATTTTAAATCCATACCAATATTGTTTCGCCATACAATGGCTTCATTAGGTGGATGAAAAACTGAATATTTAAAATACAACTTATGAATATTTATGTACAAATTATTGCGAAAAATGGTGGTGGAACAATTTTTATAATTTTAAATTTAGTAGAGGGGAATTGTTTAAATCTAACTGGTCATTTAAAGCTAATCCTAAATTCTTGCTTTTATCTTGAATATGTCAAATTTTGAAATCTATATTAAATCTATGATTAATTTCTAAACAATGATTTGCGAAAGTTGAATCTGTTTTCTTTTCTCTATGACTTCTCTCGTGTTCTTTCGGCCTAATTTTAAACGTCCTCCCCGTTTGTCCTATGTATAATTTATTACAATATTAACATGTTAACTTATATACACCAGAGTTTGATTCTTTGTCTATTTTATCCGTGTTGTTTTTAATAATGTTCTGTATAATATTGTCTGTTTTAAATGATATATGTTCGTTATTAAAGCCAATCATTCCTCGAAAATCGTTCCCGTGATAAGAGAGAACATGGTAAATTCTAAATATCTTCTTTAAATTTCATGAATTGGTATTTAAAAAATTGAATTTGTTATGTATCATGCAAACGTTTCGTTCAATTCATTGTAACATCTGGTATACCTCAGGGTTCCAACTTGGGGTCATTTCTTTTCGTGTTGTTTATCAATAACCTGCTAGCTACTCTCACCTGGCCAGTTTTAGCATATGCGGATGACTTAAAGATATACTCTGAAATATATACAGCGATATTTTATATCAATATATAAGTTTGACATTGATATACTGTCATTTATATTGTTAATTTCTTTGAAAAAGACACTATTTGCCGAAACATGTAAGAGTATTTTAAATATATATATATATCAAAGTAAAACAAACCTAAAATCGCTGACTAATCAATTGATAAATTCTTGGAGTTTTTCGACTTTTATATGGAATATTTACAAATATTATCAAATTAGTATGTAGTTGCGAAGTAAGTTTAAATGTAAACATTGCTGTCTACAAATTACAAAGTAAATCAAATGAAATTTTTAATTGAAAAATTTTGTTTACGTTAGGACTTGAACCCAAGTCTATGGTTTGCCGGACCGTTGCTTTACCACACAAAAAAACGCAGTAAAACAAGGCCACCGTTACTTCCACTTACAGAAACGAGCACACAAAATATCTCAGTTGAAACACATATCCCTTTTCCAAAACAATTATGAAAAGAAAAAAGAAAAAACTTGTGAAGTGTATAGTTTAAGATAGTTTAGTTCATGAAATGCATTAATTAACGAATAGAACAATTGGTGAGTTTAGTTATATAAAAATTTTCAAATAAAATATTATTAAAAACATAATTTCTTGTTCCGTTACAGTTTACAAACTTGACAAAGACAAATAATTAATAAAAGTCGAAACGTCGTTTTCATAAATAAAAATGTTTGATTTCATTAAAGGTCGCGAAAACACCCATATATATATATATATATATATATATATATATATATATATATATAGTGCTTTATCTATATCATCATTAGAGACCGGACTCTAGAGGCCGGTGACTCATGGCTCACGGGCGTTCTATTGAAAATCTGTATTTTTAAAGAGTTTTTAATTTTATTTTTATAATTGGAAAACAAACGGGTGGTGATCTATAAAATACGAAATACATTTTCACTTGTTCATTTTGTAGTTCAAGTTGAGTAAATCAGTATTAATATTAACTGGCAATTCTTTCTCAAGGTTATCTCCTATAAAATTTGTTCTCTTTGAATGAAATACGTCCTCGTATATAGAAAACGTCCTTTCTACATTGCAACTGGTTGTAGGTGCATACTGGAAATATTCTTTTATTTCAGCATATTTAGCAGTTAGATTTTGTGGCATCGTCTCCATACACAATTCTATTAAAAACTGCGTCTAACGTTTGCCGAAGACCACATCCGATATCACTTGGAATATTATTCAAATTATTAATAGTCACATCTAATGTGGTTAGTCAATCATTTAATTTGAGATTTTGATTTTTAAAATAACTGATTAGTTTTTGCAGATTTAGAAAGTGTTTCTGAAGAAAGTACAACTGATTTTTTTAAATTTGGAATTTGTATTAGTTCCTTGCACTCAGAAATACTTCGAGCATCGTCACTTAAACATGTAATATTTCATTTAATATTGAATTAGGCAATTGTTGATTTATTGGTGGTTTCTACAATGTGAGGATTACATGTACGCCTCAAACAGTTCCCTTGGCGAATGGAATTTCTGTATTTGCGAGCACTTGTGGCTGTATTCTTTGAAGCGCTCCCTTTTCTGTGAATGTGCCTATTGTCAATTTCACATATTGTCCTTTTCTCTGAGCGTTTATTGATAACCGCTCTTCTTTACACCAGTCCTGAAAATAGTCTGAAATAAGTCTTGCAAAACGTCCCTGGACGACAATTGTTTCAAGGATTAAATAATGCCTCATTACAGGGTGTAATGGCAGATGTGGCTGGTAGGATTGCCATGTGAGGTCAGTTCAGCTAGTGAGAGGTAGGATGGCTATGGTCCTGGTCGTAGTTAATCGTTCCCGAATGAGTTATTTATCCTACCGATAAACCCGGTCTTTAATAAGTCAGCTACGATCAGGACCAGGGGACATCACATGGCGATTCTGCCTCTCGCTAGCTGAACCAACCTCAAATGACGATCCTACCAGGCATTTCTGACATTACAAAGGAGACAATGTCCGTCCTAATATTGCAGCCGTTACATTACGATTTATATACCATGATACATGTAACATGTCTGGATGTATGTTTTCAGTCGGTTTAATGTTTTCTATTCACCATGTGGGAGGTCATATCCAGCTACTCCTCTTTTAAGTTGGCAATTGGGTCAAGAATTTCTGCTTCCCAACCCAGAGGCGATTAGATTCTAGGGAGCGTTCTAGGATCGTTATTGTTTGCAGGAAGCTATTGCGAAATTTTAGCATTTGCCTCGCAGGTTGCTAGTCATATAGTGGGTGGCGGGTGTCAGTTTCTTGTTTGTTTTTTCACTAGCTGCAGCTCATCTCACTTCTGGTGTATGAAGGGGTAATCCCGAGAGTAGGGTACAGCTTTTCGAACGACATGGACCTAAAGCATCCAATAACTATTCGAGTAGTCTCACTGAGAACTATGCAGACCTTTTTTCGTGAGGGCAGACGAGGACTAGACAGAGAAGCACAGACTAAGAGCATAGACATACATAAACAGAAAGCACTATGTAAAGTAGAAAATCATTCTTAAATTTTCTCTACAAAGGACATGAATATTTTAAAGAAAATTTAATTATTTATTATTCTCAAGAGATTTTGTTTGAAAATATATAGTTTTACTATGTACTTCATTATTTTTTTGTCACATAGTATATTAATGTTTATAATGTGTGTTTCTTTAGCTGCATGAGAACTATCGATATCGATAACTATGGTTTGACAGCTGAGAATGTCAAACGGTGTTGACATTTCTGTTCAGTAAGGTTTGGCAAGTCATCATGAATCGTTTAACGCCAGAACAACGCTACCAAATTGTGGAAATTTACTTTGAAAAAAATAAATCTTTTCGCGAAGTTCATAGAGCACTTCGTCCATTTTACGGTCAACATAATCGGCCTAGTGAGCAAGCAATTCGTGCAATTATTGATCGTTTTCACACTAATTTTACTCTTCTCGATTCAAAACCATCAACAAGACAAAGAAATGTGCGTACCGAAGAGAATATTGCTGCTGTAGCGCGAAGTATTGAAGAAGACGCCGAAATGTCGATTCGTCGTTCTCAAATTGTTGGCCTTTGTCCTTCGACTCCGTGGAAAATTTTACGTAAGCCTATAAAATACAGCTCGTGCAAGAATTCAAGCCAAACGACCATCGTTTGCGTCGCATTTTTGCTGATTGAGCTCATTTGAAACTGGCCGAAGATGAGCATTTTTATAAAAAAATTGTGTTTAGTGATGAAGCTCATTTCTGGTTAAATGGCTACGTCAATAAGTAAAATTGCCGTATTTGGAGCGAAGAAAATCCTCAAGCCGTTAACGAATCACCATTACATCCATTAAAATTGACTGTGGTGCGGTTTACACGCTGGCGGCATCATCGGTCCTTATTTCTTTCGAAATGAGCAAGGAGCTGCCGTTACGGTGAATAGCGAGCGCTATCGAGCCATGCTGACTAAATTTTTGTTTCCAAAAATTAATCAGCTAAACATCAACGACATTTGGTTCCAATAAGACGGCGCAACTTACCATACAGCGCGCTTAACAATCGATTTATTGCAAAATCAATTTGGTGACAACTTTCTTTCCAGAAGTGGTCCTGTTCACTGGCCCCCTCGTTCGTGCGATTTAACGCCTCTGGATTACTTTTTATGGGGCTATGTTAAGTCATTGGTTTATGCCGACAAACCAGCAACTCTTGAAGTATTTGAAGCTAATATTCAAGCCACCATTGACGCCATACGGCCAGATTTATTGGAAAAAGTAGTCAAAAATTGGACTGATTGAATGGACCATGTAACTCGTAGCCGCGGTGAACATATGCCGGAAGACATATTTAAAAAATAAATGCCATGAAATTATCTACAAGATTATAATAAAAAAAATTTCATTCCAACAATATTTCTGTCTTATATTATCATTTTAAGTTCTCAAGCTCTTAAAAAAAACACCCGATATTAGTAGGACTGCGAAAATCGAAATTTATAATTTTATGTATAGTTTTAAGTCAATATTCTAGGAATATAGTTTATAACAAAATAATTTGAAACATACATGAGTGGGTAAAACCACACCAATTTGTATAATACAAAAGTATTTTTAATAATATAAAATATTATTAAAAATGGGGTGTGAAGAACACAATACAAGTTATATATTTGTGAATGTATCTCCTCTCTAGAGACGCAGATACGTATTTCACCTTTCTACAGGATCGTCGGTACGCCCCTGCTGGAGAAGAGATACATTCAACCAAACATAACTACCTTGCTATCAAACAGAAATTATTAAGACAGAGCGTGAAAGAATATTCAGCGCCGTCTACATAATAACTGCCGAACTAAGCAACGTGTTTCTATAGACGGTAACAACCATATCTATAAAAACTTTATTATCGTGTCTTCACTACTTGTCGGGCGAACCGAATGCGTATATAACAAAATAATTTGAAACATACATGAGTGGGTAAAACCACACCAATTTGTATAATACAAAAGTATTTTTAATAATATAAAATATTATTAAAAATGGGGTGTGAAGAACACAATACAAGTTATATATTTGTGAATGTATCTCCTCTCCAGAGACGCAGATACGTATTTCACCTTTCTACAGGATCGTCGACAACTAGTGAAGACACGATAATACAGTTTTTATAGATATGGTTGTTACCGTCTATAGAAACACGTTGCTTAGTTCGGCAGTTATTATGTAGACAGCGCTGAATATTCTTTCACGCTCTGTCTTAATAATTTCTGTTTGATAGCAAGGTAGTTATGTTTGGTTGAATGTATCTCTTCTCCAGCAGGGGCGTACCGACGATCCTGTAGAAAGGTGAAATACGTATCTGCGTCTCTGGAGAGGAGATACATTCACAAATATATAACTTGTATTGTGTTCTTCACACCCCATTTTTAATAATATTTTATATTATTAAAAATACTTTTGTAATATAGTTTATTGCAGTTTTTTATTTATTTAAATAGAAAGAAACGACTTAATGCAGTCCACCATATATGAAATAGTTCTTACGTGGCGAATGCAAATATTTCTGTTTGTTACAGTAGTCTGCAAAATACGTTAATTTTAAAATAATAATATCAAGTTCGCTAGTGAAGCGCAAAATTTTAAAAGCTAAGTTATATGACACTAGTCGAGGACGTTGTTACGTGAACATTAGTGTTGGCATTAAATAATTGATGTTTAATGACATTTAATAAAATAGAGCAGTGTCTCTCTATATGTACCTAGCGTTTTCTCTCTTAAATTGTTTTACACAAATGGTGACTCTGTGCGACACGTGCGCAAAGGATACTTCGCAGTCCGTTCAATATTCCATGCTATCGGCGAGTCGTCTACTTATGAAATTAACACAGGGCTTAAGAACTTAGAGGAAACAGGACTAATATAAAGAAGTAACAAACGTTGTGAAGGTATGATAAAACATGTATTCGAGATACAAAAACAGAGTCCAAAACGTTCAACGACTATACGTACGAGGGTGGATTAAATATGAAGCGACCTTTATTAACAACTTTTCATTGAATTATAATTACAAGAAATGCAGACAAACAAGTTTACTAGCTCGTTTGGACTCCTTGTTTACTTTACTTGCTCGTTTGGACTCCTGTGTATAGTGGTGTACCCAGGTGTGATGAGACCTGGATACGATATAAAAATGCCTCCCCTTCAACTTCGTAACGTGTCAGCAGCCTTTGAGAAATGTCAAAACGAAGAGCCTTGGAATCCATCTTGTCGAAATTTTTAGAAACTGAAGTTTTGTCCTAATAATGGATTGGGCACTACCACAGCGTATTTCCACTGTTTATTGAATTTCTGCTATGGTCAATTGACAATCTGTCGAGAGTAAGGTCACGAATGGCATCAATGTTTCTTGTTTTTGGACGACGCTGGCAAATTTCGTTTTGCACGGCATCTTGTTCTCCACGAAATTGTTTATGATAAAATATCACTTTGTTTTGGACAATGTTGATTCCCAATATTTATTATGCAATCTTCGCCAAATTTTCAGCGGACCAACATTTTCTTTCCTACGAGACTTGATGACGATGCGTTGTGTAACTGAACATGGTATTTAACTCTTGCTCATCGTAAGAACAACTGACTGTATCAGTTACACGACAGGCGGCGACTTGGCGTAATATATCTGACAGTCCCCTCGCACCACGGTGCTTACCAAAATTTTTGTTAGCCGATACAGGTTCTAACACGTTAAAAAATATGGGGTTTTAAAATATCATGGCTAATGTAACCCAAATATGCAATTGGTCATTAAGTAAAATTTGTGAGTGTTTTAATTTATTGATTTCTAAACTTTCCAGTAAATTTAATTTATTGCCTTTATTTTCTATGCAGAATTTGAAAATCTTTGTTGAAAGTGTGGTTTTCTTCTAATACAGAGTGGCCCAAAAGGACCGAAGGGGTTTTAATTCCTTATAACTTTTTTATTATAATTTTTTTTTTTTTTGGTTTTCAATATTTTGTAAAGAAGACTTGGGGAATTTAAAATGGAACAGTACACAATTGAACGACGTGCCAAAATCGTTGACCTTTATTTCTCAAATCAACGATCCATTGTTTTGACTCAGCGTGCATATCGTCGTTACTTTAATGTGCGGGTTGGACCCTCAGAGTCCAGAGAGAAAAAAATTATAATAAAAAAGTTATAAGGAATTAAAACCCCTTCGGTCATTTTGGGCAACCCGCGAGATATAATTTTTCATAAAAAAATTAAAGATATTCTCCATTAATATACTGTATTTATAATAAAAATAATTTAATAATTATGTCTTAAATAAGAAGTTATACTAAACTCAAACCCCTTCGATCATTTTGGGCAACCCTGTAGATGATTCGCAAAAGTGGAATCTTGTTTTTTATTTCTAAACGAAGAACAATGTTCGACAATGCGTTTTTCAAACGATCTTCCTGTTTGACCAACATATATTTTACCGCATCCACACATTAATTGGACTCTATAAGTTAATGCGTGGAAATCAGACCCGTTAGAATCTGACAATTTTAAAGAAGATCTCTGTGAAACTTCAATTGTGGCAAATATTCCATTAAATAAACTTAACAATTCCACCTTCAAAACATTTCTCTAAAAATTTACTCGTCGAAATGTTTCTGATGAATACACATTAGGCAAATATTATGTTTCTAAGTAGTACACGAAAGCAGTAGAACGCATTAGAAGCCATCTTCCAAATCAGTACCTATGGATAAGTGCTGTCGATATATTAGGACGCTGTGGGGTAAATGTTGTAGCTGGTATACTACATTCAACTATTCCATATAACGCATATGTAATAGCTACAAAAATTATAAATACAGTTGATGCGGAAACTTCATTCGCACGACAGGTACAAAGAAAAAATACCTTTATTTGTCAGTGACAGTGCTGCATGTATGTTAAAAACAAGTAGACTATTAAAGGAAACATATCTTAATTTGCTGCATATTACTTGTGTAGCACGTGCTCTCCACAGAATCTGTGAATATATCAGAGACACCTTTACGGAAGTTGATAGACTTGTATGCGCTTTTAAAAATGTTTTCAGAAAAGCACCATTGAGAGTAGCTCTTTAGAGGAAAAAGCTTCCATCTTCGTCACTGCCTCCCTCTCCGGTAATAACTAGATGGGAAACATGGTTGGAAGCTACTAGTTTTTGTGCAGAGAATTGATAGTTTACAAAATTTCGTTACATATTTAAATGACGATGATCGAATTATTTCTGAGGGCAAGGAACTAATACAAATTCCAAATTAAAAAAATCAGTTGTACTTTCTTCAGGGACACTTTGGAAATTTTCCTTCCGAAACTAATCAGTTATTTTGAAAATCAAAATCTCAAATTAAATGATTGATTAACCATATTAGATGTGGCTATTAATAATTTGAAAAATATTCCAAGTAACTTCGGATGTGGCGTTCGGCAAAAGTTAGACGCAGTTTTTAATAGAAATACAGAGTTAATCATATTGCGGCAATTGGGTATGGGGACAATGTCTCAAAATCTAACTACTAAACTCGCTGAAATAAAAGAATATTTCCGTGCATCTATAGCCAGTTGCGATGTAAAAAGTACGTTTTCTCTTTACAGGGATGTATTTCATTCAAAGAGAACAAATTTTACAGAAGAGATCCTTGAGAAAGTATTGCTAGTTAAAATTAGTACTCCTCTACTAAACTTGAACTACAAAATAAACAAATAAAAATATATTTCGTATTTTATAGATCACCACCAGATTATATAAATAAAATTAGAAACTCTTAAAAATACAAATTTTCAATAGTAAGCCCGCGGGCGATGAGTCATCGGCCTCACATGTCCGGTCCCTAATTGTTAGATACCTACTAATCTTTTAAAATTCATACCTATTGATACTAAATAAATTAAATAGAAGAACTTCTAAAATGTATAAATTAATGCGTACAATTGATATTTAGAATACGGAATAGCAAACATGAAAATTAATATAAATTTTAAATAGAATTTACTATAATTAAAACGTGCCTTTAATTATAGTAAGTTCTTATAAACAGTAAGTATTTTATAAATATTCTTTCTACACTTTACGACTTTATTTCATTGGAATTTTTCATAGAAAAAATAAAAATTCGAATAAAATAGCGTCGTAAAGAAAGAATATTTACAATTACATTACTTCGCGAAAACGCAATTAATTTGTACAACTGCCGTACTACGGGCAAGATATATTCATCTGTTTCCTTTGATGTAACTCAAAGCATTCCCATAAAAGTTTTTAATTCGCGCCTCAACAGTTCAGTGGTCGAGCAATGGTCCGGCAAACCAGAGGTCGTGGGTTCGATTCCTACTTGAGGGTGAATTTTTTTTTTCTATGAAAAATTCGAATAAAATAGCATCGTAAAGTGTAGAAAGGGTATTTACAATTACATTACTTCGCGAAAACGCAATTAATTTGTAGAACTGCCGTACTACAGGCAAGATATATTCATCTGTTTCCTTTGATGTAACTCAAAGCATTCCCATAAAAGTTTTTAATTCACGCCTCAACAGCTCAGTGGTCGAGCAATGGTCCGGCAAGCCAGAGGTCGTGGGTTTGATTCCTACTTGAAGGCGAATTTTTTCTATGAAAAATTAGAATAAAATAGCGTCGTATAGTGTCGAAAGAATATTTACAATTACATTACTTCGCGAAAGCGCAATTAATTGGTAAGTATTTTACTTTCTACATAGGAACCCAACTCTACCCAACCCGAACAAGCTCAAACGCCTATGCAAATTTATAAACTATTTTATAGATCACCACCCGTTTGTTTTCCAATTATATAAATAAAATTAAAAACTCTTTAAAAATAGAAATTTTCAATAGTACGCCCGTGGGAAATGAGTTATCGGCCTCTCGTGTCCGGTCCCTAATCACTATATTCACGAAAAAAATGTCTTTTAAATATGTAAAAACAAAATACGTGACGCTATTTGAGAAAAAAAATTGGTTGACCTTGCATTAAAATTGTGAACTCAAAAACAAAAACGAATGCTACCAAGTGATGCCAAATATTATATGAACCATCTCTTTTATAAGCCATTTTTTAATTAAGTTGCTCATTCAAAAGTTGTTAGCGATATACAGTACTTTTTCCCCACCCTGTGTTATTAGTTATAAACTACTCAAAAATGAATAAGGAATTTTTACTTTTTTGTATTTTTTACATAGTATGGGTAAATATTTGTAGTGTATTATATTAGATACATAATTGTACACAACAATTTAAAATTTTCAAGTATATTTATTCAGAAAAATCGTTAGATTACTAAGAAATGATCAAAAATGAAATAAGCAACATTTTTAACAATAGCTAAAATAAACATTTTTCTGAAACAATTAATTCTAAAATCGTGTATAATGGCCACGGACATCTCTCACAGCTGTACATCTTCGGGGCATACTCATAATGCAATTATTAATGTGTTCTTGTGACAATCTTCTCCAACACTGTGGTAAAATCTCCCGCAAGTGTTGCCCGTTAACTGGGAGTGGTTTACATTCGTTGAGCTGTTCTTGAAGTCTGTCCCAAATGTGCTCAATTGGATTCAAGTCGGGAGACGTTGGTGGTAAAGGTAGATGGTTAATATGGAGGTCATTTATTGCCTGCATTACAATTTGTGCACGATGAGGTCTTGCATTATCATCAATAAAAATCATGTTTTCATCCACAGCCTCACGAAAGTCGGCCACATATTGCTGAATAATGTCATCTCTGTATATGTGTCCATTGACATTGTTTTCAAAGAGATGGAGGTTCGTACGTCCATTCAAACTAATGCCCGCTCACACCATGATACCACCGCCGCCAAAAGGCACCACAGCTTTTGTAAACTAGCGTCTATAACGGTCTCCTGGAGTTCTCCAGACCCTTACTCTACGATCTGGATTTATCGGTGTATAAACCATGCTCCCATTGAAAATTTTCTGCTAGTCGTTGGTTAACCCAAGTTCTTCTAGCCATTCTATTGGCATTAGTTAATTTTGGGCGTCTCACAGGCCTGCAGCTATGAAGATCCATTTCCCTCAGACGGTTTCTGATGGTTTGATCCGAAACTCTAACTCCAGTGGCGGCACGTAACTGTGTTTGCAACCATACAGCACTTCTAAACGGATTCATCCTTGTCTGAATTCGTATGTAGCGGTCTTGTCTCTGATTTGTTTTCCTCTCAGATCCACTACCGGGTCTTCTCCTTGCAGATCCTATCTGTTGGAATCTTGTTAGAGCCCTACTAACAACACTTGGAGACACATTAAAATTGCGGCAATTTCTGCTCCAGATTGCCCTCGCTGATGCAATAACGCAATTAAATCAAAAGTTTCTTAAAAAAAAAATAACTCATAAATATTGGTAGGAGTACACTTTTCACTTAGTTTACATGACTCTTCGAGAATGACTGAATAAGTCGAAACATATGTCAGAGATATTTTAAATACATTTTGTGAAACAAATATACCAAGTTTTTATTTAGTAAATTATTAATCATGTTTCACTAAGAGCCAACCGTGAATTCTATACATTATATTAAAAGTTTCTTTATTTAAATGACGTCTTGGCATCGTGAAAATGTGAAATGACATTTAAAATGAATAATACTTGTCAAAAAATGCGATTTTTATAATTTTGTATTCTAAATTAATTTAAGGTTAAAATACAAGATTCAATATTTTATCACACAGAAAAGACATTTACCAAATAAAATGTCCACAAACGACTGTGGGCCTTCTAATTTATCTATAGTTTGAGAAAATACGTTAAATTTAATCGAATTAATTAGATCTGTTAAAAAAAGATCTAATTTCCTATTCATTATTGAGTAGTTTAGTACACTTTGTTACTACGGCGCGCAACGCTTTTCTAACAGTCATACTACTACTTATTTGTTTCGTATTGGAGACTCAAAACAAAACAAATAACTCGTTAGGCTTCAAAGGTTTTAATTGGCTTTCCGTCAAATTATCTTCATACACTAAACGGTAATAATATTTCCGCAAAGCTTTGATTCAAAATTTCGATGAATAATTATCGTCCTATTTGCATACTGATTCCAATCCAATAATAAAATATTCAAAACTTCCTCTGTCTTCAATAAAAGTGTATTTGGTTCTTTCACATCCCTGTTTCAAAGACCTCAAGTCTCCCTTTTCTTATTTAATTTACATGACTTTCGCTATAACACAATGACGTTCTGGTCTAAATGGAATATTTACGTTTAATGTAAACTTAATTTAAGTTGGTCGCCTGTTTCGGGGCGGTCGTGACGGCGATTCTGCGACGGCGGTACCTTTAAACCGAAAATTAGTTAAACAAAGGTTTTTGAGGCGGAATTGTTTAGGGGAGGATATTTCCCAGGTTCGACTTTAGATATTAAACGGACTGTACTGGACGCCAATAATGTAAATTAGAAATTCTTGTCTACCCTAATTTATTACAAATAAAAATCACCATTAATGCGGAAAAAAGTTAAACTAAAGAATATTCAACCGTGAAATAACGCACTTTTAATACGAGCGAGGGGAATGGAATGAAATACAACGTATTGGAAAGAGAAAGGAAATGGAAATAAAATATATAATTAATTCCCGTACTCCAAAAATATAGCTGCAGAAAAGCAAATTAAAGCAACGTAATAAATGACTTGGGGGTGTTTTCGTTCATGTAAATTGAATTTTATGTGCTAATGTATTTGTACCACATTTAATTGAAATTGTTCCAATGCGTTAGGTCATGTTTGCGATGTTATTAATTAAAAGAATAATAACATCGCTCGACTTTTTGACCATTTAGGGTAATTTGAGGACATATATGAAACCATTGAGTTTACCGAGATAGCAATTGTATCAGTAATGCTGGTCTTAATTATTCAATTTTTGATGTCTTTCTCAGAAAATTACTGCAATAATAATAATAATAATAATATATATGATCATAAACCTTTTCATCGTAATGGAGTCGGGTGTATCCAAAATTTTATCATTCTTCCTTTATAAATTTCTTCTATATTTTCCGGCCTTTGGACATTATTTTTGCTTATTTTTTTCTAATATTTTCCTGACCGTTTTATCATCGGCATCTGCAAAGAATGGAAAAAGATGCCGTCACCAGCTCAGTAGCCTTTGTTCTATAAATCCCAATATTTACTTCACCTGCAGTTCTTTGTCCCTAGGGAAATCTCTGGTGACAGTGGCGAGCATTATGCGAAATGCTCTGCGAATTGTGGAAAGATGATGCCTTGCGTAGGGATTAATTGCCAAATTTCAAAAAAACAAGTTGGTAGCCTTTACCATTATGAGAAAACTAAATGATCTGGGCAGCGTAAGGTTGTTTGAACAAGAGTTAGAAATAACCAATGAAGTGAAGTATCTAGGCATAACATTTGATGCGAAACTGAATTGGAGCAGACACCTAGTCAGTGGCAGACAGGGCGACTGGAGATGCAAAAGAGCTGTTGGAAAGACCTGGGGACTAAAACCAAATGTGGTACACTGGTTGTACACAGCAGTAGTAAGACCAACGATTACCTATGGAGCAGTTGTCCGCTGGAGGAGGACGGAGCGGACATCGTCGGTGGGGTTCCTCAGGACTCTCCAGCGACATGCTCTGTCGGGAATCACGGGAGCTATGAACAGCACGGGAACCGCCTCCATGGAGGCCACCGTGGGTCTCCCTCCGCTGGAACTATTTGTAAAGGCGGAGGCTATGGCTGCGATCCTGACGCTGAAGGCCAATGACGTATGTTGTCCTAATAAGGTTGTAGGGAGCCATACAGATTTCACAGGAACTATACTGGAAGAGACGATATTTCAAATGTCAGCGGACAGTATGGCACCTGAAATGTTTACAGCTAAGCTGAACATATTTATACCGACCAGGAAACAGGCAAAAAGTCGCTTGAGCGATTGTGGTGCCGGCACCTGGCACACTGATGGATCACAATCTAGTCATGGGTCAGGTGCAGGCATATGCGGAATGTGCGCTAGGAGGAAGATATCGATATGTCTGGGGAAATATACAACGGTATTCCAGGTCAAATTGTTTGCAGTCGTGGTCTGCGCCGAGGAAATTCGGGAAGCTGGCTGCGCAAACACAAAAATCAACATAATGACTGATAGTCAAGCGGCTATTAAAACCGTTATGAACCCATCTACCAGGTCTAAGCTGGTGAAATATTGTAAACAGGTCCTCAATAAACTGGCAGTGTCGGTGATATGGGTGCCAGGACATGAGGGAATTAAAGGCAATGAGATAACCGACGAATTTACCAAAGAAGGTACTAATAGGAACTTCATAGGATCAGAACTTGGAATCGCTAAGGATTTCGCTAAAATGGAGATCTGGTTATGGCTAGAAAAAGAACATAAAAATAAATGGAGGATAACGGAAGGTCAACTCCATACCAAAACACTACTAAGGGAGCTGGACGGAAAGTTTTCAGCCAACCTAATTCGTAGTAACAAAAAAGAAATTAAAATAATTACCGGGTTAATAACCGAACATTGTCCTTTAAGAAAGTATCTTTACAGCATGGGCTTGGTTAGCGAGCCTTAGTGTAAGAGATGTGAAAAACAGAAGGAAACTAGCCTTCATGTAATATGCACGTCTGAGAAACTGAAGGAACTTAGACAGAAATATTTCGGGAGAGATCTATTGGATCCTTCGAGTGTACTCAAACATCTCCTGAGGAGGATAGTGGCTTTTATCGAGGAGACAAGACTAACAGAGTGGAACTGAGAGATCTATTGGGGATAGTACAAAGAGAAGTGTGCTCAAGTGCCTGGACGTTCTGGCGTCTAACCCAAAACAGAAGAAGTAGGAGAAGACCTGCAGTTTTTCTCTAATTTGTATATTTCCAATTTTATCTTTCCTTAGTATCCCATTTACTCTCCTGTGGTACTTCATTTCCATACTTTGTGTTTTGCTCTTCATTGTTTCTGTCAGTACCCACGATTCGCATCTACATATATGTTATTACTGATCTGAACACTGCTTTAAATACCTTTATTTTTGCCTGCCTTTTAATTTCTCCCCTCTTCAAGAATTTATCACTAATTGCGTAGAACAATTTAATTGTCTTCTCTATTCATGTATCTATTTCTTTATCTTGTCTATGGTGACTCCCAAATAGCTGTACTGGTCCGCCTGTTCTATCTTCTCTCCCTCGAATTCCAAATTTTTATCTTCATCTCCTATCGTCGTGACTTTTGTCTTGCTTTTGTTAATCTTCTGATTTTTATTTTTTAGCTCCTCATTCTAGATTTTAGATTAGAAATTTTTTTGTAGTTTCTCTACACTGTCTGTCATCAGGGCCCAGGAGCACAAATGCTCCCTCGGATATCTTTATGTTTTGTAAGTTCCTGTATAGTATCTTTTTATGTGTTCTTGTACGAGTCTTTAGAATATCATCCATGAATATTGTAAACAGAACCGGGCTTAATTCGGGCGGCTCCTTGTCTTAGTCCACTTTTAGTTGTAAATTCTTCTGATTTCATATTTTTGTTTATCACGTAGTTTCTATTATTCTCACAGAGTCTTTATATTATTCCTATCATTTTATTGTCCACTCCTTTCAGTCGAAGGCATGCAAGACATCCAAGATATATCTTCTTCCCCTGATTCAGTTTTTTTTTCAAATATTTGTTTTATTGTGAATATGTGATCCTGAGTACTTCTCGGTTTGAATCCACTTTGCATCTCTTCAAGCTTTGGTTCATTTATTGGTCTGAGGTTTATATTTATAATTTGTTCATAGATTTTCACAGCTTTTCACACGAGTGTTATAACCTCTACAAGGTGTCCCGTATCGTTATGTTCAAATTTTAGGAGTGTAAAGTAGACTTCATTTCAAGTAATAAAAACGCAAAACTTGTATATCCATTTTTATTTATTTCAAAGTTACACACCTATAAATGTGATTGTCAGATCATGAAAAAAAATGTAATCCTAAAGTCAATAAAAACTGATTTTATTTAAAAAAGTTCAATTAATAATATTTTCGAAATGTCCATCTCCTTGTTGAATGCAGGCTTGTGCCCGTAAGCCAACAGAAGAAGTACTTATCCGAATTTCATACTTGTTTGTCAGATTTGCTCGGCAGCCAGGTGAATACGATCCAACAACTCTTCTCTTGTGTTCGAAACTTGCGCGTAGACTAAATTTTTTATATACCCCCATAAATAAAAGTCAAGGGGATTAAGATCGGGTGATCTGGGTGGCCATGCAACAGGACCACCTCGACCAATCCATCTCGGATAATTGACGTTAACTCAATTTCGGACAGCAATTCCGAAATGTGGTGGTGCCCCATCCATGTGAAACCACATGTCTCGTAGAACATTCAGTGGGACATTCTCTAAAAGACCTGGCAGTTCGTCAATAAGAAATTGAAGGTAATTGTCCGCTTTTAACCTCCCAGGAAGAACGACAGGACCAATCAACAAGTCATCGATTAGGGCCGCCCAAACATTAATAGAAAATTAATGTTGAAATTTAAATGGGCGTAGAGGCTTGGGATTTTCTGATGACCACCTGTGCAGGTTTCTCAGATTTATAACACCACTTCTCGTGAACGTAGATTCACCTGTCCAGAGGACTGTTCTGCAGAAATGAAAATGAAGCCGTGACTGTCTTAATATCCAGGTAGAATATACTAGACGAGCATAGTGGTCTGCCTCAAGCAAACCGTGTGCCCTGCGATAGTGATATGGATATAAGCCCTCACGTTCGCCAATTCGTCAAACTGTCGTTAGTGGCAGTCCTAGTTGTCTAGCGATTCGACGTACATCCCTTGTAACAATAGCTACTGCTTCTTCCTCTAAGTCTGCTGGCAAATTTACTCCTCCGTCGAAAAGATAATTACGCAGAGCGCATTCTCGAAATTGTCTGTGTACTTCCAGAAACGTTCTGTAATGAGGAATACGCCTATTGAGAAACCGATGTCGGTATTCAATAACTGCTTGTCGTGCATGCCGTTACAGTGGCCATACACAAAATGCATGTCCGCATACTCTTGAGAAGAAAATCGGTAAGGCATTTTGAATAAAGAAAACGTGTCCACTCACTAATTAGTTCTTGTGTGAACTGAAACGTAATGTAATCCTTTATTAAAAAATGTAACGTTAACAGTCATCTGAATATTTGTTTATTGTATGATATTCATGGTTCAGCACTTACGAAATAAGTAGAACCTTCTTATCATGAATCAATTTCCAGTACTCTTTTTTGTAGATTTCCAAGAAATTACTGTATGCACTACGACACGTGTTTACTTATTTTAGGGTAACATTTTATTATGCGACGTTAACAATCACAGGCCTGTTATTGAATCGTATAACTTTTTCTAAATAAAATCAGTTTGTATTTGCTTTAGGATTACATTTTTTTTCATGACCTGACAATCACATTCATAGATCTGTAACTTTAAAACAAATAAAAATGGGTATACAAGTTTTGCATTTTTGTTACTTGAAATGAAGTCTACTTTACACTCCTAAAATTTGAACATAACGAAACTGGACACTTGTATAATTGTCACATTCTCTTGGGTTACCCTTTTTGAATATCGGTAAAATTATGGCTTCTTTCCGTTCTTTCCGTTCTTTCGGTATTTCTTCTTTTTTCCAAGCTGTGTTAACTGTTTTGTAGTATTTCTAATCCTCTGTTCTCCACCTTTTCAATAATTTCTGTCGTGAATTTATCGTTTTCTAGCGTTTTTCTATTATTTAGCTTTCTTATTGTATGCGTTAGTTTACTCATTGTGAATATTTCTGCGCTTCCTCTTCCTTTCTCCTCCACTTTTTCATTGATTTCTGTATTTTCCTTTTCACTTACCACGTTATCATCTGTATTATAATCATAACAGAACCTGTCTTGGAAGTACTGTTTCTATTTTTTCATTATCTCTGTTTCCCCCATCATTGTGTCTCCATTCTTATCATTTATGTATTAAGTAATTATTATATTCTTGCTTTGTCTCTTTTCTGAATAATTTAAGTACTTTGTAGAAGAATTTTTAATTTCTACGACTCTTTCCATTTGTGTTCGTTTTCGACTCTACCGTTTCCTTCACTTTTTTCACTTTGTTGTCATCATCCTTCATATTTTTTTGTCGTTCTTTTCGATAAATAGTTTTTGCATACCCCTTTTTTTGATTCTGGTTCCTTTTCTAATTTCATCCGTCTGCCATGTTGTTTGTCTTTGTCTGTTGTTCGCTTTTTTATATCACACACTTCCATACCCGTTTGTATCAGAACTTTTTTATGAATATCCCAGCTCTCCTATTTTCGTTAAATCGTGAATGGAAATGTTTCGTCTATTGTCACAACGTAAGCTGATATAATTTGCTTGGGAAGGCTTGTGTTCAGGAAAATTTATTTTCGCACGGTAAGAGCACGGAGATTACTAATTCAGTGAAATTATTGGTCTAATTTATGGAACTTGTTCATCGGTATTAAATTACAAACACCCTAATATGTTACAGTACATGGTAAAACATTAAGCGGAGAACGAAAAATGAAGGATTCGTTACACATATTTACGTATAAAGACTTTAATACTATTTTTTATTACACATCTATTGAACTTACCTGTGTCGCAGCGTCGAAATGATTTAGAATAATTCGAGAATTTCCTAGGTAACCTGAAATAAATAAAATTGAATTACCTGCCATGTAAAATATAACATATCGATGTTTACTAACATCAAGTTTATAAATACCAGAATACATTTACGTCAAAACATATCTGCAAACGAACGAATAGATATACACCGCATATAAAATTTGTATTGGAGACAATGTTGTATTTCGGACTACATAGCCCTCATCAGCGTACGAAAATTTCATCATGTCCTGTATTGATTTGCAGCATATTCCAAACTTATAGTACACATGTCTATGATATATCTCACGGCATCTACTGGATTCAGGGCATGGTGATTTTTGCGTCGTACATTGCGGCAATTGTGTATGGGGACAATGTCTCAAGATTATGAGGCATTGTCCCAATACATAATTTAAAAAATATTCCAAGTGACTTCGGATGTGGCCTTCGGCAAAAGTTAGGCGCAGATTTTAATAAAAATCCAGATTTAATAACATTGCGGCAATTGTGTATGGGGACAATACCTTAAAATCTAAATGCTAAATACGCTGAAATAAAAGAATATTTCCAATATGAACATATAACCAGCTGCGATGTAGAAAGGACGTTTTCTATCTACAAGGATGTATTTCATTCAAAGGCAACAAATTTTACAGAAGAGGACCTTGGGAAAGTATTGCTAGTTAATATTAATACTCCTTTATTCAACTTGAACTACAAAGTGAACAAATAAAAATGTATTTGTTTGAATTGTTTCGACCTTTACTTGATGTAAATCCATTTCACAAATAAAAATAAAAATCTGAAACATACATGAGTGGGTAAAAACCACACCAATTTGTATAATGCAAAAGTATTTTTAATAATATAAAATATTATTAAAAATGGGGTGTGAAGAACACAATACAAGTTATATATTTGTGAATGTATCTCCTCTCCAGAGACGCAGATACGTATTTCACCTTTCTACAGGATCGTCGGTACGCCCCTGCTGGAGAAGAGATACATTCAACAAAACATAACTACCTTGCTATCAACCAGAAATTATTAAGACAGAGCGTGAAAGAATATTCAGCGCTGTCTACACAATAACTGCCGAACTAAGCAACGTGTTTCTATAGACGGTAACCCCCCCACTTTTACCCACTCATGTATGTTTCAAATTATTTTGTTATATACGCATTCGGTTCGCCCAACAAGTAGTGAAGACACGATAATACAGTTTTTTATAGATATGGTTGTTACCGTCTATAGAAACACGTTGCTTAGTTCGGCAGTTATTGTGTAGACAGCGCTGAATATTCTTTCACGATCTGTCTTAATAATTTCTGGTTGATAGCAAGGTAGTTATGTTTGGTTGAATGTATCTCTTCTCCAGCAGGGGCGTACCGACGATCCTGTAGAAAGGTGAAATACGTATCTGCGTCTCTGGAGAGGAGATACATTCACAAATATATAACTTGTATTGTGTTCTTCACACCCCATTTTTAATAATATTTTATATTATTAAAAATACTTTTGTATTATACAAATTGGTGTGGTTTTTACCCACTCATGTATGTTTCAAATTATTTTGTTATATACGCATTCGGTTCGCCCGACAAATAGTGAAGACACGATAATACAATTTTTTATAGATATGGTTGTTACAGTCTATAGAAACACGTTGCTTAGTTCGGCAGTTATTGTGTAGACAGCGCTGAATATTCTTTCACGCTCTGTCTTAATAATTTCTGGTTGATAGCAAGGTAGTTATGTTTGGTTGAATGTATCTCTTCTCCAGCAGGGGCGTACCGACGATCCTGTAGAAAGGTGAAATACGTATCTGTGTCTCTGGAGAGGAGATATATGGGAGGAGATATGTAAAAATAAAAATTTACACTATATTTAAAAAAAAATATATATGACATCTGTTTCGCGACACAGTAACTTCTTCAAGAATAACAATAAACTAACGTTACATACTATATATCCAACACAACCATATTAGGTTACTTCAAACTATTATCTTAATTGCTATATGTCAACCTAAACTGTATCTAAGTACAAAATTAATAATGCGACGGAACAATTTGGCAAAACCCCATTTCACAGAATTAAAAAATTTAACAACAGGAAATTTGCAAGGGGGAAAGTGCAAAATTTAATAAAGTAACAGAACGATTTAGCAAAACCCCATTTCACAGGACAAACGAATTTAACAAAGGGGAAGAATTCAAGTCTAATTTATCATTTAAAAGTATATCAGAATTTTTGAGCTTATTAATTTGTAATGACTCTAAGGAGTTTAGTTTTTTCCCTTTATTTTCGACATAGGGAATATCAAATTGTAAATTAAAGTCGTGATCTTTCTCTAATAAATGATTAGCGTATGTTGAGTCAGCTTTTCGATTGATGTAGGAATATTGATGATTCTTGATACGTTTATCAAAAGTTCTTCCTGTCTGTACAATATATGTTTTAGTACATAATCCGCGTGATAGCTTATAGACTCCCGATTTATTATCTTTAGTAGTTCTTTCTTTATTATTTTTGATATACTTAGCTAAATTGTTATTTGTTTTATAAGCGATATTAATATTTTCTTTTTTAAGGAATTTTGATAAATTATCTTGTTCTTGGCTTATGTACGTGAATGAATTAAACTTCTTGTCTGACACCTCTTTAATAGTAGGGTAAACCTCACCTAATAATATTTGGTAAGATATTTTTGAAATTAATGAATCTATTATATTCGGTTCGTAGCCGTTGTTGTAAGAGATTTGTTTAATTATACTATATTCTTTATTAAAATCTTCGTTGAGCATCGGGATATTAATCAATCTATGGGTCATGTTGTGGTAAGCTGCTAACTTATGTTGGAACGGATGGTTCGATTTATTGTGTATAGTAGTATCTGTATGAGAATCTTTGTGGTAAAGTGAACTTTGTTGTTTACTCGTTTTAGTGTGAGGTCAAAAAAATCAATGCTGTTATTAAGTTCTTTCTCTATAGTGAATGTAATATTAGAATCAATAGAATTAATAAATTCAAAAAGAAAATTCAACTGACTGTCTGTCTGTCCCTGTGTATCCTATCAAAATGTCTTCAACATATCTGTACCAAAACAAAATATTCTTCGTGTATCTTTCGTTGTCAAAAATCAAATTTTTCAAACTATCCATATAAATTTCAGTATGTAACGGAGAAAGCGGATTTCCCATAATTAGACCTTCTTTACACAGATAGAATTTGTTATTAAATGGAAAGTAATTTTGATCTAAGCAAACCTTCTTATTTTATTATAGGGTTTGTTCTATTATATGATAGCGTTTTATCAATTAGATAAATCACTGTATAAGGGGGAATACTAGGAAATAGGTTTTTAACATCGAAAGATCTGAATTTGGTACTGTCGGAGAAGTTGGTGTCTTTGATATGGTTAACTAACTGTAGACTATTTTTAATCGTGTATTTGAATTTGAATTTCGTGTGTATAAGAATAATATCTATTACCGCAAGAAGTTCTAAATCATTCTTTTTAATGTCTGAATGTAGATTATAATTAAAATCTTTATTTAATAAATCACTTTCATTGTGCATCTTCACCCGCTCCAGAAGCGCCAGGATTGTTGAAGCCCGACTTCAAGAATCTTTGGATCAACTGGAAGACTGGTACAGCAAATGGAGGCTTCGAATCCAGCCCGATAAAAGTACGGCCGTACTTTTCTCGCGGAGTGGACTTAGGAAAGCGAGGGAGAGACCGGCGAGAGCGCTAACCATGGACGGGGACGAGATTCCATGGCGGACCGAGGTCAAATACTTGGGGGTTATTCTGGACACTCGGCTGACGTTTGGCTCGCATGTGACGTCCGCAGTCGATCGCTCGAAGCAGATGCTTGTGGCGTTCTACGAAATGCTGAACCGGCGAAGTAAGCTTGATCCTGCTTGCAAGATCAAGCTCTACAAGACCGTGATCAGACCGTCGATGCTGTACGCTTCTGTCGCTTCGGCGACCGCTGCGAACTGCCACATTAAGAAGTTGCAAGTCGTGCAGAACCGGGTGCTTCGGATGGCCCTCGATGCTCCATGGTTCGTGAGGAACACCACCCTCCACCGCGACACCAACATGATGACAATCCAGGAGGAAATCAAGAAGAACTCCGAGAAAACATTCGCGAGTGTACTGGATCATCCGAATGCTCTCATCGCAGAAGTCGCCGACTACGACCCCGGGATCCCATGGCAATACAGGAGACCGAGGATGATACTCAACTGAAGATTCGACGAAGCAAGAAGCCGTCATCCACCGACCGTGATGGGAATCAACAACAACGAAGAAAGAAGCAAAGTTTGTCCGAACCAGGACGAACATCATTGAAGACGGAAGAGGTAAAGGAGCAGGAACTCTGCAAACAGAAGAGGATCTATGGATCTATGGACTTTCATTGTCCTTAAATGTTGTGTTGCTAAGGTTATAAAATCTAACAAAAAATTTATGATGTGAGAAACTATTGTAAATATATTCTTGGTGGTTGGATTTATCGGAAACTAATCTATTTAATTTATTCCATTGAGTTAAATATTTTATATGAATTAAATCGTTTAATTGTTTTAATTTTAATTTTTGAAAACTGGTTTTCGTATTTTGTAGATCACCACCCGTTCGTTTTCCAATTATATAAATAAAATTAAAAACTCTTTAAAAATACAAAATTTCAATAGTACGCCCATGGACGATGTGTCATCGGCCTCTCGTGTCTGGTCCCTTATTATTACAGTATTTAGTTTTTCTTTGCGTCTAGAGAAAATTTGATATGCTCCCTCGTCAATATTCATTGCAAATGCATCTAACGCGTCTTCTGTAACATCAACTGTGTAACATCGACTGACTGTACGGTCGATGAACGGTAGAAGACGGTAGAAGAAGCGTCATAAGCCGGTCTTATCGCACAAACCCAAAGGAGTCCTTAAGGGTAAGTGCGATAAGTGACTTTTAGCAAATTATAATATAGGTGTTTATATGGAAAGAAATATTAACATAAAAAAGTAATCAAGTCAACCGTTTACAGCATTAAAAGTGATGTGCATCGCTGAATATTAAAAAGTTTTATTATTCTCTTTTGGATAACTTTTGTCCCACTTTTAGATAACTTTCAAATTTACTAAGTGAGCTTGAACAGCAAGCCGTTATAACGGATGTAAGCTTAAAAGATATTAACATTAAGACGATGGAAATGTATGAAAAAAATACGAAATTCGCTTTTCCTAGTAACAATATAATACTGTAAATGAATACATACTATGTGACAAAAAAAAGAGTCATGCAACAAAACAAATTATTTTTAAATCGAATTTTGAACAAATATTTACTGTGTTTAGAGTAATAAATAGAGCTGAGGATGTTTGCGGTACGGCAGGACCGTATGTAGTGCATCCCCACATTTAACTATTTATCTAAATATTCTCTGAAATGATTTGCCGGATCTCATAAATTAATAGAGTGATATTTTAGTATGCACTGGATATTGTTATTATACAAAATCATAATAGCCATTTGTATTTATGGATCATAAATAATAATACGCATGTATTTGTATTTGGTTGTGAATTCAATTTAAACTTAAAACGAATCGTAATATTTTAACGACAAGCCGTCCTTACAATACATGCATTCGAGACAAAGTGTGCAACTCTACGAATAACTTCCATAATTGATCGAAAATGGACATTTTGGAGCTGAAGTAAAGCCCCTATTCTTAGAAAATTTTATTACTGTCGTTAAGAACTATTATTATAAACTACAAAGGCCTTTTATTAGTGTTGAAGTTTTAGTTTCATTGAATTTCCATGTTGTAAGTAGTCAATTGTAAAGTGTTCATTCACAATATTCTAAAACAAGGTGTAAATTTAACTAAAATCCAGAAAAACACATTCTGATAATATATTACTAGATTAGAAGCTGTGTTTATTACTATTTATTATATTATTTTTATAACCAAATGCAATAAAAGCTACGAAAACAAAAGAAACCTCGATTTATTAAAATCTTGTCACACAGCCTTTCAAAGCCTGGCAGCACATATTTTGCATATATTTTATATATACTATCTACTTGAACTAGGTGAATGAAGTTAGAAGTTATAACTTATAACTTCTAACTTCATTCACGTTATATTCAAGTTATAACTTATAACTTCTAACTTCATTCACCTAGTTCAAGTAGGTAGTATATATAAAATATATGCAAAATATGTGCTGCCAGGCTTTGAAAGGCTGTGTGACAAGATTTTAATAAATCGAGGTTTCTTTTGTTTTCGTAGCTTTTATTGCATTTGGTTATAAAAATAATATAATAAATAGTAATAAACACAGCTTCTAATCTAGTAATATATTATCTGAATGTGTTTTTCTGAATTTTAGTTAAATTTACACCTTGTTTTAGAATATTGTGAATGAACACTTTACAATTGACTACTTACAACATGGAAATTCAATGAAACTAAAACTTCAACACTAATAAAAGGCCTTTGTTGTTTATAATAATAGTTCTTAACGACAGTAATAAAATTTTCTAAGAATAGGGGCTTTACTTCAGCTCCAAAATGTCCATTTTCGTACAATTATGGAAGTTATTCGTAGAGTTGCACACTTTGTCTCGAATGCATGTATTGTAAGGACGGCTTGTCGTTAAAATATTACGATTCGTTTTAAGTTTAAATTGAATTCACAACCAAATACAAATACATGCGTATTATTATTTATGATCCATAAATACAAATGGCTATTATGATTTTGTATAATAACAATATCCAGTGCATACTAAAATATCACTCTATTAATTTATGAGATCCGGCAAATCATTTTAGAGAATATTTAGATAAATAGTTAAATGTGGGGATGCACTACATACGGTCCTGCCGTACCGCAAACATCCTCAGCTCTAGTAATAAATGAATTAGTTTATTGTAAAATGCCCCGATGGAACAGAAAAACGGCAAATATACTTAATTTGCTTGAATCTTTAACCAAATAAGAGTGGCGGACAAAAATACGTCAAGTTCATAAATTTTGTGGGTTTCAGAAAATCCCAAAAATATCTTGGTGGCAAAAAAAGTATAAAATATACTTTTTTTGGCATCATTTATAAGACTTTTGGGAGTTTTTTTGAGTCTGCAAACCACAACTTTTATTAGCTTGACACTTTCTTGTCCGTCACTCTTATTTGCTTAAAGAATCAAACACATGAAATATATTTACTTCCTTTCTGTCCCATCGGGCCATTTTGCAATAAACAAGTCCACAACTTCTTTGGGGAGTACATTGCATTTTGAAAAAGAAATGTTACCAGTTCCAAAACTCTTAAAAATCTTAAATTCATACAGATACATGGTTGGAAAGGGTAAACCCAAAAGCTATTCTTGGGTTTAATTTATGGATTTTGCAGGTTTCAGATAAATTGACCATTCGCCTTATTCGCCTGACCTGGCACCATGTAACTTTAATCTGTTTCCCGAGGTCGAGAATTCCAACACTGCTTTGCACAATGGAAAATTCGAATAGACCGGTGTAGGGATAGAGAAGAGGTGTATATTGAAGGGGATAATAATTAAATATATATATATATATATATATATATATATATATATAAATATAATATTTTCGTGACCTTGGTATGATAAGGTAAACTTAATAAGTCGACGATTAAAGGTCTGGTTCATTACTTCAAAGTATATATATTTAAGACAACCCTACATGTTTCGGCAATGATGCCTTTGTCAAGGGAATAAAAAATATAAAATTTTATATTTTTTATTCCCTTGACAAAGGCATCATTGCCGAAACATGTAGGGTTGTTTTAAATATATATATACTTTGAAGTAATGAACCAGACCTTTAATCGCCGACTTATTAAGTTTACTTTATATACATATATATATATATATATATATATATATATATATATATAACAATTGATAAATTATTGGAGTTTTTCGGCTTTTTATATGAAATATTTACAAATATCCAATTAGTATGTATGTAATTGCAAAGTAAGTGGGGATGTAAACATTGCTGTCTACAAATTACAAAGCAAATCATACGAAATTTTTAATTGAAAAATTTTGTTTACATTGGGACTTGAACCCAAGTCTACGGCTTGCCGGGCCGTTGCTTTACCAATTAAGCCACAATAAACCTTGGTTCAAGCTAATTAGAAATGCATTATAAAGTAACAGTGTTAATGATTCAGATGTCAGTTATTGAAAGTAGATATCGGGTTTGAAAGCAGAAGTCAGTTTTGAAAGCAGATGTCAGTTATTGAAGGCAAGTGTCAGTTATTGAAAGCAGATGTCAGTTTTGAAAGCAAGTGTCAGTTTTGAAAGCAGATATCAGTTTTGAAAGCAGATGTCAGTTTTGAAAGCATATATCAGTTTTGAAAGCAGATATCAGTTTTGAAGGTTTGAAATTGCTAATTATTACTCCATAGCTATATGTGTGTTTAGATAATTTTTTAGCCGTTTATTTATTATATCAACTGATAAATTCATGGAGTTTTTCGTCTTTTTTTATGAAATATTTACAAATATTATCAAATTAATATGTAATTGCGAAGTAAATGTGAATGTAAACATTGCTGTCTACAAATTACAAAGCAAATCATACGAAATTTGTATTAGAAAAATTTTGTCTTCGTTCAAGTCTACGGCTTGCCGGGCCGTTGCTTTACCAAATAAGCCACGATAGACCTTGGTTCAAGCTAATTAGAAATGCATTATAAAGTAACAGTGTTAATGATTCAGATGTCAGTTATTGAAAGTAGATGTCAGGTTTGAAAGCAGAAGTCAGTTTTGAAAGCAGATGTCAGTTTTGAAAGCAAATGTCAGTTTTGAAAGTAGATGTCAGTTTTGAAAGCACGTGTCAGTTTTGAAGGTTTGAAATTGCTAATTATTACTCCATAGCTATATGTGTGTTTAGATCATTTTTAGCCGTTTATTTAATATATCGATTGATAAATTCTTGGAGTTTTTCGGCTTTTTATATGAAATATTTACAAATATTATCAGATTAGTATGTAATTGTGAAGTAAAAGTGAATGTAAACATTGCTGTCTACAAATTGCAAAGCAAATCATACGAAATTTTTAATTGAAAAATTTTGTCTACGCTGGGACTTGAACCAAAGTCTACGGCTTGCCGGGCCGTTGCTTTACTAATTAAGCAACGATAGCCCTTGGTTCAAGCCGTAATTCCATTAATTCCCTGTTCTTTCCTGTTATCCCCTTTTCACCATCATTACATACTTCAATACATTTTGTACAATTTTTGTTATTATAGTTTCTAGTAGCTTCATAAAAAACATCAAAGGACATAGTCCTGTTGCATGACCCGGCACTGTTTTGCAAAAAACATATTTTCTTTGATTGCTGTGTACCTATCACATTGGTTTGAATGTGATATTCTTTCACATCCATACCTCACAAAACACAAGAACTGAGACATGTTTTCTACATCTGTCGATTCATCAAATTTAATACTAAAAAATTCACTTGAACCAACTTGCTGAATTATCTGATCGCAAAAATCGGCAGCCATGCCATCGCTTCGCCTTGATATTGTGTCGTTAGAAAGCGGAATTTTTTTCATTTTTTTTTGCTTCTTCCACACTGACCATATTAATTACAACAGGCAATTATGAGGTTTTAGGGACTGTATCGAATTTGTACATCTTAGCTGCTCTTAATGCTACGAGATAAGATGCTTCAAATACACTTTTATAAATATGGCTTGACTTAGCTTGACGATAGCTTACAAAATTTCGTTACATGTTTAAATGACGATGCTCGAAGTATTTCTGAGTGCAAGAAACTAATACAAATTCCAAATTAAAAAATCAGTTGCACTTTCTTCAAGTATACTTTGGAAATTTTCCTTCCGAAACTAATCACTTATTTTGAAAATCAAAATCTCAAATTAAATGATTGATTAACCATATTAGATGTGGCTATTAATAATTTGAAAAATATTCCAAGTAACTTCGGATGTGGCCTTCGGCAAAAGTTAGACGCAGTTTTTAATAGAAATCCAGATTTAATAACATTGCGGCAATTGTGTATGGGGACAATGCCTTAAAATTTAAATACTAAATACGCTGAAATAAAAGAATATTTCAAGTATGTACTTATAACCAGTTGCGATCTAGAAAGGACGTTTTCTATCTACAAGGATGTATTTCATTCAAAGAGAACAAATTCAACAGAGGAAAACCTTGAGAAAGTATTGCTAGTTAATATTAATACTCCTTTACTCAACATGAACTACAAAATGAATAAATAAAAATGTATTTCCTTTTTATAGATCACCACCCGTTTGTTTTCCAATTATATAAATAAAACTAAAAACTCTTCAAAAATACAAATTCTCAATAGTACGCCCGTGGACGATGAGTCATCGGCCTCTCGTATCCGGCCCATTCTTATATTCAATAAGCGAAACTCACAGCTGTTATGCCATTGTCAAAGAGATATCTTTAAATCTAAACATCTTTAATAATGGCATGATGGCCCAAACATATTGCTATAGATTTTTCCCCGCAACATTTAGTGAACATTTTTGAAAATATTTTATTTTTATAGTGTACTATCATTAATGACAGTGTATGATTTTATTGTATGAACTCTAATTGTTTTTGATTTATTTTTGAATTCTTAGGTTTTGATTAGCGCAGTTCCTGGAAGCCGTTCGGACTTGCTGGGCAAAATATATTTGATAAATGTATTTTTTTTTATGATTTGGATGCGTGCTGCATGTTTCCGTTTTGTCAGACAGGTCTTGATATTCAAATAAGAGAGTTGTATTTTTGGAGGTAGATTTTTTTTTATCTCTTAGTTCATTTAATTACGGTTTTTGTTTTGAATAAATAGTAGTTGTGTTTGCTGAGTTTAATTACCGTATTTTTACGAGTTTGTATACTTGTAATTTTTGATTTATTTAATCTCTTATTTGCACGTGCTCTCAAGGTTATAAAATAAAAACCTACGTAAGTTTTATTTTATCTTTATAATATTATTTCTTTAGTGTATGCATTGATTGTAATATTAATTGTATGAATTTCTATATTTTAGTTAATAATAGATGACAAAGATAATTTTTCGTGTCAAGTAAGTTTTTTTTGTTACGATAAATTTCTAGAACGATTTGTATTTTCAAGGTTGGTTTTTATATACTTGTGGAATCTGCGCAGGTTTAATATTTCGGTTTGACAGCTTAATCTGTTTACATTTTTGAGTCTATTTTGGGGTGATTGAAAAAGATATCTTTGGAATTAATTTATTTAGTTTTAATTTTGTTTCGCGAGTCATAAGAGGACGTTTAAATTTGCTTAGCTGTCACCCCCAGCAAATTAAGTTTACCTCTATGTGTAATTGTTATACACAGGCCTTTATACTTCATAAAGATTCAATTTTTTTTTTGTTAATAAACTTCAATTTAATTTTACTATAACTTTCTCTTATTACCTTTGTGTGAACTATTGATTTTGGCGCCCAGTATTTTTGTAGAAGAGAAGTACCACGTTTTCCTATTGGAAACCCGGAGATAAAAGCTGTTTCATAAAAGAAAATTAACCGATTGAGCATTAAAGTTGGACAGTGTTGTGGTGAATAGTGGTTCAGTCAACTACGAACTCACTATTCATAGCAATATGTTATAGTTATTCTAATAAAATTAGAGAAATTTAGCCTTCAATATTTAATCTAAGTCAGTTACTAAAATGTTTCACCAAGCTCACCAAACTTCTAAATGTTTAAATTGTATTGGATTACAGTTCGCTACCTTCAACTGAATCTAAGTTACAACCATAGCCATTCTAATAAGAAAGTCATGCTTTTAAACTGCGCCACGCTATTTCTACCTAAAATTTCATGTTGAGAATTCGGATCACGATGTACGATATGAAAATCCGTTGGTGATTACAATCCTTAATGCTGATTTCATATACCAATAAATTCTACATTACACCAATTCTTTTCTAAAGCTTTCACTGCCATTTGTTACAAAATGCGTAGAAAAGTCGTGCCTACAGCTTTCCAAGACATTTTAAACTCTACATTTCGCAAGATAAACGAGCGTAATTCAAGATGAAATCAATAAAACGGTGGGAGAGTGTGCAACGTTGTATGTATGTGAATCTCTGCTGTACCCGACACATATGTATGGTCCCAGTATTGCAACGCCAAAATCGCATGTCATCTAGTGGCCCACCGTCACAAGTAGATTGTGCAACGTTATGGAAAATCATGCGCGTAGAAGCGTTTCGTTCCAATGAACATGCAAAATAACACCCGCAACCTTATGTTGTTCATACACGTGTGATAACGAAGATGCAAATAAAATACACACACAGAAAAAAATAAACGAATATCAATTTCTGACGTTACATCGTGATTTCGCGAAGGCACCTACGGAAGTATATGACATATTTCTTTCTTATTTTCTGAATATCTCTCGACGTAACTCGTTTAAGAAAAGAAAAATAAAGACATCGGGGAAAACTGAATGCTCTCGAATGTGGAGATGATGACGTAAGGAAATTACGTACTTTATCTCTCCGAAATCGTTATCGTATTTTATTTATTTGTTCCGTTGACACTTTAAATGGTAGCGTATTGACGAAAGTATTTTTAATCCATTTTCTAATTGAAAATCGTTAATCGTTTCACATATTTTCCCTGAAAGTCGTTTGGTAATTTATATCATGACAAATTATTTTGGAAAGGAAGTGTACGCAATGAATAGACTTATCAAGACCTTGAAGATAAATTTAATAAGATTAATTATTATTTTATTTGAATGCAATTTACACAGGATAATTTTTCAATTACAAATAAGTAGAACACATGCAAATTAATTGCATTTCTGCGAAGTAATGTGAATGTAAATATTGCCTTCTACATTTTACGACGCTAATTATTCGATTTTTTTTATAGAAATAATTCGCCTTTAAGCAGGATTCGAACTCAAGTCCGTGGTTTGCCGGGCCATCGTTCTAACTACTAAGCTTTAAGGACTGTTGGGTTTCGAATATATTGGGAACCCTAATGTACTCCCAATGAACTACCAATGTATTAGAAACCCCACAGTCCTTAATAGTTTAGTGGTTAGAGCAATAGTCCGGTAAACCATGGACGTGGGTTCGAATCCTGCTGAACAGTATACAGAGACTGGTCCACAAGTTATTTATTCATTACAGCATGTAATTTTCAACAATCGGGGTCTTTTATTTCACTTGGCAGTTTGTTGTATAATTTAATCTCCAAATCGTTCGTGCTTAATTGCATTTTATTTATCCTATGAAAAGGGATGGTGGTATTTCTTCCATTTCTAGTGTTATAATGGTGAAAGTAATTATTTTTAATAAAATTAGTTTGCTTTTCATGGATATAATCAAGACACGAAAGTATGAATAGAGATGGTCCAGTCAGTATGTTGTGATGTTTAAATAAGTTTCTGCAGATGGTCTTTCCGGAAACTTAACTTGAGTCTCTGATACTACGTTTTTGTATTTTAAACAATGATTCAGTTTTGCATGTACCCCCCCCCCCCCCCCAACAACAAAATTCCATACGATGCTAGACCCTGGAAATCGCTGAAATAAGCAGTTCTTGTCGATTCATAATAATAAATATGTTCCATCAGCCAAAAAGCATAGACCATATCAAATATAAAAAAAATATGTCAAGTACAATAAACAAATATAAAATAGTACAGGGTGCGGCAAAATAACCTCCCTATTTTCGATGCTCGGTAGTAAGTAACTGGAGAAACTTAGAGTAGTGGGGATAGTAGCAGTCGACGCAGGAGAGTGGGAAGTTTACGTTGCATTCGGTACGTAGGCACCAGTCGCCATCATGGCGTGGATGAACGAGCACAGAGCTTATGCGGTCGAAGCGTTCATTCGCAACAATGAGCCGGTTGTCGCGGCACAGCGTGCTTTTCGAACGCGATTTCAAATTCCTCCGCGTGAGTCGGTACCGGACAGAAAGTCTATTTTGTTGTGGGTAAAAAACTTTAGAGAGACTTGTTCTGTTGTTAAAAAACGGGGTGGAAGACCTCGTAGTGCCCGTACACCTGAAAACATTAATGCGGTTAGCCAATCAGTTTTGCAGTCTCCTAAAAGATCAGCTCGTAAACATGCAGTCGCCCGTCGAATGTCTGACCGTAGTGTTCGTCGAATCCTACACAAGGATCTTCATTTCCATCCTTACAAGATGGTTGTTGTGCAAGAACTGTCACAACGTGATTGCCAGAGTCTCACGGAAGCATGTCAACTCATCTTGGAAAGTCTTCCACCAGACAGCATTGTTCAAACATCGTCCCGAAAACCTGCTAGACCTGAAAGAAGCAATTCGCGAGGAAATTTATCGCATACCTCAAGCGGTGCTTGAGAGAGTCCACGAGTGCTTCAATGTTCGCTTGCAGCAGTGTATCAACAGCCACGGCCACCATTTGTCAGATATTATTTTCAAAACCAAGTAAAAAAAAAATCCCGTGTTAAAGAATAAGATGGTAAAAATAAAATTGTTTTATCTGGAAAAATGCTTTTTTTATTTACGTCAAAAAATAGGGAGGTTACTTTGCCGCACCCTGTATATAACAAATAAGTAAAAAACAAATACACGATAAGAAATAATAAACATTGACACATATACAAGTGTCCCCGTATCGTTATATTCAAATTTTAGGAGTGTAAAGTAGACTTAATTTCAAGTAACAAAAACGCGAAACTTATATATCCATTATTATTTGTTTCAAACAGATCTATGAACATGATTCTCAGATCATAAAAAAAAATGTAATCCTGAAGTCAATAAAAACTGATTTTAATAAAAAAAAGTTCAATTAATAATATTTTTGAAATGTCCACCTCCTTGTCGAATGCAGGCTCGTGCCCGTAAGCCAACAAAAGAAGTACTTATCCGAATTTCATACTTGTTTTGTCGGATTTGCTCGGCAGCGAGGTGAATACGATCCAACAACTTTTCTCTTGTGTTCGAAACTTGCGCGTAGACTAAATTTTTCATGTACCCCATAAATAAAAGTCCAGGGGAGTAAAATCCGGGTGATCTGGGTGGCCATGCAACAGGACCACCTCGACCAATCCATCTTGGATAATTGACGTTAACCCAATTTGGGACAGCAATTCTGAAATGTGGTGGCGCCCCATCAATGTGAAACCACATGTCTCGTCGAACATTCAGTGGGACATCCTCTAAAAGACCTGGCAGTTCGTCAATAAGAAATTGAAGGTAATTGTCCGTATTTAACCTCCCAGGAAGAACGACAGGACCCATCAACAAGTTATCCATTAGGGCCGCCCAAACGTTAATAGAAACTTCATGTGGAAATTTAGATGGGCGTATAGCTTTGGGATTTTCTGATGACAACCTGTGCAGGTTTCACAGATTTGTAATACCACTTCTCGTGAACGTAGATTCATCTGTACAGAGAACTGTTCTGCAGAAGTTAAAATGAAGCCGTGACTGCTTTAATATCCAGGTAGAATAAACTAGACGGGCATAGTGGTCTGCCGCAAGCAAGCAGTGTCCCCTGCGATAGTGATAAGGATATAAGCCCTCACGTTTTAAAATTAAATTAAAAAAAAAAAACTATCGTTTGTTTCAGTCCTAGTTGTATAGCGATTCGACGTACACTGAGAGAGAGAGTTGGATCCCTTGTGACAATAGCTACTACTTCTTCCTCTAAGTCTGCTGGCAAATTTACTCCTCGGTCGAAAAGATAATCACGCAGTTCGCATTCCCGAAATTGTCTGTGTACTTCCAGAAACGTTCTATAATGAGGAATGCGCCTATCGGGAAACCGATGTCGGTATTCAATAACTGCTTGACGTGCACTGCCGTTACAGTAGCCATACACAAAATGCATGTCCCCATACTCTTGAGAAGAAAATTGGTGAGGCATTTTGAATAAAAAAAACGTGTCCACCCACTAATAAGCTGTTATATGAACTGAAACGTTATGTAATTCTTTATTAAAAAATGCAGCGTTAACAGTCATCAGAACATTTGTTTATTGTATGATATTCATGGTTCAGCACTTACGAAATAAGTAAGAACCTTCTTTATCATAAATCAATTTCCAGTACTCTTTTTTGTAGATCTCCAAGAAATTACTGTATGCACCACGACACGTGTTTATTTATTTTAGGATAACATTTTATTATGCGACGTTAACAATCGCAGGCCTGTTATTGAATCGTATAACGTTTTTTAAATAAAATCAGTTTGTATTGACTTTAGGATTACATTTTTTTCATGATCTTACAATCACATTCATAGACCTGTAACTTTGAAACAAATAAAAATGGATATACAAGTTTTGCGTTTTTGTTACTTGAAATGAAGTCTACTTTACACTTCTGTAATTTTAACATAACTATACGGGACAACTTGTAAAAAAAATTAAAATTATTTTTATATCTACCCGAAAGAAATCGTGTACGGAATACAGTGCTTTCTCGAGTAAGTGTGTCGTTTAAATATTTTACTAGGTTTGTGTTTTGTGTTGTTGGGAGTGTGATTATATATTTTTATGCACTGAAAGACTACAACTTTTTTGCACTTTCGTCAGTTTTGTTTGTGGCGGAATTAGATACATGCGCAAGTTACCTCTGGTATTATGATAGTGGTCAACTTCAAATTTCCGGAAACATTCATTATAACTTTTTCTTACAAACAACGCGCACTCTTAACAAATAAATTGATGGCAACACGAGTACTTTCTCATCTATAAATATTGGCTAGCAAGAATCTCGGTAGTTTAATTTAAAAATAGTTCTTATTGAAGATTTTTGGAGAATGAAAATGTGTTTTACATCCACCGCACTACCCCAGAAGATAACATTATATTGCAGTCGCGATTGAACATATACCTAGTAAGCACTGATAGCGCACCAAACACTTACGCTATTCGTTATTATTTTTAAGGCATAACAAAATCTAGACAGTTTTGTAACAATTTCGTCAATGTACGGACGCCACGTCAATCCACTATCTAATTTCAACCGTAAAACATGATCTCGTCGACATCTGTAAGTATTTCTCTAGCCTCCCCGCTAGATTTTTACAATTTAACAAAGACGTTTTGTCTACATTCAGTTTTAAATGGTGCCGTGTAAACCATCCATCCAGAACTTCCATACTCGATTCCGATATGTCCGTAGCCTGATCTGTACCCACAGCACGAACAATAGCAGATGTGTCATCTGCGTTCAATATTAGTAGGCTATTTATAACATGTGGCAGATCATTGACATAAAGGACAAAGAGCAATGGTCCCAAAATCGACCCCTGTGGCACACCGCGTTTCACATCGTAGCTTTCTATGTGATAAATACGATTTCATCCACTTTTGTGCTATACAGATGACCTCCAACTTCCTTGAAAGGATACCGTAATAAACACTGCCAAATGCCGTTGACAAGTCCATAAACAAACATGTAGTTAGTCACTTCCTTATTATTTAAACCAATTATTACTTTTTCGCGCAGTTGGTATGTTGCTCTCAATGTGGACCATATAGATATCCATTCTGGTTACCATATAACAAATGATGCTTGCCAATGAAACTTTGCATCCCAGAATACATAGGTTTTTCAAAAATTTTAGAAATGTTGTATATAATAGGAATAGGTCTGTAGCTTTTAAAGTCGTTTCTATTACCTTTTTTTGTATATAGGTCTTATTATAGTGGCCTTTAATTGAGTCGGAAAGCTGCTAGTAATATACGAGGTACTTACTATATGTGCCAAAGGCACCGACAATCAGCAATCAGCATAACACAGCGTGATACACAGTGATACTATTCAGATTTTTTATTGCATTTGCAACCTTCATCTGTGAAGAAGATAGAAACTGTCTGCGATGTTCACTGTACATTACAATTTCCGTCATCTTGATAATTTATCATATTGTCACACGAATCTATTAAATAGTTATTTACAGCTGTTACAACGTCAGCGTTTTCCACATATATATTACTAAAATTCTTCACATTGAAACCCGATTTGCCAGTTTTTCCTTGTAATTGATGAACAATTTTCCATGGCGTCTTTACTTTATTATTAGAAGTTTCAATGTATTTCGAAATCATTTCTTTTTCGAGTTCGTAATCTTTTGTTGCAATTAGTTCTTGGTAAAGCATTGTATTTTGTTTAACAAACAACAAAGACAAAATTACAAATTTAGATAAATACGGTGTATATAAAATACTCGTAAATTGTAAAGGTTGTGACGCCATCTATATCGGAAAATGTGGTAGAAATATGAATATCAGACTAAAAGAACATAAAAAAGACATAACTCAAGGTAATAAAAAGACAGGATTTGCTGAACATTGTATAAATAATATACACTTTCCCGATATAGAAGGCTACAAATTACTGCACAACGTAAACAAAAGCAAGAAATTGGATTACTTAGAAATAACTATACAAATAAAAAATTAAATGTTCGTTTGCTCAAAATCTTAAATCTTCGAAAGTTTTTCACCGATTGCTTTGAAATTTTGATACATTACATTCGAATACGTGCGTGTTTTTATATACATATTATATATATGCCACACCTGTGACAAGTAAAAACAAGCGTACATCACCTCTGCGACAAGTAAAAATATGCTTTTTTTGAAAAATAACACCATCTGTTGGACTTAACAGCAACACACTATTACAAACGGCGACTTCGCGGGATATTAGTCGTGGCTGCCGTGCGCTAATAATAATGAAATTATTTGACAATAAATAATATATGCACAATATGCTTTTTTTGAAAAATAACACCATTTGTTGGACTTAACAGCAACACACTATTACAAACGGCGACTTCGCGGGATATTGGTTGTGGCTGCCGTGCGCTAATAATAATGAAATTATTTGATAATAAAATAATTAGTGGTGCTGGTGAAGTTTCATCAAAGGGCATGGCCCTTCACACTCCCAACAACATAAAAGACATAAAAGACAAACCTAGTAAAATATTTAAACGGACACTAAAGACACACTTACTCGAGAAAGCACTGATTCAGTACACGATTTCTTTCGGGAAGATATAAAAATATTTTTTTTTACAAGTTGTCCCGTATCGTTATGTTAAAATTATAGAAGTGTAAAGTAGACTTCATTTCAAGTAACAAAAACGCAAAACTTGTATATCCATTTTTATTTGTTTCAAAGTTACAGGTCTATGAATGTGATTGTCAGATCATGAAAAAAATGTAATCCTAAAGTCAATACAAACTGATTTTATTTAAAAAACGTTATACGATTCAATAACAGGCCTGCGATTGTTAACGTCGCATAATAAAATGTTATCCTAAAATAAATAAACACGTGTCGTGGTGCATACAGTAATTTCTTGGAGATCTACAAAAAAGAGTACTGGAAATTGATTTATGATAAAGAAGGTTCTTACTTATTTCGTAAGTGCTGAACCATGAATATCATACAATAAACAAATGTTCTGATGACTGTTAACGCTTGCATTTTTTAATAAAGAATAACATTACGTTTCAGTTCATACAACAGCTTATTAGTGAGTGGACATGTTTTCTTTATTCAAAATGCCTTACCAATTTTCTTCTCAAGAGTATGCGGACATGCATTTTGTGTATGGCTACTGTAACGGCAGTGCACGTCAAGCAGTTATTGAATACCGACATCGGTTTTCCGATAGGCGTTTCTGGAAGTACACAGAAAATTTCGGGAATGCGGACTGCGTGATTATCTTTTCGACCGAGGAGTAAATTTGCCAGCAGACTTAGAGGAAGAAGCAGTAGCCATTGTTACAAGGGATCCAACTCTCAGTGTACGTCGAATCGCTATACAACTAGGACTGAAACGAACGATAGTTTGGCGAATTTTAAAACGTGAGGGCTTATATCTTTATCACTATCGCAGGGGACACTGCTTGCTTGCGGCAGACCACTATGCTCGTCTAGTTTATTCTACCTGGATATTAAAACAGTAACGGCTTCATTTTAACTTCTGCAGAACAGTCCTCTGGACAGATGAATCTACGTTCACGAGAAGTGGTATTACAAATCTGAGAAACCTGCACAGGTGGTCATCAAAAAATCCCAAAGCTATACGCCCATCTAAATTTCCACATGAATTTTCTATTAACGTTTGGGCGGCCCTAATGGATAACTTGTGGATTGGTCCTGTCGTTCTTCCTGGGATGTTAAATACGGACAATTACCTTCAATTTCTTATTGACGAACTGACAGGTCTTTTAGAAGATGTCCCACTGAATGTTCGACGAGATATGTGGTTTCACATTGATGGGGCGCCACCACATTTCAGAATTGCTGTCCCAAATTGGGTTAACGTCAATTATCCAAGATGGATTGGTCGAGGTGGTCCTGTTGCATGGCCACCCAGATCGCCCGATCTTAATCCCCTTGACTTTTATTTATGGGGGTACATGAAAAATTTAGTCTACGCGCAAGTTTCGAACACAAGAGAAGAGTTGTTGGATCGTATTCACCTGGCCGCCGAGCAAATCCGACAAAACAAGTATGAAATTCGTATAAGTACTTCTTTTGTTGGCTTACGGGCACGAGCCTGCATTCAACAAGCTGGTGGACATTTCAAAAATATGTTATGTCAAAGGGCCAGGCCCTTTGATGAAACTTCACCAGCACCACTAATTATTTTATTATCAAATAATTTCATTATTATTATCCACGGCAGCCACAACCAATATCCCGCGAAGTCGCCGTTTGTAATAGTGTGTTGCTGTTAAGTCCAACAGATGGTGTTATTTTTCAAAAAAAAACATATTGTGCTTATATTATTTATTGTCAAATAATTTCATTATTATTAGCGCACGGCAGCCACAACCAATATCCCGCGAAGTCGCCGTTTGTAATAGTGTGTTGCTGTAAAGTCCAACAGATGATGAACAGTCCATAAATAAATATACTACAACTTACTTACTAAATAAAACACAGGAGCGTTGTCATTAAAGTTTGTATTTATATTTACATAAGAACGAAATTGAATTTGATATATTTAAAAGTAATAAAAAAATACACGATGAGCGGTAAATACGTAATTGAAAATTAACACAAAATACACTGAAACGAACGTTAAATTGAGCAGTAAATTAAGGGTTAATTAAATTAGGATTAATATAAAATAATCTCTATATCGAACAATACAGAGTTACCTTTGAATTGCTGAGATGGTCGGCCACGTGGTCTGCGAAGATATACCTGGTCAAGTATATGTAGAGCGATGTTTGGCCGGAGGAATAAGAAATTAATTAGTTAAATTAGTGTGAATTAATATGGATTCGCTTAAAAGAATAATATATATAGCAGCGTGGTGAGTGGCATCGTGTACTTGAACAGCACGACGAGTAAGATGTTGAACTTACGAAGGTTCTAAAGAGAAGATGTTTGATAGTTTGTGTCGATAGGACACTGGTATAGGAAAAGGTCGTTTTATGACCTAAGTCGAGAAGAGGGTCGATATCTTGAATAATAATTAATAAGAAGCGCGACCTGAAGAGGTGTTCTATTGATGGCATAAATATTATTAAAATAGCCCTTATGACTTAAGCTTTCTAATGATATGAAACACAACATATAAAAGAAGATGTAACGGGTGTTTTTTATAGAGGTATAGATCTTTGAATGGAATAAAACAAAGATGAATTTTTTAAATTGACATGAAATTTACTTTATTCGAAAGATAATCATCTGGCATTATAATTTAAATATGACTTCTGGTATATAACCACCACGGCTGGCTCGGACGTAGTCTAATCTGGAGGTCCAATTTTCGATGACTTTTTCCAACATTTGTGGCGTATATAGGCAATAACGCGGCGAATGTTGTCCTCCAAGTGGTCAATCGTTTCGGGCTTATCGGCGCAGACTAGCGACTTCACATATCCCCACAGAAAATAGTCTAGCGGCGTTAAATCACACGATCTTGGAGGCCAATTCACGGGTCCGAAACGTGAAACTATGCGGTTACCAAACGTTTCCTTCAATAAATCAATTGTGGCACGAGCTGTGTGATATGTTGCGCCGTCTTGTTGAAACCACAGCTCCTGCACATCATGGTTGTTCAATTGATGAACGAAAAAGTCAGTAATCATGGCTCTATAGCGGTCACCATTGACTGTAACGTTCTGACCAGCATCGTTTTTAAAGAAGTACGGACCAATGATTCCACCAGCCCATAAAGCACACCAAACAGTCAGTTTTTCTGGATGTAAGGGTGTCTCAACATACACTTGAGGATTACCATCACTCCAAATACGGCAGTTTTGTTTATTGACGTATCCATTCAAACAAAAGTGAGCTTCGTCGCTAAACAAAATTCGCTTATGGAAATCGGGATCAACGGCAATCTTGTATTGGGCCCATTCGCCGAATCTACGACTTGCTAGGTGATCGTGTGGCTTCAATTCTTGCACGAGTTAGATTTTGTAAGCACGCAAACCAAGACCTTTCCGCAAAATCTTCCATAAAGTAGATGGACACATATCCAATTCCTGTGCACGATGGCGGATAGACTGATTCGGGTCTTCCTCTACGCTACGCTCTACAGCAGCAATGACTTCTTCTGTACGCACTGTACGACGTCTCTGTGGATGCGTATTGTCATTTAGAGTAAACGTGGTGCGAAAACGTTCCATAGTTAATCGAATTAATTGCTCTGATGGACGATTATGTTGACCGTAAAATGGACGTAGTGCGCGATACGTATTTCGAACAGAACCATGATTTTCAAAATAAATTTGCACAATTTGGAAGCGTTGTTCAGGCGTCAGTCTATTCATGTTGAAATGCCAAACCAAACTAAACATAAATCACTTGACGGCTGAAAAAATGGCCGCCAGTTAAGAAAGTATTGCCGACTTAAAGTTCTATACCTCTATAAAAAACACCTCTTATATAATTAAATTAAAACAATATAATGAAATGTATCTAGAAATTCCACAGTAACGTTTGGTCGGGTAGAAAGTCAAGGGTCTCGGTCAAGGATATAACAAAAGAAATGCTTTCTCTTTGCATACGAATATGTACAGGAAAAGTGTCTTAAGTTAAATATTTTAAATCGAGATATTTGAAGAAGAAATATATTAGTTAAAAATAAATTAAAATATTTTTATATGCGGAGCGTAACAACACGCAATATTAAACGTTGCTCATGCCGTACAACGTGCTTCTTGACAGCTACTGTCAGTTGGCACTTTCAATGTTTCTGATTGCATTGTCAAATTTTAATTCAACAATGCATTCAGAAACATAATAGATTTCGATTTATTTTCATTTCTATTTAAATATTTCGTGTGACATTGCTTTGGAATTGAGCTGTGTCGTTTACCATGGCGTTCATTTTGTGAGTATAGTTTGTTTTATTTTTCATTGCTTTTTTATTTTGTTTTTTGAAATATTTTCATATTTTTCAGTGCAATTGGCGGTGGAATTGACTGATTTTCATTTGAATTTTTTTTCTTTTCAGTTTAACCAGACTGAGCCACAGCAACGTGTGGTCGGGTACAGCTAGTTAGAAATAAATAAAGCAATTTTTAGGAATGAATCTCTGACAAACACGCAGAAACAATTTTTAAAAACCCCAACAATAGACACAATGTAGGTGTAGGTTTCCGCGGTCGTTCTCTAGATGTAGATCTCGGTTTCCGGGTTGGAACCGCGTCGAGTTAGGAGTAATTGCCAACGTTTCGTTCACTGTTTCAAGGGACATCTTCAGGGCTGTACGTAGAGATGTTCGTCGTTTCGCAGTAGCTTGAAGAATGCTATGACAGTCATGTGTCTTGAATTTTGTTTTGTGGTCGAAGATTCCTCCATTTCCACACCGTTGTTATGTATATATCCCAGGGTTGTGACGTGTTTGAGTCTGATTTAATCGTTCGTTGTTGTGTTTTTTTTTTGCGCGGTCCTGTGTGTATTGTGTGTGTAAAGTCTGTGTGTCAGTCGCTTTTTTTGCGTTTAAGTCACGTGTGTACGTTTGTTGGTCATCATCACATTTTTTGTTTGCGTTTCAGTTGTGTGTGTGTTTAATGTGTTTTGTTGTAGAGTGTTATTATTGTCTGTGTCTGTGTAACGAAGTGTTGTATTTGTTCGTTTGTTGCGTTAGTCGAGTGTAATGTTATTAGCATGTTGCCTAGGGCAAGTGCTAATTCGTCAACTGTGTTAAGTTTTGTCTTGTTTTGTCTTTGTGTCCATGGATTACTTGTTGGGGGTGGTGCTGGTACGTATTTAGGTTGAGGTGTGGTTTTGATTGAAGGATTGTTTGGGTTATTGGGACAGTTTATGAAGGTGGATAGATGAGGACCACCGCAGTTTGCACACTTTGGTGGGGTTGTTTTGGTCTTTGTACATAGGTGAGTCGAATGTCCGTCTCCGCATTTCATACATTTGTAATTCACGTTGCAGTTCCGTTGGTGATGTCCGAAAGTCTGGCACTTGTGGCATTGTATAATGTCAGTCCGTTTGTTTAGTTGTTCTATTTTGATCGTCAGTCCGCAGCAGTCGCGTAAGTTGTAGATTGACTTGTATTATCTCGTCAGTTCGATTAATACAAGTGGTGCTGGTATTCCGTGTTTACCGTTCATCCGTTTGATTTTTAAAGTCGGGTATCCTTGGTCCGTCAAGTCGTCTGTGATGTCAGTTTCGGTGATAAAGGTGGGAATGCCACGCATCACCACCTTTAATGTCTTTTCACTTCTCAATTGAAAAGTGTAGTATTGTGTATGTTCGTTGTCTAGAGTGTGTTTCAGTTTTCTGTAGTCTTCGTCAGTTGTTGGTTCTATGTGAATTCCTGGTTTCACCATTTTTTTTTCTGTCGTGTTGATGTTATTAGTTTTAAGTAATTGTCGTATGTATGTCCATTTGTCTTTTTCGATTATGATAATTGGTGCGATTTTGTGTGTTTTTTTTGTTTCAGTTTTTGTGTTAAGTGTAGTGTGTGTCTTATCACTTACCCTGGGTGTGCTGTTTGATGTTGACGGTTGTGGAGTGTGTTCGGAGGTTTCTTCTTCCATCTTTTCCTCGGTTTTGTTTTCGAGGACGTCGTACGAATTTTTTATTTCGATTGTTGAAGTTGTTTCGTCTGTTTTCGGTTTCTTCGTGAATTTCGGGTAGATAAAGTTTTCGATTTTCTTTTCCGGATGATTCATTTTCTGTTTTCTGGTGTATTTTTCTTTTTTGGTCGGTTCGGAATCTGGTATTTCTACTTGTATCGTCGGTTGTTCTGGGTTTATAATAAATAAACTCGGTGAAATCCGTAGTAGCTCTTGTACGCCGCTTTCGCTGTGCGTTTCGTCGATTATCGCCTGAGTTTGTTGTAGAAGTTCAGGTGGCCAGAGTTCAACAAAGTTGGGATTTAATTTAAGATTTGTTATATTAATAATTCGCCCGGCCATTTCTTCCGGCTTCGCTCTTGACGATATTTCGTCGTATGTTGTCTCAACTGCGATGTTGCAAGAACGGATATCGCAGTGAGAATGTGTGCTATGACAGAGACCGGTACAACTTATATAGGGGGGACAGGGTTAGATGGTGGCCTGCTATTGGCTGGGGACAATGAGCCAATGGCATGCGTCGTATGGGCGTGGTAATTCTTGGTAGATTTCAGTAGAATTTTCCACGTTGGATGTAACGTATAGCCATCGTCTCTATTGAGATTGCGGGGATGTTTGTAAATTTCCGTGAATCTATTGAAATTTGCAAACATCCCCGCAATCTCAATAGAGACGATGGCTATACGCTATAGAATTACCACGCCCATACGACGCATGCCATTGGCTCATTGTCCCCAGCCAATAGCAGGCCAATACCGGTCTCTGTCATAGCATTCTTCAAGCTACTGCGACACGGCGAACATCTACGTACAGCCCTGAAGATGTCCCTTGAAACAGTGGACGAAACGTTGGCAATTACGCCTAACTCGACGCGGTTCCAACCCAGAAACCGAGATCTACAAATAGACACAATCATAAAATGGCTAAAATAATCTCTAAACCCAGATACACAAATACATATACTGGGTTCTTTTTTTATCAGTACACACATAGGGCTCAAGCTCAAGCGGCCCATATCATTGATCCTACCATACCCTTACTAGGAATGAAGCTGTCTCGCCATAAGTGGAAGACACTCAATAAAATAAGAACGTCCCACGGAAAACGGGGATTATGTCAGTAGTTTCCTAAATTTTTGGGGTCTTTCTTGTACACCGTGTTCGTCGAAAACTATACGACTAGGAGAAAAGCGATAATAAGCTTTTTTGTAAAACTTTTTATGGAGAATCTGTCCTTTAATTTTCGCCAAAGCATTCCCTAACACGGTGTATATGAAAGTGATACTGGAAAACTTATTTGATTATAAAATTCAGCATAGAAAATTTATAATATACACAATCTTTAAAAGAAGCAAAAAACATTCAAAACACATGAAAAATAATTACAAAAGAAACCATTAATTAGCGAATATGTTACGTTAACAATGTGTACGAGCAACAGAATTGTACGAACATGCAAATGATGTATGTTACGACCAGAATACAAATAGGATATGTAATGTATTACAAAACAAACACATTAACAATGGCTTTTCTTTCATTGTAATCAGACTCATTGTGTGAATAAATATATATGCCACAAAATGATTTTCAATGGCGAGAGGGATTAATCAATTAAATTAATATTCAAGCCGATGATGGACGATACTGAATTTCTTAAAGTTATGGGATCAATTAAGAAAAATAAAACACCCAGCGCTGATCACATTAACACGAAGTACGTATGAATACTGCGACATCATTCCATATCCATTAGCTAGCTATGTAATTTATCATTGCAAAATGGAATTATGCCAAGAAATTTAAAAATATTGACTATATGTTCGATATACAACCAAAGCAGATGAATAAACTTAATTATATACATTTATAGCAGATAAACTTGCGAATTACAATATAAAAAATACATTACCTTCAACAACACTGAATATCAAAGGCAAAGTAAAAAATTTCTGATTATCGCAGGTTGAGTTGTGCTCAGTCATGGTAACCCTACCAATTTTTCGGTAGATCTACCGAATTTAGGTATAATCTACCGACCTTCCGAAGTGCAATGGAATTCTACCGAAATATTTAAATTCTTAAATGGCTAATCTGCACAACAAATAAATAAATTAGAATAACCAATCTGACGGATATTAGCTACCTATAAACAGATAGGCAGTTACTTTAGGTGTTACTATTTCTACTAATATTAGTATTTTTAACGAAAAACTGTTTCTCATTTCCCTTGTCTTACTCTAAGAAAGAATTTATTTACCTAAAACTGATAATAAAGAAAGAAAAGGAAATAAAAATAGATAGATAGCAATTGTTATTCATTAAATTCACTTCAATATAAGGGTATTCACCGATGATTTTATAGGAAAACCACCAGCCAAAACTATATATATACGTTTAACTTCCTATTCGATGTTATTTATTGAATTCACTTCAAAATAAGGGTATTCACCTAAATACATTTATATAGGGAAATCACCAAGCAAACACTATATATATATACGTACAACTTCCTATTCCCTCATTTTATTTTAGGAGATTGAATGTAGAAATCTAGTCGTGCTTTCTTATTAATTAACTAACAAACATGAGTGATAGTGATAGTAGCAATGAAGGTAGTAGCTCCGGCGTTATTAAAAAAAGGAGATACAACCAAACTTATAAAAAAGAGTGGGAAACGATAGATGCTTTTAAAGGCCTGGTTAAAAAAAAGTGAAAAGGGGTTCCAGTACGCAAAATGAAGTTCATGCGACAAAAATATAAATATAATTAGTGGAAAGGATGCTCTCATGAAGCATAATAATTCAGCTACTCATCAAACAAAACTAAAAGCGATTTCGAAACAACCCACGTTAGAAGCGTTTGCAACTGCTGCTCCTTCTATATTAGAGGAAGAAGTTAAAAAGGGTAATTACTTTATTTAAACATAACTTTAGTTTTTATTTTTTATGTACATGTTATAGGTGAAATACGTCTATCTGCTTTCATCGCCGAACATAATTTACCACTTACTACTATGGATCACTTGACCAAGGTCGTTGTCGCAGTATTCCATGATTCAAAAATTGCCCAAAGACTAGCCTGTGCAAGAAGGAAAACCACTGCAATAGTTAAAAATGTACTGGGATACGAAAATATGCAAGTATTATGTGATCATCTACGGACGAACAAATTTTCCCTTATTGTTGATGAGTCGACTGATACGAGCAATATTAAACATCTTTGTATATGCGTAAGAATAAATAACAGTAACACCATTTGTGATAATTTTTTTGCTTTAATTGAAATTAAAGCAGCGGACGCGAATAGTATATATAACCATATTGTGACTTTTTTGAAAAACACGAAATTCCGTATAAAAGAAATCTGTTTTGCATCTGATGGGGAAAATGTTATGGCAGGACAGCATCGCTCAGTAATGACATTATTGCAAAATGACATTCCAAAGCTTTTTGTAATGAAATGTACATGTCACTCCTTCCATTTGTGCGCTTCATATGTATGTGAAAAGCTACCTCCGTATATAGAGAAGCTCACAAGAGATATCTATAATTACTTTGCTCATAGTCCCAAACGAATTAGCGAATATACCGAGTTTCAAGTATTTTGTAATACGAAAATCCATAAAATTTTACGCCCATGTCGAACCCGATGGTTATCCTTACATAGCGTTGTTTCGCGGTTATTAGAACAGTATGGACCTCTACAATTATATTTCACCGATGTCGATATTACCAATGATATCATGTCTGTAGATAACATATTGAAAATGTTAAATCATCCTGTTCCAAAGTTATTTTTACAATTTTTAGAATTTGTTCTACACTTTTAATAACTTGAATAAGGAAATGCAATCTTAACACCCTAAAATACATTGTCTATATAAAAACATACTTACTATTATAAAAACGTTATTCGATTGTTTCATACAAAGGAATTACCTTCAAGGTATTTCAGTGGCAGACATAGATTTTAAAAATCCTAGACAATTACCTGCAGATTGAGGATATGTATTTTGGCGCGAAAGTGATACAAACTATATCCAGCACGTCACTTACCAAAGAGCAATTATCCCTTTTTAGACTAAGATGCTTGGATTTTTATGTAGAAGGATGTGATCAAATAATGAAACGGTTTCCTTTAAAGAATAATGCTTTGGAGAAATTTCAGTTTTTAGATTTTGAGATGAGATTTTTTTAAAAAATTTGTTTTCAAATTTTATATTCTATTTAATGTATGTTACTTATATATTGTTGTAAATAATCAATAAAAGAAGATATTCCTAAAGAAGCTGTTAATTTTTTAATCTACCGATATTTTCTATAATCTACCGAATATTGCCGACCTTTCTACCGAACTAGTAAGTGTCAGGGTTACCACCACTGGTTGTGCTAATCCAAAACATTTTAATTGTTTTTTTCCACCAACTTTTTCCGTTGAATATTGTGGATCTGTTTTATTAGAACTCGAAACAGTCATCTTTAATTTTAATACGAATAATAATAAAAACACTTGATATATTTTACTGTTTTATTTGTTCTGACAATATTGTTAATACCAGAAACTTATCTGATCGTTTAAAATGTTTAGATTCTATCTTAGATACACATGTCAACACAGAGCTCAAGCCAGTTCATCTGCTAGTTGTAGTTCAAGCTCATCTTGGTCAAATAAGTCTATATCACCTTATTTCAAATGATCCATTTTTATGACAATATATCTTACAGGAAAAAAGAATTTGAAAAAGCTTTACTTGAAATAATTGTACTAGATTTACAAGCATTTATAATTGTATAATACAAAGGTATTATAGGTATAGGTATAGGTATAGGTGTGAAGAACACAAATACAGGTTCACTATTAATATTTTTGTGAACGTGTCCGAACATATCCCTCCCCAGAAACGTAGATACGTATTTCGCCTTTCTACAGGCTCATCGGTACGCACCTGCTGGAGAAAGGAGCGTAGAAGTAAATTCACCGCTGCCTGTTGTCAGACAGCCGAAGTACCTCGCCTCGTCCACATAACCAATGTGAAGTAATGACGCCCTTCCAAAGGTGGCACAGCCATCTCCCTAGAAACTGCATTTTGTTTGTGTCTTTACTCATACTATGGACTAACCGCATGTGCAATGTATCAGAATAATTGAAACATACATGAGTAGGTAAACCCCACCAGTTTTGTATAATACAAAGGTATTTTTAATAATATAAAATATTAAAAATCTGGTGTGAAGAACACAAATACAGGTTCACTATTAATATTTTTGTGAACGTGTCCGAACATATCCCTCCCCAGAGACATAGATACGTATTTCGCCTTTCTACAGGCTCATCGGTACGCCCCTTTGTGTTCCTCACACCAGATTTTTAATAATATTTTATATTATTAAAAATACCTTTGTATTATACAAAACTGGTGGGGTTTACCTACTCATGTATGTTTCAATTCTTCTGATTTATTATTGTTATTGACAGAGGCTTCAGACAATTTGTTAAAATATTAGAACCAATATATGAATTACCTAGAACATATACTAAGTTAGAAGAAACTTATTTGTAAGTTTACACATGATTTCAAAGAGAAGGTATTCATAGTACTGAAAATGCTACTAGAGTTACATATTTTCTAGAACAAGAAATGTTTAATATTACGAAGAAAATAGAGCTATGTGACAAGAACATGTGCGTGTACGATTAATTCTTATGTTCGTCAATATTGCACATATGGCTTTCCTTTTAGATGTGGCTTAAAACCTTTTTAAGTTTTAACTTTGTGACAAGAATATGTGTGTGTACGATTAATTCTTCTGTTCGTCAATATTGCACATGTGGCTTGCCTTTTAGGTGTGGCTGTCCTGTGTTTTTTTAAATGTAATTTCAAAACAACTAAGTGTACGTCCGTTGACATTAGCTTTATTAATTTACAACATTACAAATATATGAGTAGTTTCTCCAGAAAAAACAAGTTCACATTTTGATCCCCTGATGAAGCACTCGAATTCGGTGCGAAATATTGGGCTAAAAAATTAAGAACTGACTTAATTAATAGAGTTTAATTTTGCTGGATTCCCAAAAAAAAAACCTTTTATACATGTTCTAATGGCAAAGACTCCTGGTCTACTTATATATATATATATATATATGTATATAAATATAATATTTTCGTGACCTTGGTATGATATGGTAAATTCAATCAGTTGGCGATTAAAGGTCTGGCTTTACTTCAAAGTATATATATTTAAAACAACCCTACATGTTTCGGCAATGATGCCTTTATCAAGGATATCCTTGATAAAGGCATCAGATTTAATTATTTTTTGCCTTTCAAAACATAGTTGGCTACAACAAAGCAGCATACAGAATCACTCAGATCAGATTAGTTGTCAGTTGCGAGAAGCAAAAGCTTTGACATTACCTGACTTAGTAGTTTGCGTTAAGTGATTTGCACTAATGTCAAAACTTATGCTTCCCACAACTGACAACTAATCTGATCTGAGTGATTCTGTATGCTGCTTTGTTGAAGCCAACTATGTTTTGAAAGGCAAAAAATAATTAAAAACAGTTATATCTCATTTATTTTACACAATAACCTTATCACCTTATATTACAGAAAAATAAGCCTTTTTAATGAACTCGTAGCCAACTATGAGTGCCATTTAAGAAAACGAAAGTTTGTGTTATAACTCGAAAATAGCAAGTCCGATAAAAATTTAATTAATGCAGGTTGATAGAGGGTATAGCTAGGTTTATATTTTTCCTTTTCAACTTTTCTCTAAAATTAATAATAAAGTAATTAGACGAGGTTAAAGAAAATCAAGAAATTTAGTTTTTGCAAATATCTAGTAAGCTGTGAACTTTTGCTGAAATACAACAGCAGCACTAAATTAAGCTCGTAAAACCACAATTCTTTCCCTATTTAACAAAATCTTTATCTATTGTAGTTACCGAGATACCAATACAAAAAATTTTAAAAAAATGCCCTGTATATTTTTAATCTACCCTTTCTTATTATTATTATTTTTTAATTATATTTATAGTTAAATGAATATTTTTAGTAACAAGACAAATATGCGTTTTAATATTTATTATTATTTATACTTAATCTCATTATATTGTCTTATAAATATTGTCTACCTAATACTCTTACAGATAATAAACATGGAAACTTATTGTGAATATGCATTTTATGTATCCTTGGTTTGTGGGGCAAATATCGTTGTTATAATAACATCAAGAAGGAACTTACACGAAAGTTTTCGAGTATTACAGACCAAACACATGCAATTAGGACTTGTAAATTTACCTTGGAACTTGCAACGTGAAGTAAACAGATAGGCCAAAGTAAACAGAAATCCAATTAAAGGACCACGTGCGCTTTAATTTCTCTTAAGGTTATCAATAATATTTACGTTACTTTGAACTTTCCTCCAGCTTATTTTTTTAAAGAGAAAATTGAAATTTTACGTAGTTCGGAAAATTATAAACAGGGTTCGTTACATAAACAGTATATAATTCAATATCTGTTTGTTTTAAATTAGCCATTACGAAGTCATGTTTAATAATTTCTTCGATACGAGGGTTGGTATTTATGTATACGGAATAACAAACAAAAACAAATAACGTGCCTTCATAAACTTTCCTTACTAAATAAATAAATAAATAAATAAATAAATAAAAATCACTGGCAAGAAACCGAACATTATGGAGAAATTTTGTGCATAATTTAGATTAGACTGTACTTACCTGACTCCCTTTAGGGTAAAAGGGTTTTTGATACATATATATATATATATATTTATATATATATATATATATATATATATATATATATATATAAGGTAAACTTAATAAGTCGGCGATTAAAGGTCTGGTTCATTACTTCAAAGTATATATATTTAAAACAACCCTACATGTTTCGGCAATATGCCTTTGTCAAGGGAATACAAAATATAAATTGAGCAATATGTGCAATATTGACGAACAGAAGAATTAATCGTACACACACATGTTCTTGTCACAATGTTAAAACTTAAAAAGATTTTAAGCCACATCTAAAAGGAATTATATTTTGTATTCTCTTGACAAACGCATATTGCCGAAACATGTAGGGTTGTTTTAAATATATACACTTTGAAGTAATGAACCAGACCTTTAATCGCCAACTTATTAAGTTTACCTTATCATACCAAGGTCACGAAGATATTATATATATACATATATATATATATATATATATATAAATATAATAACTTCGTGACCTTGGCGTATATAGCCGAAACATGTAGAGTTTTTTAAATACATATATTTTGAAGTAATATACAGACCTTTAATCGCCTACTGATTAGGTTTACCATATATATATATATATATATATATATATATATATATAAGTAGACCAGGAGTCTTTGCCGTTAGAACATGTATGAAAGGGTTTTTTTTGGGGAATCCAGCAAAATTAAACTCTATTAATTAAGTCAGTTCTTTATTTTTTAGCACAATATTTCGCACCGAATTCGAGTGCTTCATCAGTGGATCAAAATGTGAACTTCTTTTTTCTGGAGAAATTACTCATATGTTTGTAATGTTGTAAATTAATAAAACTAATGTCAACGGACGTACACTTAGTTGTTTTGAAATTACATTTTAAAAAACACAGGACAGCCACATCTAAAAGGCAAGCAACATGTGCAATATTGACGAACAGAAGAATTAATCGTACACACACATGTTCTTGTCACAAAGTTAAAACTTAAAAAGATTTTAAGCCACATCTAAAAGGAAAGCCACATTAAAATCTTAAAATCTTTTTAAGTTTCAACTTTGTGACAAGAACATGTCTGTGTACGATTAATTCTTCTGTTCGTCAATATTGCACATGTGTCTTTCCTTTTAGATGTGGCTGTTTATTAATTTACAACATTACAAACATATGAGTAATTTCTCCAGAAAAAACAAGTTCACATTTTGATCTCCTGAGGAAGCACTCGAATTCGGTGCGAAATATTGGGTTAAAAAATAAAGAACTGACTTAATTAATAGAGTTTAATTTTGCTGGATTCCCCCCAAAAAACCCTTTCATATATATATATATATATATATATATATATATATATATATATAAATAAATAAATAAATAAATAAACAAACAAATAAATAATGAATAAAAAAAAATATATATATATATATATAAAATATATATAATAGCTATTAATATAACGAGAACATTAAGCGATTTATAATACTCGAGGACGTTGCCAGGTGACGAGGCGCTAGCCGAGTCACCTCGTAACGTCCGAGAGGGTTTAAATCGCTGATGTTCGTGTTTATATTCAAAGCTTTATCGTATCATCAACGATATCAAGATTAAAACAAAATCAACAATTTGTCTGTCATACAAAATACTTACGTCAAAGCTTGCACGGTTTTGAACTAAAATAATAAATCATGGAAGAATTTGATGTTCCCGCAAATATTGTAGAGACTGCAAATTGTGCAAAATTAGATTTGTTGCCAGCGAAGTCAAAACTGCATTACGAAAACGAATATCGTCTGTTTTGTAAATGGCGAGATGAAGAACATGTTCAAGGTGCTGGGGAAACATTCTTGCTCGATTATTTCGTGAGACTGTCAAATTACTACGCTCCTTTATGTTTGTGGCCAAAATATTCCATGTTGCGAGCTTGCTTGGAATTAAAAGAAAGAGTAGAAATTGATAAGTATGGTGCTTTGATAAGATTTATCAAGAAAAAGAATGTTGGATATCGAGTTAAAAAATCCAAAATACTCACTAGAGAGCAAGTTGATGAATTTATGCGTAGAGCTCCAGACGAGGTATTTTTGATGATAAAAGTAGCTTTTTTGATTGGTCTAGGAGGGTCTAGAACCATTGAATTAGCGAGAATGTCTACGGACGATGTTGAGGTTTTAGAGTCTAAGGTAGTTGTTACCATTCCTGACACAAAAACTCACAAAAAAAGATTTTTTGTCCTTGTACCTGACGGTGACATTAATTCCGTACTTTTATTTAAAAAATATGTAGCATTGCGACCGCGTCATGTTACGCATAAGAGACTGTTTATATCGTACAGAAATGGAAGGTGTACAATTCAGCCTTGTGGTATTCATTTCTTTTCTAAAATACCTGAAAAAATCGCTACATACCTCAAACTATAAAATCCAACTTTGTATACTGGTCATTGTATTAGAAGATCTTCAGCAACTTTTCTGGTTAACGCCGGCGGAGACATCTTAGATCTGCAAGAGCTGGGTGGGTGGGAGTCGAGCAAGGTTGCTAGGGGGTGTTTAGAAGACAACGTAACGAAGAAAACTGCAATTGCGCAAAAGATTCAGATGGGAAAGGTTTTAATAAACAGTGTGTCAAACTCTGAACAATCAATTGAGTTTTCACGTAAAAATGAAAATTTGGAGGACGTAAGCGGCTTGAACATCATGTGTGTTGAATCATCCGAAAAAAAAGGTTGTGAAGCTGCAGAAGATCGCGGATTTAAGACAGATATGAAAGACATATCTTTCAAAATTGAGAACTGTCAAAATATAGAAATTCATGTTCACAAATAATGTATGTACAATTTGACGTATTAAGGTTTTGTATCTAACGTATTATGGTGCTGTATCTAACGTGTTATTAGTTCGTTACTAACGTATTATGACTATTATGAGTAACTAAAGTATTATTAAGATATTGTAATATTATGTTTCTAATAATTATCAATAAATGTTTCACATAAAGATGGCATAATAGTTGATGATACGATAAAATAAATAATATCGAAAACATTATTTTCGATATTATTGAAAACGTCTTTGCTTTATATTTCATCCACGCAAATTCTTTTTAAATTGATTTAAGTAGTAGAAATTTGGATTAAAAACGATTATATTTTTAATCATATACAATTTTATACTTTTCAGTCTTCCTTTCATCGTCGTTTTAATGTAACAAGTACAATAAATATCTGATTTGAGTAAATTCTATCATTACAAAAAATTTAGGTAATATGGTTCCATAAATTAAAAAAAATATTTTATAAGTTGAATTATTGTATGAGAGGCATGACGGAAAATACTAGAATATGGTCAAATTGTTTTTGGTTTGGTAACAATTATTAACTAAAGACAGTTTCGTTATAAATGATTCCTTGTAACTTGCATTTACAGATTATTAAAAGGTCAAAAGAGGAGAGACGGGGTATTTCATTTCGCTAAAATACGATGAATGAACGTGGAATTTCTTTTTTCATCACTGACAAGGTAAAAAGAAGTCAGCTGAAATTTATTACCACGTAATACTTTTTCTCATAAGGTTGATATTAAAATGTCTCTTTTCTTGTAAATTGCAATTTTTTACGTCCGAGTCTTGTAGGTTACTTACTTTGTAAAAAGTTGTTTATTGTCTCCGGTTACAGTATTTTATAAATAAACTAGCTGAATTCGGCAATGCTTTACTATTGCTAGATTTATATTGTTTTTAATTAAAATTAAGTATTTGCATATCCATATGTACATTATTGTTCTTGTGTTTTGGATTACATAAATTGTAATTACTCTTGCATTCAACTTTAAGTTCATTACAATGTTCTTGGATATACAATGTCTAACCTTGACTTTATAAAAGTAAGAATCTAAATGAATCCAATTGTCCAAATAATAGCACTCAAGCTTACTTATACACATGCACAACAGCATTTCTTACTTCGTGAACTTTAAAGTAAGAAGTACTGCCTAGTGGCACCATCTACATTTAAATAATAGTACTACTGCTATTATAGATATTATATTAATAGGCCCCTAACTTTCTCTCTACTGGTCAGATTGAGGATTTCAATAGCTTTAAACCTTTTTTTAATAAATTTAATCAATAATGTAAATTAAAAATTGTTTATTATGAAAAGTTAATCAATATAATGTATCACATATAGAAAAAACTCAATTTTCATCTATAGAAGAACCAGTGGAAGCACACGAGACATCATCGTTAATATTTCTATCCGCTCATTCACCTGACAGTCCACCGCTTTAACCTGATGCCTCTCACGATCATTCACTACCAGGTTCCCTCCCGAGATCATCCCCAACTAGGTCCCTCTCGAGATCATTCCCAATCGGGTTCCTCTCGAGGTGATCCACATCCCCAACCAGGTCCCTTTTGAGATCATCTCCAAAATCCAAATAACCCAGCTATACAGAATGCGAACCTATCGCTGTTTGATATTTTACCTTTGATTATTCCTTAAGAAAAAGACTTTGAACCGCGACAAATACATCTTTCAAACCCCAACCACTTCCATCAGAATATCAACCACTATTAGAATCTCAACTACTTCCATCAGTTCAACCTCAACCACGCAACATTTTCGCTGCGGAATTTACATCCCATGAATTTCACATGGGTTTTAAAGGCAAATCTATTATATAAAAATTAATGTGTGTTTGTTTGTTACATATAGGCTCATATACCATTCATACGATTGCGATGAAACTTTGGCAAATTGTTGTTTTTGTGCCGACAATGGTTTCTGCAAAATAAAAGTATATCTAAATAAAACATTTTTTTCGTTGAGTCCAAAATAAATCGCTTGAAGTGTGCCGCAAATATATTATGAAGTTGTCCCGAAGTGACAAAATGAGCTGTGATCAATTTAATAAATGCACTTTGGCGTTGTAACGGAGAGATGGTTGTCACGAAGTGACATAACGGACTGTCAATTAAATAAATGTGCTTTGACGTTTTCATGAGGGGACAGAACGAGCACCTGAATAATTTTATACTTATCGAGAAGACTAAGCTAAAATTCTCCGGAGATATCAGTTCGGTAGTGTGAACTTCTCTAAGTATGAACCAAAACAGTTATGAGAAAATCTCTAAATGTCAACATTCATGTTTGTCTAAAGAAAGTCTTCTCTTAGCGAAGTTGTAAAAATGAGTATTATAATATAATTTTCATTTTTTGGATAGGTGGCAACCCTAAACTATGTCTGGATTAAAGCTTTCGCAAGCATCTTTCGTTTGATACCGATACTGTTATATAGTTTTCTACTTTGGCAGATAGTGTACCTTTTAGGCCTTCCGGGACCATACTGTGGTCTATATCTCCGGAACAGGTTGAGATATCAAAATAAATCATAGCTTCACATATTCCTGTTCTCAAACTTGAGAACAATCGGTCAAGTTTTTTCCAAATTAGGAATTTATTCACGTTAAACATGAACTTTGAACGAATGTGCGACAGAGGGAGGGGAAATACAATAACATGGCAGATCTCGAATATCGAGATTTAGGATATGGGATTGCACGGGCGGGTGCTTCGAGCAGCGACCACCTCGTTGGGAGACCTGGGGTATTAAAGATATGAGAATATCTTTGATTTTTCAATATTCCCACATCTTGAATTTGCGAACAATTACTCAATAAAATTCGCGAAAAAAACTCTATAAATACTGTTTTAGTCTATTAAGTAAATGTGCTGTCGAATACTACCTATAGAATCAGACAAAAATAGTATTTTATTTATCAAGAACGAAAAGTGACATTTTAATGGACGAGAAAGTTGATTACGGCCGAGGCGTCAGCCGAGGACAGAATTACTTGCGAGGACCTTTAAAAACACTTTTCGTTCGTGGTGAATACAACGGTTTATTTCATACTGCAAGTTTAATAAATTTTAAATTAAATAAAATGAATTTATTTCATACTGATGTCAAAAATTAAATTTATATCTCGCAAAAATTATTTAAAAAAATTTAGTAAGTTGCTGCAAATAAAAATGAATAAGTCGCGTCAATTTTTTGTGTTTTATTCGATTATTCGTTTTACAAATGAGATATCGCAAGATATTCTGGATGAAGCTGACCGCGTGAAGAATAATTTGATGGCACATAAGACACGAAATCAATACGAATAAATTTGAATTATTTCACAACTGATGTATAATTTTAAAGTACTACAACTTTAATACATTACTTTAAAGTACTGGTACTAAAGTACTTTAATGCTTAATTTTTTGTACCATAAATAATCTGAAAAATGGCATTTTTGACATCGCACTATAGTTCAAATGACTACTTTTTCTGTGCGAAATTAATAAATATCAAAGAATTATGCCATTTAAAGCCAAAATGGGATGATATGCGAAAATAAGTGTATGTTCAACAAATCTATGGAAAAATTAACCCTTTGACGGCCATTAACCCTTTGGAAGTAAATAAGTCATTTCAGTTTCTTCATTGAAAAATATTTTATATTATTATTCAATTAACTGTAACTTATTTTGTAAGGACATTTCATTCAAAATATTGATTGAAGAAGCAGGTAAAATTTCATTTTGTTCATTGTCATCGTCTTCAACAAGATTCTCTGTTGGCTCACTACCACTTAAAAGGTCGATAACTTCAGGCGGAAGATTTAAAAACTTGCTCTTGCTATTGTTTCTGTTACTTTTATGCCTAAAGGTCTGCATTTGGACTTCGCATCAAAAATTTTATTGTAGTGTGGATATATGTCGCAGTTGCGCAACTTACTTTCACGACGTATTGCGTTATACTGCTCCTTTGAAAAATTGTTTTCAATAAAAAAAGCTAACGCCTCATCTCCAGTAAGTGGAATCGGTGTAGGAGGACTTCTAGAACACAACTTCTTCATTTTTGAGGGTTTTGTCGGGTTAGCAAGAGTTTTTTTTAAGAACAACAGCTAAGTCTGAGTCTCCTTGTTTCCGAGCTGATGTTGCTGCTGCACGAACTAATAGCTCGGTTTTGCCACCTATTGCCCTTGAGAGCTCTGCTGCTGCTCTTCTTTTTCCATATTCTGATTTATTACAAAATGGAACCTCCGGACGTCCGACAGCAAGAGAAGTTGCTTTTACAGCTGCGTTTTTAATTTGAAAACGTATGTCACCATTAAGCCATGTAATGTTTTTATTTCGAAATATTTCTTCCTTTTTCCTGCATTTGTCCCATTTGGTTCCTAAATAGTTGCAAAAAAGGCGGACCTTCTCATCCAATAACTTTCTCCAATCATCGTTAACATCAGGAGCACCAATTTTGTTCAACACATGCTTAATAACGGCATCATCATACTTTGTCTTCTTTGAGCGCTCATTCAACCAAACTTTAAAAAGTTCGATTTTTTTTCATAGCAAAGTAACCTAGAAAAAATTATATTTCTCAAAAAGCGCAAAAAATAGCAATTTGTACATAACTGAAATTAATTAATAATATTTCGATCTATCCATTTCTGTCAACTTTATGTTTAACAAACTTTAACAAAATTTTAAAAGCTTCCATGAACTTTAAATTTGCTATTAAAAATAAATTCTTAGAGGTTAGGTTAAAAAAATTGCCTTTTTTCCAGAAAAAGAAAATAATTTTCAAGGATTTAAACAAAAAACATTAAGTACTTACATGTCTCGTTGTTTTCCATTAAAAACTTTTTCTTAATTATTCACACCCTTTTTCCAATAAACGCTTAAATTTTTTTATTAAAAACTGATACTGCACAAAATTTTTTTAACAAATATCGATTCGGTGACTTTGATTGCGTTCTGTCAAACAGTATTTTGATTTTAACAAAAAAAATTTTTGCACTTGTTTGAATTGGATTCTTAGTGACTGGTCGGCAGCAAAAAAAAATATATAACGGCTGCTTCAAAATTTGAATTTCGCACAGAAAAAGTGGTCATTTGAACTATAGTGCATCGGTATGAAATAAACGTCTTTACTATTTGAATGGCACAGCAACGCATGCCGAGTTTTTGTTAGTATTTAATCAGTATATTGTAAATAGACTGTCATTCGATAATAAAGCGCTGTTAAACAAAAAATAATTAATTCCGGGAATTTCTGTCAGGTAGTAAATATTAGTTCTTGATATCAAATAAAAATATGAACGAAATAAATTCATAGAAATGAAGCTAGAACGAAAACCGCATTTCCAGAAAATATTGACATACATATAAATATAGAACAGCCAAGAGAAAAAGGATAAGCGAGAACAATCGACTTCGAATATGAAAAATTCTCTTCATATCTGTCGTTATCGTTTTTTTTTTCTTATATTTTTATACGTGGTTGATTGAATTATATCCGGATTCGCATTGTGAAATAATAGTTATGAAACTACACTTTAAAACTATTTCATCGCTTTCAAAACTCCGAACAATGGATAATTTAAATTTTAAAGTCATTGTCTATAGATATTTTAAGTGACTTTCTTTGAGTACTTCGGAGAACTTGAAGCAAACAAAGTTTAGTGTATAATTCTGCATTAATAACATGATTGTCCTCGTGTACTACAGTGAAAACATATTTATTAATTTCGAATTGTTTGCAGTCGCAGCCTGCGCCGAGGAAATTAGGGTAGGCGGCTGCGCAAACAAAAAAATTAACATAATGACTTATAGTCAGGCGGCTATTAAAGCCATTATGGACGCATCTACCAGGTCAAAGCTGGTGAAATATTTTAATCAGGTCCTCAATAAACTGGCACAAAACAATACAGTGTCGCTGGTATGGGTGCCAGGACATGAGGGAATTAAAGGCAATGACGAACTTCATAGGACCAGAACCTGTATGTGGAATCAATAAGGATTCCGCTAAAAGGGAGATATGGTTATGGCTAGAAAAAGAACATAAAAATAAATGGAGGTTAACGGAAGGTCAACTCTATACCAAAACACTAGCTGGACGGAAAGTTTTCAGCCAACCTAATTCATAGTAACAAAAAAGAAATTAAAATAATTAACGGGTTAATAACCGGACATTGTCCTTTAAGGAAGCATTTGTACAACATGGGCTTGGATAGCGAGCCCTGGTGTAGGAGATGTGAAAAACAGGAGGAAACTAGCTTTCATGTAATATGCACGTGTGAGGAACTGAAGGAACTCAGACAGAAATATTTCGGGAGAGATCTATTGGATTCTTGGAGGACACAAGACTAACAGAGTGGAACTGAGAGATCTCTTGGGACAGTACAAAGAGCAGTGTGCTCCAGTGCCTGGACGTGCTGGCATCCAACCAAAAACAGAAGAAGATCTTTATTAATTCAAAAAATTATGGCGACCATCTTTTAGTTCGTTTTTTTTTTTTTGTTGAAACCGACGCATTTTCAAAGATTCAAATTGGAATCACTGCTGCATATTCAAGTTTCATCACCTGTAATGTTATTGTCTAATTTTATATACAAGATGGGAACAATTTCGTGTATATTTGCACCATTTCACGCGGTTTTTCCTTCGAGGTGAGGTGGAATACATCAGGAAGACTGATCGAGCTTATATTGAAACGTATGATGAAGGTATTAAGGAATCATTACTCTTCCCAGCCTAATAAATTGTAACAGGCTCGGAAAGCTCAGACGGTTTCGAGGAAAGGCCAAATGAACGAGATTGGAAACTGGCCACAAAAGTCATAAGATCAAATAGATTTAGATGGACTATAAGCAGGTTCCAAATATTTAAGTCTCGCGGGGAGGATGCAATCTATTTCGCATTATTACAAGAGGGAGTAAAGGCATTAATACCATATTTGTGAAAATATTCAAAGCTTGTGTGACTTGGAAATGCATACCTATGGCATAGCACCTGCTTAAAATAGGTGGGGTGACGTATCTAACTCTAAAATCATATTAACCAATCAGTCTATCGTCTTTCTTGTTTAAAACTCTGGAGAGAGTAGTAGACCCATGCATAAGGGAGGAATTTAGTAATAATAATAAAAAGTTTACTTTCTTTTTCCTTTACTTCCATAACATAACAAAAATAAACGATAAAAAATTAAACAATAATAGAAAAAACAAATTCACAGCTAACAGAAAAAAAGTAGAGAAAAAAAACTGCAAGGCTTTTGAACTTTGGCTTTGAGTGTAAAACACCACAACCATTCCTCCACTTAACCTTGTAATACAATTAAATTACAACATAGTATCATACCTAATTTAATTTAAATCTAAAATTCTGGGTTTCAGTCAGTACAAGCAAGATTTCACCAGCCATTGACAAACGAAAATTACGTGTCAACGCGTCGCAAGTCGGCACATTCCCAAAAAACATATTTATTTAAAAAGATTTATCGGAGATCACATCCAAATCACACTGAACAACATTCAGAGCCTCTCTAAAGGAATGCTTTGGAAATGAATAGTACACTTGCGTGTCCTCCGCATACATATTGCTATGAATAGTGGGTTTACTTGAAGGGTAGATCCACTGTTCACCACAATATGTCCGAACTAGATCAGTTTGGTAAACTTCTTAATTGAGACTTCTTGATCCTGGGCTCTCTATCTCTCTCTCGAGCGAGATAGTGGAAAAATTAAAATAGTCAATAAAAGGTCACACTTGTAATTTAATATTTTATTTAAAAAAAATAAAAAAAAAAACTCTTTACAAAGTGTAAAGAGAGCTAATGCACTTCTACGTATTTTTTTTAAATAATTTTTAAATGGTCTTTACTTAATGGAAATTTATACTGTTGATGAAATGAAAATTAAAAAAACAATTTCACTTAATTTCCACTTTATTGGTAAAATACCATGACAATTGTTTCGACACACGGTCTCTTCTTCAGACGCTTCAGGAACAATTGCCATGGTATTTTACCAATAAAGTGGAAATTAAGTGAAATTGTTTTTTTAATTTTCATTTCATCAACAGTATAAATTTCCATTAAGTAAAGACCATTTAGAAATTATTTAAAAAAAATACGTAGAAGTGCTGTAATGGTAGGCTCAAAGTCTGTAATAATACAAAGGTATTTTTAATAATATTAAATATTACTAAAAATCTGGTGTGAAGAACACAAATGCAGGTTCACTATTAATATTTTCTGTGAACGTGTCCGAATATATCCTATCCCCAGAGACGTAGATACGTATTTCGCTTTTCTACAAGCTCATAGGTACGCCCCAAAGTCTGTATATTAATCCAATAAAGAATTTATAGAATTATTTAGTTGACAAAATTAATATATCGAAACATAATAGAAAAAAACTTTGTAACGTACTCTTTAGATGTAAGTACCTGAGGAGGCCACTGTGCTGGCGAAACAATTGTCGAGTTGCGATTAAAGATTAAAGAGTGAATATTAGAACCGTAGTTTTATTTCTATTTTAAGAAAACTTCAGTTTTTCGAGGCACTTATGAGTGCTTAGAATAACATTCTGTATAAATTATTTATAAAGTCTGTTGAAACTGTTTCGTGACAACTTCAAGCAGTCATAAATACGCAGGGATGTTACACGAAATATTAAAATACAAACACTACTAGGCTGAATATTTTCCAATGAGATTTAGTCTTCCATAGTGGGTTCTTATCATATGAATATGAATTTGCATAAGGTGTTGAGCACGGATCTAACTTTGGACTTTTGCTGTGTCCGTCAGATGGAAATTTCCGGCTTAGTCTTACACTTGTCACGTAGACAGCGATGACTGTTTTGATGCTCGCGATATTGACAGTAGTCAATGAGCGGTGCTGAATGTTTTCCTACGCTTTGTCTGGATGACTTTTGTAATGTAGTAAGGGTGTTATTTATGGTGAAAATATCTTTCCGGAAACATGTACTGATGAATCTATAATAAGATGAAACACTTGTCTGCATGTCTGGAACGATATTTTCACACAAATATGAACTTGTATTGTGTTTTCCACACCCGATATTTATTTATATAATCATATTTTTATATTATTAAAAATGTTTTTTTATCAATGTTAAGGGAAGAGAAGAAGAAGAAGAAAAAGAAGAAGAAGAAGGTACACGAGCAAATGAAACTTTGGATCCTAAGGCGCGATACCCGAAATTACCGTTGGCAGGTTAGACTTCGTTTCTATTCTCATTACTCGCACAATGGTGTTGTTGGACACATTATACAAGCTGTCCCGTATCGTTATGTTCAAATTTTGGGAGTGTAAAAACTTGTAAATCCATTTTTATTCGTTTCAACGCTACAGATCTATGAATGTGATTGTCAGATCATGAAAAAAAATGTAATCCCAAAGTCAATACAAATTGATTTTAATAAAAAAAGTTCAATTAATAATATTTTCGAAATGTCCACCTCCTGTTGAATACAGGTTTGTGCTCGTAAGCCAGCAGAAGAAGTACTTATCCGAATTTCATACTTGTTTTGTCGGATTTGCTCGGCAGCCAGTTGAATACGATCCAACAACTCTTCTTTTGTGTTCAAAACTTGCGCGTAGACTAAATTTTTCATGTGCCCCCATAAATCAAAGTCAAGGGGATTAAGATCGGGTGATCTGGGTGGCCATGCAACAGGACCACCTCGACCAATCCATCTTGGATAATTGACGTTAACCCAATTTCGGACAGCAATTCCGAAATGTGGTGAAGCCCCATGCATGTGAAACCACATGTTTCGTCGAACATTCAGTGGAACATCCTCTAAAAGACCTGGCAGTTCGTCAATAAGAAATTGAAGGTAATTGTCCGCATTTAACCTCCCAGGAAGAACGACAGGACCAATCTACAAGTCATTGATTAGGGCCGCCCAAACGTTAATAGAAAATTCATGTTGAAATTTAGATGGGCGTATAGCTTTGGGATTTTCTGATGACCATCTGTGCAGGTTTCTCAGATTTGTAACACCACTTCTCGTGAACGTAGATTTATCTGTCTAGAGGACTGTTCTGCAGAAATTAAAATGAAGCCGTGACTGTCTTAATATCCAGGTAGAAAAACTAGACGAGCATAGTGGTCTGCCTCAAGCATACCGTGTACCCTGCAATAGTGATATGGATATAAGCCCTCACGTTTTAAAATTCGCCAAACTGTCGTTCGTGGCACTCCTAGTTGTCTAGCGATTCGACGTACACTGAGAGTTAGATCCATTGTAACAATAGCTACTGCTTCTTTCTGTAAGTCTACTGGCAAATTTACTACTCGATCGAAAAGATAATCACGCAGTCCGCATTCCCGAAATTGTCTGTGTACTTCCAGAAACGTTCTGTAATGAGAAATGCGCCTTTCGGGAAACCGATGTCGGTATTCAATAACCGCTTGACATGCACTGCTCTTGCAGTAGCCATACACAAAATGCATGTCCGCATACTCTTGAGAAGAAAATTGGTAAGGGATTTTGAATAAAGAAAACGTGTCCACTCACTAATAAGCTGTTGTATGAACTGAAACGTAATGTAATCCTTTATTAAAAAATGCAACGTTAACAGTCATCTGAACATTTGTTTATTGTATGATATTCATGGTTCAGCACTTACGAAATAAGTAAGAACCTTCTTTATCATAAATCAATTTCTAGTACTCTTTTTTGTAGATCTCCAAGAAATTACTGTATGCACTAGAGACGTGTTTATTTATTTTAGAATTACATTTTATTATGCGACGTTAACAATCACAGGCCTGTTATTGAATCGTCAAACTTTTTTTAAATAAAATCTGTTTGTATTGACTTTAGGATTACATTTTTTTCATGATCTGACAATCACATTCATAGATGTGTAACTTTGAAACAAATAAAAATAGATATACAAGTTTTGCGTTTTTGTTACTTGAAATAAAGTCTACTTTACGCTCCTAAAATTTGAACATAACGATACGGGACACTTGTATATCAACCCGCCCTCTTATTTAGGGATTGGACTAAAGAAATCTTCTCGATAGGAAAGTGCATAAATCAAGATAATAGTGTAAATATAAACGAAAATATTTATTTGTTAGAAGATAACTAGAGAACGGATGCAATTTCCATAAAACGCAATCGGCAATTGGAATTGTGTATAACGTCGCTCAGTACATCCCGGCGTAATTCAATGAAGTATTTGTTTGACTTACTCGGCCACCTGGTCTCGCAGCGATAACAATGGACAACCCAGCTATTGTATTCGGAGAATATAGTGTTTTTACAGTGGTGTCGAGTACGTAGATAAAATAAATAAGTTTATCGTATTGAAAATTGAACTCGTTGGAAACTGACAATTTTAACGAAGAACTCTGAAACTTTTATGGCAGCTAATATTCCATTATTTAAATTGAACAATTCAATTTTGAAGACATTTCTGAAAAAATATACTGGTCGAAATGTTCCTGATGAATCAACTTTACGCAAATATTATGTTTCTAGGTGCTATACGAGAACAGTAGAACGCATTAGAAGCCATCTTTTAAATCAATACATATTGATAAGCGCCGACGAAACGGTGGATATGTTAGGACGCTGTGTGGTAAATGTTGTAGCTGGTGTACTACATCCAACTATTCTCTATAACTCATATGTAATAGCAACAAGTGTTATAAATAGAGTTGATGCGGAGACAGTTGCTGAAACCATTAAGGAGAATATGCAAAAAATGCTTCATTCGGACACCACGTACAAAGAAATAAATACTTTTATATGTCGGTGATAGTGCTGCGTATATGTTAAAAACAGGCAGACTATTGAAGAAAACATATCCTAATATGCTGCATATTACTTGTGTAGCACATGCTCTCCACAGAATCTGTGAATATATCAGAGACACTTTTCCGGAAGTTGATAGACTTGTATCAGCTTTTAAAGAAGTTTTCAGAAAAGCACCATTGAGAGTAGCTCTTTTCAGGGAAAAATTTCCATCTCTGTCACTGCCTCCCACGTCAGTAATAACTATTCCCCATCTAGTCATTACTGACATGGCTGGAAGCTACTAGTTATTATGCTGAGAATTTCGATAATCTAAAACATTTCGTAACACTGCTAAAGGAGGATGCTAGAAGTATTGGTGAGTGCAAGGAGCTCACACAAATCCTAAATTTAAAAAATCAGTTGTACTTTCTTCACGAACACTTTGAAAAATTGCCAAAACTAATCACTTATTTTGAAAATCGAAATCTCAAATTAAATGATGGATTAATCACATTAGATGTGGCTGTTAATAATTTAAAAAGTATTCCAAGTGACTTCGGATGTGGCCTTCGGCAAAAGTTTGAAGCAATTTTTAATAGAAATCCAGATTTAATTATATTGCAGCAATTATGTATGGAGACAATTCCACAAAATCTAACGGCTAAATATGAAGAAATAAAAGAATATTTCCAGTATGCACCTATAACCAGTTGCGATGTAGAAAGGACGTTTTCTATTTATAAGGATGTCCTTAATTCAAAGAGAACAAAATTGACAGAAGAAAACCTTGAGAAACTATTGCTAGTCAATATTAATACTCCTTTACTCAACTTGGACGACAAAATGAACAAATAAAAATGTTCCAATTATAGAAATAAAATTAAAAACTTTAAAAATACAACTTTTCAACAAAAGCATATGTATTTCGTAATTTTATAGATCACCACCCGTTTGTTTTCAAATTATATAAATAAAATTAATTAATAAATATGTATTTCGTAATTTTAGATAGATAGATCACCACCCGTATGTTTTCCAATTATATAAATAAAATTAAAAACTTTATAAATACAACTTTTCAACAAATAAATATGTATTTCGTAATTTTATAGATCACCACCCGTTCGTTTTCCAATTATATAAATAAAATTAAATATTTTAGAAATACAGCCTTTCGCCAGTACTGCACTGGGCTTTGCGTCATGTGGTAAGCGTGTCCATTCTTAAAATAAGCAAAAGAAGAAAGGGACAAATCAAAACATGTATTTGAATGAGAAGAACGGTAAATAATTGTTTTTTATATTATTTATTAATTCAATACATAAATACTCGACAACATGTAACATTAGTTGATCCAATTCAGAACCTTTTTGAATGTGCACATTCATTAAATTATACAATTCTGTATTTTACAACTTAGAAGTTGTGAATTGTCTAGAACATAAGCAGTTGTGTAAGAACAAATTAAATTATTTAATATTGCCACTAACTGAGACATTCTGTATGAACTTCAGTGTTGATAACTTCAACTGTTAAAGATTGGGACATTTCTTAGTTTGCAATACCAATGTAACTAACTTTACAAGTCCAATATATCACGCAATAACAATGTTAGTAATAACTTTGGGAGAAATATCTTCTGACTACAATTTCATATCATGAAATATTATCAAATGTCCCCCTTTTAAACTATTAAGCGCGAAAGGCATTACGAATATATTCGTGAGACACTCGAAGGTTTATACCGCAGTATGTGAAATGGTGAAATGAAATTCACTTACTAATGCTCATTTTTCCCTGCAATGAATTTCAATTTCTGGCATTATTCTAACCAAGGGAAATATATTTCTTCGTTTTTTTCTTTTTTGTTTTTCTTTACGTGAAATAAGTTGGAGATGAGAAGACGGAACACATCTCGCGACGCGATGTGGTACGACCCCATGAGAATATACATATATCTCCATGTCGAGATTGAAATAATCTTTTTAAATTACATGCTATTGTATGGACGGAACAGGAATTTTCGCGTTTATATAAGTCTTCTCTCGTGCATTTGACATTTAACAAATGATGTTAGAATATTCGAAATATTTTCTAGGGAATTTGTTTATATGTATGTGTTGCTTTTAACTATTATACGATGGGAGTTCGGAATGTTCTCGACCTGAGAAAGAAAAAACACTTTCGCAAGACTTTTCGGAATTTTTTAAAATTTTCCATCTCAAATTAAGCGGTTGTCTCTGCTTTGACTTCATCATTTGAAATAGATCTTTGCCTAGCGACACATTTCTAAGGTTTGGCAAAAGGTAGCGAGACATTTCTAAAGTTTGGCAAGAGGTAGCAATCCCTGGGAGCCAAATTCGGCTAATATAGAAGGTGCCCCGTATCGTATGTTCAAATTTTAGGAGTGTAAAGTAGACTTCATTTCAAGTAACAAAAACGCAAAACTTGTATATCCATTTTTATTTGTTTCAAAGTTACAGATCTATGAATGTGATTGTCAGATCATGAAAAAAAATGTAATCCCAAAGTCAATAAAAACTGATTTTATTTAAAAAAGTTCAATTAATAATATTTTCGAAATGTCCACCTCCTTGTTGAATGCAGGCTTGTGCCCGTAAGCCAACAGAAGATGTACTATCCGAATTTCATACTTGTTTTGTTGGATTTGTTCGGCAGCCAGGTGAATACGATCCAACAACTCTTCTCTTGTGTTCGAAATTTGCGTGTAGACTAAATTTTTCACGTAACCCCATAAACAAAAGTCAAGGGGATTAAGATCGGGTGATCTGGGTGGCCATGCAACAGGACCACCTCGACACATCTTGGATAATTGACGTTAACCCAATTTCGGACAGCAATTCCGAAATGTGGTGGTGCCCCATCCATGTGAAACCACATGTCTCGTCGAACATTCAGTGGGACATCCTCTAAAAGACCTGGCAGTTTGCGAATAAGAAATTGAAGGTAATTGTCCGCATTTAACCTTCCAGGAAGAACGACAGGACCAATCAACAAGTCATCGATTAGGGCTGCCCAAACGTGAATAGAAAATTCATGTTGAAATTTCTGATGACCTCCTGTGCAGGTTTCTCAGATTTGTAATACCACTTCTCGTGAACGTAGATTTATCTGTCTAGAGGACTGTTCTACAGAAATTAAAGTGAAGCCGTGACTGTTTTAATATCCAGGTAGAATAAACTAGACGAGCATAGTAGTCTGCCTCAAGCAAACCGTGTCCCCTGCGATAGTGATATGGATATAAGCCCTCACGTTTTTAAATTCGAAAAACTGTCGTTCGTGGCACTCCTAGTTGTCTAGCGATTCGACGTACACTGAGGCCCACTTGTACAATTCGTCGGTAAACTAGGGTTCAACAGAACGTAAGTTCAACATTGAACCATCGTTCAGAGTCGTATCGCGTGTACAATGCGAGATCAACAAAAGTTCAGTTGAACTAGCAAAAGTGAAAAATGAATTAGGTTGGTAGTATAAATTAGTGCAAGTGTCATGACATTTGCGGATGTCATCTGTGTAAACTGCTAAAGCGCGGTAATATTGTGCTTGTGGCTTTGTTCTTATAGGAGTTTTGAAGTAGAAAATTGTTTGAAATTTTATTAATTAGAAAACCTTAAAACCAAAAAGTCGGTAAGTAAACATATAAGACAAATAATAACATAACAATTGCAATAAATATATAAATTCTTATAGAACAGTAGTAAACAAATCCCAGCTATTAAATATTGTATATGTTATGTAGTTATAAAAAATAATTTCATATTTCAAAATTATTTAACTGTTTTTTTTATTGTTTCTATTGGTATTTTAGGCAATGAAGGAGTTTCAAAAAAAATTCAGTCTTGGGCTCTCTCATAGACCAAATATGAGGATGTAAAGCTGGAATGTTTGCTAGAGGAGCACTCTTTACATTTGCAGCAAATGCAAAAACAACATGAATTAAAACTACACCTAATGCGGGAAGAACATGAGAAAAAAATGACACGGGAAGAGGAAATTCATAGATTAGAGGTGGATCTATTAAATAAAAAAATAAACAATATTTAATTAATAGAATGAAATTTTACTTCATGCTAAATAAATGTTAAAAAAAATTATAAAAATTACAATAAAGTTCTGAAATAATCAACTAAACTATTTCTTGTAGTATTGTTTGCATTATTTTGTACCATAGCACCATGTGGCACTCCATTATTAATATTGATCTCTTCTAAGATCGCAGCATCTAATGGAGCTTCTGGTTCATTCTGTTGCCTTGCAAAATTATGGAGAACCGCTGTCGCAAACACTACAGATTCTACTTTTTCGTATTTCAATTTGATGCCTGTTGAAAGTATTGGAAATCTACGTTTCCAAACACCAAAACATCTCTCAATAGGATTACGTGTCCTAATTTGTGATTCATTGAATAAATGATCTTCAGGATTACGAGGGTTTAATAATGGTGTAATTAATTAATTTTTTAGCCCATAACCACTGTCACCAACTAACACATTGTCGTGAAAGGCTCCGTTTTCAAATAAAGCTCTAACACCTGAATTAGCAAATATTGTGGCATCATGTGTTGAGCCAGGCCATCGGCACACAACATTTAAAAATTTTAAGTTTGCATCACATATGGCTTGCACATTAAAAGAAAAATATCCCTTCCTACATCTATAAACTTCTGGCCCTTCCACACTTGGGGCTTGTATTTTTATGTGTGTGCAATCTAATGCACCTCTACATCTTGGAAATCGTGCAATGTTATAAAAGCCTTCTCGGATAATGGCACTCTCTTGTGGAGTCATTGGCAGTTTTATATATTGATTATGCTTTCGTGCTATAGCATAAAGAACTTTCGATACTATTCTGCTGGCTGTACTTTCGTGAATTCCATGGAAATCTCCTGCTACTCTTAGAAATGATCCAGTTGCTAAAAATCGCAACGTGAGTAGTACCATATCATCAACGGACACTGAATGATTTCTAAAAAATAATATTAACATTATAGATATAAATGGCAGTTATATATGCTGCATTTACCTATCAGTTCTGTTAGCGATTTCATCTGATATTTCACCAATCACAAGTCGCACTGTATCTTTAGATAACCTACATCTCTCTCGAAATTCCTGTTCTGTTAACACACTAAATTGGTCTCGACGTTCCATGTACCGTTTTGGTGCTCTGTGGTTATCTAGTAAATGTACTAACTCTATAAAATCTTCATCATCCGTTAATTGTTCATAATAATCTTCCATTTTTACCGCCCGGTCAAAATTTTGTGTCAATTCGTTCTGCTTGAACTGCTGTTGAACCGAGGAATACTGCCGATCAAATAAATCTAAGTATGAACGTAGCTCAACTCCTGAACTTGCTTTGTACAAGTGTCAAATTTAAGTTGAACTTAGTTCAGCTCTGAACCTAGTTTAAACTTCTATTGTACAAGTGGCCCTGAGAGTTGGATCCCTTGTAACAATAACTACTGCTTCTTCCTCTAAGTCTGTTGGCAAATATACACCTCGGTCGAAAAGATAATCACGCAGTCCGCATTCCCGAAATTGTCTGTGTACTTCCAGAAACGGTCTGTAATGAGGAATGTGGCTATCGGGAAACCGAAGTCGGTATTCAGTAACTGCTTGACGTGCACTGCCGTTACAGTAGCCATACACAAAATGCTTGTCCGCATACTCTTGTGAAGAAAATCGCTGAGGCATTTTGAATAAAGAAAACGTGTCCACTCACTAATAAGCTGTTGTATGAACTGAAGCGTAATGTAATCCTTTATTAAAAAATGCAACGTTGACAGTCATCTGAACATTTGTTTATAGTATGATATTCATCATTTAGCACTTACGAAATAAGTAAGAACCTTCTTTATCATAAATCAATTTCCAGTACTATTTTTTGTAGATCTCCAAGAAATTACTGTATGCACTATGACACGTGTTTATTTATTTTAGGATAACATTTTATTATGCGACGTTAACAATCACAGGTCTGTTATTCAATCGTATAACTTTTTTTTAAATAAAATCAGTTTGTATTGACTTTAGGATTACATTTTTTTTCATGATCTGACAATCACATTCATAGATCTGTAACTTTGAAACAAATAGAAATGGATATATGTACAAGTTTTACACTTCTAAAATTTGAACATAACGATACGGGACACTTGTATAATTTTTTTAACACGAGCTGCAGGAGCTCGTGAATGCCACCGGGAAAATTTCTTTTGGGGCAGTTGTTTACTATGTGGACCACAGTTTGTTCTACATATCCGCTGTCGCACAAGCTAGTATCTGCTAGTTTCCATTTATATAACATTGAATTGCACCTTACGTAACTTGTGCGGAACCTATTTAATTAAGAGCATTGCCTACGTGGGAGGGTTATGGCCGTCAGAGGTTCTGAAGCATTAGAAATTAAATCTCTATTCCTCAATTCAGGATTTTGTTCGAGGAGGGCTATCCAACAACTTATAGCCTTAAAAACGTCAAATAATTGCAATTTTTTTTCAATAATAACAGACGACATCCTAAGCTACCTAGATACAATATACAGTGTGTATAAGCCAAATGGAATAAATTCATTATTTCGGTAACTGTACATATTTATAAAAAATCCCGAAACATGTTATATTTAATTTATAAATTAACATTCTTCAACGTGAAAATGCGATCCCTACCTTCAACCCCCTTCGAATGACAGGTACAACCCCCATTTTTTTAAATGGGAAGTATAGGCTTGTGATATATCGTTGTAAAGGTCTCTTTATTCTCTATTCAAAAATGTTATAATTTTCATGTTTGTTGCAACAATTAAGATAGAATAAAATAAAATCATGTTATCGAAATTCGCTACAATATACTAAAAAAATAAAATTTAATGCAAAATGTAAAGAAAAATTTAAAACGCCAAAAAAAAATGAATGTCAATGAAGTAGATGTTCAAAATGTTCACCATGAACGTCTTGGCAACATCCTAATCTTAAATAGAACTGTCTTCTAACATGATTTAACATATCAGGCGTGATCGACCTAATCGCAAGCGTTATTCGTTCTCTTAAGTCATTTAAATCCAAAGGTTTAGTTTTGTACACAATGCTCTTCAAATATCCCCATAAAAAAAAATCAAGTAAGGTCAGATCAGGTGATCGCGCTGGCCATTCTATCGATCCTCGCCTTCCTATCCACCGATTGGGAAATATTGCATCGAGGTACTGTCGGACATTGCGTTGGTAATGTGGTGGTGCTCCATCCTGCTGAAACCATATCGTATTCATTGGAACTTGAGTGTTTCCTGGATCAGGATATAAATTTGCCAAAGTTGGAATGACATCATTTTGAAGTAGTGCCAAATAACGATCGCCATTCAAATTGCCCTCAATGAAAAAGGGACCAATGATATGGTTTCCAACAATACCTGCCCAAACATTAACTTTTACTGGGTATTGTGTGTGTTCTTCCCTCATCCAGTGAGGATTTTCCGTAGACCAGTAGCGGCAATTTTGCCGATTAGCATGACCGCTAAGAGAAAAAGTGCACTCATCAGAAAACATAACGTCTTTTAAATTGATAATATTGTTATCCAGCATGTCCATCATTCGCTCACAAAAATAAATTCTTCTATCAAAATCGTCTTCCATAAGCTCCTGAGTAGATATCATTTTATAGGGATGCATTTTATTTTCTTTTAATATGTTTACTATCGATGTATGGCTAACATTTAATGTAGTGGATGCATGTCTACTCGATGTATGTGGGTTTTCCATAAACTCAAGCATCACATCTACTTTGATTTCATCACTCAGTGCATTGGCAGCTGGTTTTTTTATCTGCCTTATATGACCAAATTCTCGAAACTGCTTCTCTATCTTACTTATTGTTCCTTGAGCTATAGGCGGTAAATCAGGCAAATTCTCATGAAATAGGCGGGTTACTTCTTGTTGTGTTCGGGTTCTATCTCCGTAACCAATCATTTGTATGACTGTTATTTTATGCATTTCCGTTAATCTAACCATTTCCCAGAATTGTATTTTACGAAATTCAAACTAAAATTATCAAACTGTCAATTTAAATGACAACTTTTAAATACAAAACAATTTACTAAGCACTACTACTAAAAAGCACATTGGTAATGGTTTCTACTCACTTTCTTATTATGAAGACCTAAACGGGAAGTAAGTAATGCAATGATGCCTTTGATGTATGTATTAAATCTTTATAAACGCAAATGAGCATCTACTTCATTGACATTCATATTTTTTTCTGGCGTTTTAAATTTTTCTTTACATTTTGCATTAAATTTTATTTTTTGAGTCTATTGTAGCGAATTTCGATAACAATATGATTTTATTTTATTCTATCTTAATTGTTGCAACAAACATGAAAATTATAACATTTTTGAATAGAGAATAAAGAGACCTTTACAACGATATATCACAAGCCTATACTTCCCATTTTAAAAAATGGGGTTTGTACCAGTCATTCGAAGGGGGTTGAAGGTAGGGATCGCATTTTCACGTTGAAGAATGTTAATTTATAAATTAAATATGACATGTTTCGGGATTTTTTATAAATATGTACAGTAACCGAAATAATGAATTTATTCCATTTGGCTTATACACACTGTATATTTCACAAATTAAAACTGTGAAAATTACAAGTAATAGTAAAAATAGCAAGTGATGCGTTAATTTTGTCCAGGACTTTATAAAAATTAGTATCGTATCGTCCGAATATTAAGTTGTTGGGTATTAAATAAATAAATATTCTGTTTATTGACAGAACTCGCTAAATGAAAATATACCTCATCAGATATGATTAAATTGTAGACACTATCATTTTAAGATCCCAGGATGTCTCAAAAAAACTAAAATTTTGTGGCGAAAGCTCTTGAACGATTTAGATTTTCTAGCGATTAAATCTGAAAATGGCGCATAAAATTCGACGGACGTTTCTGCCTGTGAAGATATTGTTGTTATTTGACACGCCGATGGACGTCGTGGATTTCGCAATACTACTTATCATACCCTTTCAATATTATCTGGCATAAGTCTCGCTGGAAATTTTCTACGAATATTCACTTTCATTAAACCGTCGATGCCACTGTAAAATTCTGTTTCCTGTAGAAAGCCTACCATCTAGAAATAAAATATTCTCGTCGAAATTGACGTTGAAACTCCATCTGTAACATAAAAAAAGCGTTGATGTACGGGTCTGGAATTCATGGGTACTAAAAATGCTTAACATATAACTTTTTGCCCAGTACATTTTCTCTTACACCATTTCGTTACCTCCAACACAGCGCTCACAAATGTACAGTGTCCTCTTAAATTAGTTATACAGAAATAACATCTAATTGTTAAGAAAGTATAAATTTTATTGAACTGAATACTAAAGTAAACAATTCAGCAAAACAGTACATCCCGGAGTGATTAAATGAACTTGAAGAACTGTACAAATTAGTGGCGGCTCTTTAATGAGAGCAAGTGAGCAATTGCACCCCCTGGAATTATGAAACAAAACAAACCAAGCGGCGACTAACTGTGAAAGTATTTATTTATGATGTATATTATGTATTCATAGTTATTGACGAGGAACGTGGCACGCTAACAACGTACATACACCGAGCGTCGTCACAGATATACTGAGCAACGCCCTAACGTTGCTCTTTTAAGGCATTAACATTACATTGATGGTGGGGAGAACTGTATTTTGCCGTACTTCAATGTCGTATAATACATAGCGTTGTAGCAACTAAACCAGACTGCTCTCGGGCGTTATTGCGATGAACTCCGTGTCTTTTTTAGAAAACAACGCGTTTTCGCGTTTAATGTATAATGAAAAAATCGCAGTAAAAAATCTTAAACGGCCGATGCCTCAATTATGTTTATAAAATAAACAATCTGTTAAAGGTAAAGACGTTATAAGAAAATTCAAAATGAATATTTATCAGAAATTAAAAATACTTTGTTTTGTTTTCCGTGTCTTTTGTTTGGTGGTGAACCGTCTTGGTCAAAGAACGGAATAAGAGACTTAATTCATCTTAGTGCTAAAATTATTAAACATGAAAATTCCGAAGGGCATTTGAAAAGTATATTTAGTCTAAGAATGTTAGGAAAAAATAACATTCAGAATGTTTTAGATTCATCATATAGAAAAGCAATTCAACAACACAATGAAAAGGTAACAAAAAATAGGCATGTGTTAAATTTAATAATAAATTGCATTAGATTTTGTGGCGCGTTTGAACTGGCACTTCGGGGTCATGATGAACAGCAAACGTCGAAAAACAAGGGCATTTTTCGGGAATTGATAAATGTTAAGGCAGAATTGGATAAATCGCTCAGAGATCACATCGAAGCAGCACCGGTTTTTAAGGAATTATCAAAAACTATACAGAATGAGCTGCTTGATGCAATGTTGAACGTGTGTCATGAACAAGTTGCCAGTGAAATTAAAGCAACCGACTTCATAACTGTGATAGCTGATGAAACCATAGATGTGTCCAATCAGTTTCAGTTGGTGGTTGTTTTAAGATATATTGTGAACGCGAGACCGGTCGAAAGATTTTGGAAATTTCTTCTGCCTAGTGGACATGATGCTAATTCTTTATCTGCCTCCATGCTTAACGAAATTAGTTTGCTTGTTGATGACCAAGAAAAACTGATTACATAGAGCTATGATGGGGCAACAGTCATGAGTGGTGCTATTAACGGCGTGCAAAGACATGTCCAAGACCAATATCCAAGGGCTAATTTTGTACATTGTTATGCACATCAGACAAATCTAATTATGTCACATGCTACATCGAGCAGTAGTAATTGCAGATTTTTTTTTGCCAATCTGACGGGATTATGTACATTTTTCTCCACTTCACCACAACGAGCTGCAAGATTGGAAGAATTCCTTCTGAGAAAAAGCTTACCTCGTTCGTCAAAAATAAGATGGAACTTCAATTCTAGGACAGTGAATACAATATATGAGCACCGAGAAGAAATAATTGAAGCTCTAGAACAAATCGAGGGAGAAGCTAGTTTACAAACTACCATTCATCAAGCTAGTGCCAATTTGCGAATTTTACAGGAGGAAAATTTCATCTATTGGTTAACTTTCTTTCATAAAATTATGCCACATGTGGACATATTGTTTAATAATTACAAAATGTCAATACAGATGCATTAAAAATCAAGAATAATTTGGATAATTTTGAATGTGCTATTGGAAAAATTCGAACCGAAATCGCTGACACAGATAATCAGTTGGTTAAACAAAATGACCCAGAACTAACCCTCGACCATCAAAGCGGCGAAGAGTAACTGATGGTAGCCAAAGAAGGAGGGAAACTATTGAAGTGTGCGATATTATTTTGCTAGAAATAAAAACTAGATTTCGGTATACAGGGCACTTAATATTAGCAAACTTAATTTCTTTTAAACAGTTCTCCTCTTTTCAAAAAAAATTTCCGGAAGATTGCCTTAAAGAAGCAGTAAAATTTTATCCATGCCTCAATAAAAGCAGACTACGAACTGAATTAAGCGTTCTATATTCTAGAGAAGAATTTAGGCAAAATATAGAAGTCGGTGCTGTAGATCTGCTAGGTCTTTTGCTGAATGGATTAAGCGACACCTTTAATGAAGTTGTTAAGCTTTTAAAAATTGTCATTACAATCCCAATGACAACGTCCGAAGCGGAACGCCAGTTTTCACGGCTGAAGAGAATAAAAACTTTCCTGAGAAATACAATGAAAGAAGAAAGATTAAATGCCCTTACTATGTTATCTTGTGAAAAAGAATGTATATATGATTTCCCAAACTTTAATGAAAAAGTGACAGAACTGTTCTGCAAGTCAAAGACACGTAAAATGGACTTCGTTTATCGTCAGATGTAATTAAACTGTGTAGTGTAATATTTACTATTCCCTCAAAACAAACTCTACAATGAACAGTACCTGTCTGGAACAGTATGTCGGTGAAATTTATAAGGATTGGGTAAGCGTTTTTGTATTACACTTTTTAATTTTGAAATTATGCACTCCCTATGTGAACCACCCCGAGCCGCCACTGAGATATAATGTTGTTATTTGACACGCCGATGGACGCCGTGGATTTCGCAATACTACATATCGTACCCTTTCAATATTATCTGGCATAAGTCTCGCTGGAAATTTTCTACGAATATTCACTTTCATTAAACCGTCGATGCCACTGTAAAATTCTGTTTCCTGTAGAAAGCCTACCACGTCTAGAAATAAAATATTCTCGTCTAAATTGACGTTGAAACTCCATCTGTAACATAAAAAAAGCGTTGATGCACGGGTCTGGAATTCATGGGTACTAAAAATGCTTAACATATAACTTTTTGCCCAGTACATTTTCTCTCAGACCATTTCGTTACCTCCAACACACAAATGTACAGTATCCTCTTAAATTAGTTATACAGAAATAACATCTAATTGTGACGAAAGTATAAATTTTATTGAACTGAATAATAAAGTAAACAATTCAGCAAACCAGTACATCCCGGAGTGATTAAATGAACTTGAAGAACTGTACACATGATATTCTGTGAGTGGCGATAATGACCTAGCTGATCAAATTCTTAGTCAACTAGATGAGGCTCGAAAAGTAAACGGAGGGAAATGACCGAAAACATGAGTTTTATTCACTCCAGTAGAAAAAGCTGGTCGCTACTTAGAAAACTAGCTACAGCAGACCGATTTTCATGTGACCGGTTAGAAGTACCGCCATCGAGATGCGCACGAAATTCATAGGTAGGGGAACCTCTGGCATTCAGTGTTTTACATCGTTTTAAGCGATAAACACAGTAGTGCAGTGCCGTATTAAGGTAGTGAGTAATGGAGTTTAAAAGTAAATTAAATAAATGTGTTTTACACAAACTCGTGAAGTGATCTCAAATGCATTTAAATATATGCAAGAAGAAAAAACTTCAGGGGTACTCAAAATTCCACTGGATCAGTTATAAGAACGCGTTATTGCCGCAACGGGTGTTTCTGAGAGAAGTATTAGAAGAAAAAAGTGAAATAAACGCAGGTGCCGGTTCATCTTTTACATCGCCAAAGAAAAATAAAAAAAAACCAAGCCCAAAACCGACTTAGACGATGCAGATAAAGGTGTGCTGCGTAGAACAATTTTAAATACCTTTACTGTTGACAAAATTGTGCCTACAATGCCGAACATTCTAAGAAAATTTAAAGAAACAGGATACACTGGAGGAATAGATTCTCTTCGGAAAGTAGTAAAAGACATGGGCTTTCGTTGGAGAAAAACAAAAACCAACAGAAAGTTGTTAATGGAAAAGCACGACATTCGTCAGTTAAGAGTGTCTTATTTGCGTACCATTCAAAGCTACAGAAATGAAAAAAGACCGATTATATATATGGATGAAACTTACATCCACAGTTCTCATACCGTGGCTACTTGTTGGAGTGACAATTCCAATGAAGGATTAGCAAGGCCTATATCAAAAGGTCTAAGACTAATTATTGTTCATGCTAGCTGCGAGATGGGATTCATTCCGAATGCTAAATATGATTTTTAAGTCTAATACCACAACGGGAGATTATCATCACGAGATGAATTATGAAAATTACAAAATATGGTTGTTAGAAAAATTAATTCCAAACCTGCCTCCAAAGTCTGTCCTAGTAATTGACAATGCTCCTTATCATAATGTCCAAAAAGATAAACCACCGAATTCTAATAGCAGGAAATCAGTTATGATAGACTGGTTAAGGTCTAAAAATATTTACTTCGACAATAACATGCTCAAGCCCGATTTATATAATATTATTAAAGTACATAAGCCAACATTTAAAACGTTGGAGATAGATGAAATGTTAATACAACGTGGCCATAGTGTTTTGCGATTACCGCCATACCACCCAGATTTAAATCCGATTGAGTTAGTATGGGCATCTCTTAAACAATAAGTGGCACAAAAAAATGTATCATTCACTATTAGATATGTTCAACAGTTATGTGATAACTTTTTTGATGAATTTAGTGCTGCTGAATGGAATAAATGTTGTGACCACGCGATAAAGTGGGAGCAAAAGTTTTTGGAAGCGGAACCTCTCATAGACGAAGTTACAGACCAGTTCATTATTAATTTGGGTGAAGACTCTGAATCGGAGAGCGAAGAGGAAGTCAGTGATAGTGATTCTGCATAACTTTTTATATAATTATATGTATAATTTACCGTAATTTTTTTGAAACTTAGTTATTGTTCATTATTGTTTTCTCCTATAATTATTTTTGAGTATTTATGTATTATTTCATATTGTAATTATTATTTTCATTGTTATTTGCAATAATATTAGTATTAATAATATTCTTTTCTCCACGACTATTAAATAATGTTATTACAACACTCGCCTACGCTCGTTGAAGAATATACTGTTCTTTTGTACATATAGAAAGTTTACAATGTGATTATAATGAGAAAGAGATTAGCATAAACATTATTTGCCAATAATTCAGTTAGTTATCCAAATTAGTTTTACTTAATCCTAAGCCTTTCTACCGTTAAGTGTAGCTAACAATCTTATTCAGTCATCCCCTTAATGTGATGTTAGTACGCTATTAGCTAGTAGGTAAGGTAAGACAATTTAATTAAACATGTTACATGAAACTATGCGTTTTATTTTACTTCTATTTGCCTTAATTTAGTGAAATACAAACCATTATAAACATGTTCAACAATGTGATTTTCTGAATTTATCCCTTACTACGTCCCAATGCACGACTCGCACAAAGAGTTTCCATTTAATTTTTCCGAATACTGTCTCTATCTAACACTGACCCTTACTTGACGCACGTACAAATTCTCTCACCGGCCACATGAAAATCGGTCTGCTGTACTTAGAAAACCAGCAAAAAAACTTCCCCAACTTTATAGTTGAAAGACTGCGAAATATTTCAAAAAATGTGCCTGTCGACAGAGTTTTTGCGATATTAAAAGAGAAATTAAGGATACCATTTCTGGCCTCCCTCAGAATTCGCAATAGTCATCTCCTTTTTATATTGAAGAAATCAATTCGGCTATTGCTCGGCTCTAGTTAAGAAAAGCTCCTGGTGTTGACTTGTGTCTTTCTTGAATTCATCATCAAATCTTTAAATGGCTTCCCGAAAAATGTTAAGAAACTTATCTTAGATTCTGGACACATCCCTAATAACGGAAAGCAAGAATCCTAGCAATATTAAAATCTGGCTAAGTCTTCCGAAAAACCTGGAAGCTACAAAACTATAGGTCTCTTGTTTGTTTGCTATAAACATCTAGAACGACTTATCTACAATAGAATAGCGTCCACCGTCGACGAGATTATTAAGAAGGAGTAAGTCGGTTTCAGAACGGGAAGGAATTGCTGTGATCAAGTCTTGGCGTTAAGAATGCATTTTGATACAGGTTTTCAGAAAGGCGTGAAATCATCCGCTGCTTTTGTTCATCTCTCCAATGCCTATAACACAGTCTGGAAGAATGTAATGTTTTTTAAATTAAAAAGAAATCATTCCATGTGTTAAATTAGGCAAACTTATCCAGAATATGCTAAGCAATTGCCAAATCGCAGTCTAGCTAAACAATTGTACTAGAAACGGCAAAAACCTTGAAGAATGGCGTTTCTTAAGTCTCGGTTCTGGCTCCTCTAATGTTCAACATTTACACCAATAATCTTCCACCCACAAAATCACGGAAATTTCTATATGTAGATGACCTGGCTTTATGCATCCAAACCAAGAAATTAGAGGATGGAGAATTACAACTTACTGAAGGTCTACGAGCTTTAGATGAATATGATAAGAAACGACGCTTGCAACCATTCAAAATCCGAATCATGTGCCTTCCATGTGTGTAACAAAGAAGCTGACAAAGAGTTGAATGTTGAATTTAGTGGTAGTCATATCAACCACAACCCCCATACTAAATATCTGGGCGTAACGTTAGACCGGTATCTGATGTTCAAGCAGCACCTCTATAAAACTAGTCAATAGGTGATGACTCGGCATAAAATATTACATAAACTTGCAAGCAATTCATGGGGAGCAAATGGGGAGATTTTGCGTACGGCAGCCATTGCTGGCTTATTTTCCTGCTGAATACTGCTGTAGTATCGAAGCTCTCATACCAAGCTAGTAGATGTTCAACTTAATAATACAACGAGGATCGTCACCGGTACTGTTAGATCCACTCCTAGTCTCTGGTTACCGATTCTTTCTAACATTGGCCCGCAGGATATCAGACATCTCACTGCAGCACAGAATGAATGGGCAAAGATTTCCAATAACATCTTCCCATATAAGATGATTTTGAGACCATCCTCAGGGCTCGGATACGGAAGTTCAGCATCCTATCAATGTGAATGATTGTTGGATAGCCCTCTTCGAACGAAAGCCTGAATTGAGGAATAGAGATTTAATTTCTAATCCTTCAAAACCTCTGACGACTGACTGTCAACAAACTTATGTGGCCTGGAAATGATGTCCTAGTTTCCATATTCATTATGCAATTTATAATATTTAATATGATGTCGATGTACTGATTTGAATCATACAATGTTATATTGATGACTTAGGGATGATCATATGTCCCGACAACAAGTGTTTGTTATCCCTTTCAGCTATACGAGTATAAGGAACTATTAGAGAATTACTTCTCTTTACGAGTAGCGATAGTTTGGCATATTGTCTTTAATATTTCATTTAACTGGTGATTGGTTTCTCTTTTTATTTTGTATTCACATTCTACAGTCTAATAATAAAGAATAATTTTCTAATTATTTTTTTGGAGTACATTACGGATAATACAAGAAGAAGTTTGCCACATTTTAGTTTGGGCCAAGTCATTTTCGTCAGGTTGGCCGCGAGATATTCAAATTTGTACACGTCTTTGATTTCATCCCCATCATTTATTAGTACTTCAATTGAACTTCAGAGATCGCCATCATATTCTGATTTTATTAGGGTAGTTTGTGTGTTGTCTTTCGAATATGAATTCAAGAGCGTAAGGGGTCTGAATCAGAACCAGTAGATCGTATGTGAAACAAATAATAAGGCGAGCGACCTTATATCGGCAATGGCACGCTACTACAATATATTTTACAATTCCCTCGAGCTGTTTTTTTACGTATAGATTAGAAAGAACGGTAGACATATTGCGTCCTCGCCTAAGGCCTTTTCTTTCTGAGGTCTCTTTTGAAAATCTGCACCTTATCTTGAATTACATAGTGTCTTTCCTATATGTTTTAAGTATACTTCATCGTAGAAATTACTTCACAGGTGGAATAAATATTTTTATAAATAACACTTTACCGTTTTTGAAATAAACAAACTAATGTGTTGAATATTGATATTAAGAAACAATACACAATCAAACATTCCATCAAGATCATTAACTTGATTTATTTATTTCGAAGTCGTTGATGTTTTGCATAAATGTTAGCATTAGTTTACAGCCTATTCTTTTGATCATTTTTAGGTACAATTTTGCAAGATTTAAATTAAAGGATAAAGAGATACAACTTCTTTTTATTGTTGTGAAAATTCTGCGCAAGATTTTTTTAGGCTGTGATTTTTCACTATTTTGAACGAGGTTTAAAAGTCACAAGTTTAAAATTTAATGTCAGCTTTTAGTGAAAATAGTTCTTCTTTACCTATAGTTATAGTTACTGGTTTCGTGAATTTATACCCATAAGGTGTATATTAGCGGATAAATTAAGATCTAGACCACTTGCTGTAGTTGTTTGTGCTGGAGGCATTACTGCTACAGAAAAACTAATTAAGAGAAATCGGAATATCAGCCTTAGAGAGATTAAAGAAGAATTAGACATTAGATAACACTAGGCAACAGATTAAATACTTTTATCCAACACCTCCTAATAATAGACCTATAACTATGGCGATTTTAAATCAATTATGTAGCTTATAACTCACTAGTGAGTTAAAAACATAATTTATCTCATTAGTGAGATAAAACAAGGTGAAATTTAGATCGCATAGAGACATTCAAGCTGCTATAGTATTAACACATTTATATTAATTCTAAAGGGTAAACAATAGCAACTAATTAACATTTACATTAATATTAAAGTTGAAGGAAATCCTCTTTGTATCTGACTCTGCATTCAGGTTATTCGAATTTAGAGTTATACTAGAAGACGTATTTGAAGTATCCTGAACAGAAATTTGATGACCAGAAGTCGAGGACGTTAGACTGTCTGGACCTTGTATCTTTCTGGCTATATTAATCTTGTTGGATACTGAATCTTGTATATAACCTTCTACCACAATGTACGATTTCCACCCACCATGTCGTTTAACTGTTGTAATATCAGCTCCTGCGTTTGCCAGAAGAGATGCTGATGAACGTCTCAGACTATGTCCTGTATATAATTGAGCTTCTGGTAGGTTCAGGAAAGATGCAACTTTCTGAGGTATCTTAGAAATGGTGTTAATTCCAACTGGCTGGATAGTGCATTTTTCTTTCTTGTAATTTAGGAAGAATCTGCCATGTGGAATACCTTTTGGTCTCATACAGACATATTTTCTGTAGAGGTCAAGAATATCTGTTGTAAATCCTTCTGCCATAACAGTGAAACTTCTAGATACGTTTGTCTTTGTGTCAGGTATCGAAACATACAAGTATCCTCCTTTATCTTCTATATCGTCAACTTTCAGCTTAGTTATTTCATCACAACGACACGCACCTGATATACCCATTATTAAGGCAACCTGCATAGAATACACGAACGAATAATGAATAAATACTTTGAATTAAATATAAGAAAATAAATAATTCCTTCATTATCAAATATTTATTGTTAGGAGCCTCATTCAGAAACTTCTCTATATGTAGCCTCTCCAAGATTTTCGCCTTTTTGGACTTGTGGGTTCTTGCCTCACTCTTCAAATAGGAAATCAGTTTTCCGTATTTCGATATGTCACTATCCATATACACTTTCAAAGTACTTCTTAACATGGAATACTTCGTCCACAATGAAGAAGGTGCTATTTTCCTTCTATAAATATGGAAATACGCCAGCATAACTTCTTCGTTAATTCCAGTGATACTTTGCTGTTTTCTCATTTCTTCAAAATGACGAAATTCTTTGTCGTAATTATCCTTCGATTTGTTTGGCAGTAATTTATAATATGCTGCTTGAGCTTCTTTCTTAACTTCTAGCGGAATGAAAACAGCCTCTTGCAGCTCTTCCATTACCATCAACTTTTAACTGCAGTATTATTAATCAATCACTAATTTTGTTTGCTTGTTAATTTGCATTATTTATTCTCCATAGTAACTGCATTACTGTATATGAACTTTTTGCATTAGTCGTTTATAATTTACATTTGACATGGAACGTCAAATTTATAATTTAAATTTGACATGGAACGTCAAATTTATAAAACATTAAAAGCCATTTCGAACAGATCTTAAGAGGTGTTGGATAAAGTTTTGTATTGCACACGTGTGTTAATTACAAATAAGTCACTTGAGAAAAGTAGCTCACTCGTCCTAGGGGACTCGTGAGCTAAACATTTTCTCGCGTGACTTATTTGTAACATAGCACACTTGTACAATAAATAACTATTTTTCACTGGGTTTGCAGTATGTAATTATGAATCGTCACCTTAAAGCCAATTGAGGTGTATAAATAAAATTGTTACATCACGTCAGCTTTAGTAGTGAAAAGCATTTATTAATTTTTATATGAAGGAGTGACATAAATTTTTATTTTACATTAGAAAATATTTTTTTTTGAAGGATTGGCTTTCCTCTTGTAGTCAGTAATCGCAATATCCCTCTAGAGGCCCCATGAGTAGTCGCACGCATGGCTGGTTCCCATCTACCCTGATAACGCTTCTCCAACTCTGCAATTTCTGCAAAATGTTTTCCGTGTTCATCATTTACTAAACCCATGTTATTCGGAAAGAAACTTAAATGGGAGTGAAGGAAATAGATTTTCAACGACATGTTGCATCCTAATTTGTGATAAGCATCTAGCACCCCAATTTTATTGTTAACACATGTTGCATTGTTGACAGACCAAGCAAGAAAAACGTAAATTTTCCAAAACAGAATGAATACAAAAAATCAAGGTATAAAGTCTCTTGAAGCATCCGTAATTAGCGCTTACAGCCAAAATGAAAGGTACACATAAGAACTATACCAGCTAGACAACAATAAAAATGCACTAAAAAGACGAATAATCTATAAAAGAAATGTTAATTACATCTTACTCCAATATCCTTAATTAAATTGACTTCCTTAAAAATTCTATTTGAAATAATAGCCAAAACATAGGCACAATTGTGTCATTAAAAATGCAATTATAAATAGGAAACAATTATACCATACGGAAATTATATCTATATGTCGAACCTTTCAAAAGAAAATAACAAAATGAACTAAAAATGTAGGCAGGAAAAACAACCCTTGACAACTTGTAAAATATAAAAAAATCCATGAGTGTCAGGCAATTTCTGTTTTTAAATTCGTTTTTAGGGTGCCGAAATATATCAGAAGGATTTTCTATGTCACAAAATGTATGTTTAACATTTCTATAATTGTCAATATCTTAGCATTAGATATTAAATATGAGTTCAGTGTTTGATAGAAATAATTAGGAAATAAAAGTCTCATTTGGTTACTTGGTGATCATATGACTGTTATTTACTTTGTAACAATAAATTTGAAACAATCGCTGTCCTTATTCAGAGGAGTTACAAATTATTTCATCAAGCCTAATTTGATATCGAGGGGTAAAAAAGTACATTTGAAGGGGAAGGCCCATACTACACGTTTTTTTCTCCAGGAACTAAATTGCTCCTCTGTGGCCAATTTTTTCTGGTCCAATACTCTGATCTAGGCCTCTCTCTCCCACTCACAGAAGCAGGGATATTTAGTAAATCCCGCTTGCTGGCCTAGATGAATAGAGATCTGTTATAGTTTATTTTCCTTTGTTTTAAAAGTTTAGCGTGGATTAAGTTAAATCGCCCTGTATCTAAATTTTACATTTAAGATTTAGTACGTTATATCCTTTGATATCGGCTGTGCCCTCTGTATGGTATGTGTAGACCTTCAACAAAGCCGCTCTTCGCGCGGGTGTCTTGCGAGCATTTCTGTTTGTACAACCAGTGAATAAGGTTTTTTGTAGACCATACCACCTGTGTCGTCTTACACACGTTGAGGTATATTGTACAACTTTTTTTTGACGCAGTGAACTTGAAAATTCTCGCCAATATTTTATTTGCTATAATTACGATTCCGAATTTTAATGCTAATTAAAACGGCATTTAACCTTTGTTTAATTCGTATATGTATTTGGTACAGAGTAACCAAGTACCTACGTATACTTGCTTCTTATGCGATTTACGCAAGGTGTAAAAGAATTTATTTCCTTATTGTACATTTATCCAAATAATTAACGCTCATATATTTGATATTTAAACATTTGTAAAATTAATGATCAAATTTAGATGATTTCACGTAATAATAATTTTGAATTTTTAATCGATGGTTAATTGGTTGATTTCAAGTTCATTTTTTAAAAATTTTGCAACAACTTTGTGAGATACTAGAGTTATATATATATATATATATATATATATATATATATATATATATATATATATATATATATATATAAAATAAAAGTTGTTGGGGAATCCGGCAATAAAAACCTTTAGTTAGTCAATTAGAGTCCTTTATTTTATACCTTATATTTCGCTCTGTAGATTTAGAGCTTCATCAGAGGTCACTTTAATCAAAAGAAAATACAACATTAGCTAATTTAGTCTCCTAATTATAAGATCAATACTTACAAAAGCGAAACTATTTTTTGTGAGAGATATAACATTTTTAAAAAAACAAAACCTGTAGAGAAACAAGAAGTCCACGTAATACAAATAAAACTTTATATTAATTAAAAATTGTTACTTTAAAAGCTTATTGTTATTACATATTAAAACCATTTAAAAAAATTATTATTTTTTCAACAAACACATCTAAAAAGAAACACACACGTAGTAAAGAACTACTTGTCTTGATGTAAATTACATTTTAACAATTCAAGTGTCGACAAGGTAGTGTATTAAATTTTCGAAACCAATGTCATACTCGTATATGCAAAACCTATGATAAAAGTACAGTAGGTGAAAAACAAGCAATGTCAAGGTTAACGATATATATACAGATGTTCAAAAGTTGCGTGCTTAATTTCAATAATGTGCAGGCTACAAACAGGTTAAACTTAATTAAAAAGAAATTGCAAAATTAAAATTATAATCATATGAAAAAATTGTGGAAGGACAAATGTGTTAAATGACATCAATAGAGTTAATATTCTGTGTATTTTGATGACTTGAGTTTTTGATATGAGAAAAAGTCAGTAAAAAGCATATATTGCGCTTAAATTATTTGTGTCAGATCTGAAATTCATAGCGTTAGGATTATTATTGATCTCAACCATCTCCAAAAACTCCCAACATTTTAAACTATTAACTCTCTGGAGGATTTTAACATTCTCAAAATTTGGGTTGTGGTTGTATTTGATCATATGTGAGGACAAAGCACATCTGCTCTTCCCAGTTCGAACGTCGATCTTATGTGTGGTAAGTCTGGTTTTTAACCAAGTTGAGGTATGACCTATATAAACTTTGTTGCATTCATTGCAAGGAATGCTATATACAAAATTCGACTGGAAAGGCAAAGGTGTCAAGTCCTTAGTTTTACTAAAATAAGTACGTAACGGATTGTAGTTATAAAAACCCAATTTTATATCGTCTGTGGCGAGGACGCTAGGGAGCCGCTCCGACACCCCCACAATGTAAGGAAATCTGTAATATTTCACAATTTTTGGCTGGTCTTTGTTGGTAAGGTCTGCGCTCTGACCGTAAGTAGCTGGAGTGGAAAAAATGAGTCTGCTAATCAAACCCCGAGGGTAACCGTTGTTTGCAAACATTCCATCCAACAATCGAAGGTTTCGCTGTCTGAAGGACGGGTGGCTTATCCTAGTCACTCTCCGTTTCATGCCCAGAATGAGGTTTATTTTTTGGCTTTTTGAATGATTGGAGTGGTAGTTTAATAATCTATTAGAATTACTAGGCTTTCTATACCAGTCTATTAATATTCTGTTGCTATCCCTAATGACTTTGGTGTCTAGGAAAGGTACACCACCCCCACACTCGCGTTCAAGGGTAAATTATATGTCAGGATGGAAGGAGTTGAATATTCCCAAAACGTTGTCTATTTCAGATTTCGGCAAAGCGCAAATCAAATCATCAACATATTTATGTATGAAGGCGAATGTAAATGGTAAAACTTTGAGTATATTATCTAAACAGAAATCCATCACTAGGTTGGCAAGGATCGGGCTGAGCGGTGAGCCCATAGGTAAACCTGAAATCTGCGTATAAGATTTATTATTAAAACTGAAATAGCTATTGGTAAAAATAAATCTCAATAATGAAAAGAAAGAATCATAAGATAGATTTGTCACATCTGATATCTTATGCCAATTGGTGTTTAGTACATGTAAGACTAAACTAGTTGGTATACTGGTAAATAAAGATACAACGTCTAAAGATATTATCTGGAAGTCATTAGGTAATATATAGTCTTGGTATTTGTCAACAAAGGTGAAAGTATCGTCAATGTCATAAGGACTATTATTTTTTTTATTTATTTTTTTTAAGCAATTTGAGAGGATATCCGCAACAAACTTTGATATATTGTAACAAGGGGAGCCCGTGTATGATACTATAGGTCTATAGGGAACATATATATATATATATATATATATATATATATATATATATATATATATATATATATAAATAATCTACTTCTTAGCCGTACAATTAATATATATATCATTTGAAAGGCACTTAAGGCATTCTAAACAACCCGGCCGAAAGTCCTTGGTAGCGCAGAGGATAGAGCATTAGTCTAGAGAACTAAAGGTTGTGGGTTCGAGTCCCACCTAAGGACAAAATTTTTCAATAAGAATTTTCGTATAATTAGCGTTGTAATTGTAGATAGCAATATTTACATTTCGCATTACTTCGCGAAATAACATTCTAATTTAAATATTTAACATAACCGAAATTTCAAGATTTATCGAATAATATATGTATATATATATATATATATATATATATATATATATATATATATATATATATATCTATAATTATTTCTTGACCTTTGTATGTTATAGTAGATTAAATTAGTCGGCGATTTAAGTCTGTCATTTAGTCTGTCATCACGTTATCATAGGCGTGCAATCAGATCTCTGTAAATTGTAATTTTTATTAAATTTTATTACTATACTTGTAAAATACTGTGAGTGTAATACCAAATGTAAGGTTCAACAACAGATCTGCGGTCGAACTACGAATTTTGTTCCTAAATTAATTGTGCGTTACGACTACCGATTTCGACAGCTAACCCAACATCTTTTTTACACCAGAACTGCCACTGTGCGCGATAGGTAGCAAATCACCAGAAACACTCCATTTATGTTCCACATACCTTACCTTCTTCAGCAAAACTTTCAAAGGATCGTGCGATTCTTTTAAATTAACTAAATGACATGGCGACAATTTTTTTTTATAGACTTGTATTATTACAACTGTTAATATCTATAGCAGCCATTTCTGAAAAAAAATGTAGCCTGATAAACAAAACCAGGGCTGGCTTAATAGTTTCCATCAGGTACGGAATCAGAAAATATCAACAATTTTCATTCAGAAAAAATTCTAACCTTTAGTGTATCGTAACGTATGTACTTCTATATTATAGTAGTTTATACAGCAAGTTAATAATGATGGTTATTATTCCCGAGAGCTGAATTTACGAACCGAGCCGCAAAGCAACTAGGGAGTAATTCAGCTCGAGAGAATAATAGTCATTATTACGAGTTAGTATACACTATTTTATCTACGACTAACTGAAAATTACTAAAAGAAAAACAAACATTATACATTACACGTTTGACAATTAGAATGTCCGGGTTTGTTTATCGTTACTATGGTAACGCTGGTAAGATTATGTTTTATTGGCGGAACGCAGGGAATAAGGAGACACAACGTTATCATTATTCCCTGCAACGTGCCAATAAGAACGGTCGCATTTCATTATTAACTAATAATCAATAATATAATACCTACTTTATTGTTTAGTCGTAGATAAAAGATTTTTTAATGTTACTAAATCAGCATATTAATTTAAATCCCAAAACACATATATTTTGCATGAGAATAACATGTTATGTTTCAATTTACATACAAAACGAAACGTATTTGAACAGAAATTGCTTTCCTCCCGAAACTCGGTTAAACTAAACAAAAACACAAATTATGTACGGTGGAGCGTGAATCAAACAAATATTATTACTGCTTTCCCTGTATTGTTTATTTGTTTGTAGGTTCCGCTCCAACATTTTCTGAGTGTCCACTAATATTGGCGAACCCCTTTCTTGACCACATCCATAAAGGTGCATCTTTTATGAAATTGGCAGTCAAGTATGCCCGTTTTGTATTCGTATTCTCATAAATATTCTATGTAAGGCGCAACCACAACAGATACGTTAGTTTCTTGCTAAAATAGGTAATGTAATTTTTGAATAAAGGACGCCTACGTGTAAACGTGGGTGTTTAAATGTCAGAGAATGCGTAACATAATACAATCCCGTTTCATATAATAAAAAATTTAATATGTGTATTGCGGTTCACTTGAACTATAGACTAACATAATATAAATAAATGAACTTAATATGCTGAAAGTATTGATTTCTGTATAAAAGTTCTCTTAGTTTTTCGTTACTCGTTTTTTCTAATTAATTATTTTTATTGAAATGTAATTAATCAGGATGAACATGTTACTGCGTTGCCCTCATATACTTGGCATAACGAAAAGTTGTAATCATTAGAGTAGGGACGCATCAGGCTGAAATTACGATGGACTATCATATAAATACCATCATATAAATAGTCTATAACATTGAATCCCAAAGTGGTCCAGGTGGACCCCCAGGGGTCCACGGGAGACTCGACGGGGGTCTATTTTGGCGTGACCAAAAAATGGGGGTTCACAATTCGTAAGCGGGGGTCCACGAAAATTTATCTGATTTCGATATTATTTCGAAATTTTTTCGATAGTGAAGAACTAAAATGTTGGCTTGAGTTCACCTATCAATGTAGGCAGATAATATTTTAAGAAGCTCAGCGACTGTTACTTGTAAAACTTGCATATTCCATATTCAGTACAACGTGTCGAGACTTGCAAAGCGCTGCCGCTGCCACCGTCCGCAATGCTTATTCAGACGTGCAAAAGGACGAAGTACGACTTGTGGTGTGTGTGCTTGCAATTTTGCATAAACTTCTTCGATTCTTCACCAATATAAATACGACTGCCACGGATAAACGTTACTTATTTGTTTCTAGAATTTCGAAAAGAAAAGTAAAGTAAAGTGAATCGATGTTAGTGTTTGCCACTGTCGGAAAAGTAAGTACTTACCTGCCTATTTGTTATACATACTTTTATTTTATTTATTATTTATCTATTTATTTTACAATTTATTGTACACGTAAGTAAACAAAAAATGGATTGCGGGCATCTTACAATATCTCATTACTTATAACGAAATCTGGAAAATCGCACACCATTGGAGAACAGTTAATTATATCCGCTGTTGAAGAGGTTTTAAAAACTGTTCTGCACAAATCTCCATTTGACATACTCAAAAGAATTCCTTTGAGTAACAACACTGTACAAAGACGTATTGACGAAATGAGCTCTGATATTGAAAGTTTCTTGTGTAGTTATCTGCAAACAACTCATTTTTCTATTCAACTGGACGAGTCAACTTTACCTGGTAATGAAGTATTATTATTGGCATATGTTCGATTTGTTATGGATGAAGAAATTCATGAAGAGCTACTACTCGCGAAAACTTTGGAGACGGACACTAAAGGTGAATCAATATTTAATGTCCTGAGTGATTTTTTTAAGGAAAAATCGATTCCATTCACAAACGTTATTTCGGTGGCAACAGATGGAGCTCCTGCCATGGCCGAGCGATGTCGTGGGTTTATAAGCCATCTTAAAAGAATTATACCAGAGGTAACTGCAATTCACTGTGTCATCCACCGACAACACCTAGTAGCGAAAAATTTGAGTGCTAAATTGCGCCAATCGCTTCAATTTGTGATTAATGCAGTTAACAAAATAAGAAGCAATGCATTGAATACGCGTTTATTTGCACAATTGTGCGATGAAAATTATGAAGATTTCCAACGGTAGCTCTTACATACTGAAGTACGCTGGTTGTCGAAAGGTGCATTTTTAACAAGATTTTTCTCACTTTTTGAATCAGTTTTAGAGCTTCTGGAAAGTAAAGATGCAGATTTAAAAGAAAACCCAATCAATTTGAAAGCAGACATCGCGTATTTGACAGATTTGTTCAAAAAATTTAATGACATTAACTTATAATTACAAGGGGACAGCCTCAATTTAATAAAAACAAAGGGTGTAATTTCAGCTTTTCTTGGAAAATTGAAATTTATGAAGCAAAATATTAGTCGGCGCGAATTTTCCCAGTTTTCAAACTTGTCACAGGTAGAATGCCTTGATGAGGATATTCACACATACGTTCAACATTTAATTGCCCTGCATGATGACTTTAAAATTAGATTTGAAGATATTCTGACGATGGAAATACCACCATGGATCATAAATCCACTTGATGAAACGGAAGTGGAGAATGTGATATTACAAGAGGAGCTACTCGAGCTTAGCACTAATGAGGAACTGAAGGTGAAATTTAAAAGAAGGTATCAAACATTTTGGCTGCAGGCAGAAATACCCGAAAAATATCCTGGACTGTGGTGACTTGCGAGAAAGCTTTTGATAGCGTTTCCCTCGTCATATCTTGTCGATAAAAGTTTTAGTGTCGTTACAAACCTTTTAACAAAAAAAGGAGCAGATTGAATATCACAGAACGGGGAGATTTGCGGTTGTTCCTAACAAAACTGAAACCAAATATTGATAATTTGCTGTGGATCCATCAAGTACATCCCTCCCACTAAAATTATGACTATTTTGTGATTGTCATTGTAGAAGTTACGTTACGCTATTAATATTTAATTTTAATTATTTATTACTGTTATCATATTACAATGTAATATGCTAACAATAATAATTAATATTGTAATAATTACATATTTGAATAAATACAACACAAGGAAATATACTATTTTTCTTTTTATTTTTACCACTCCGAATGGGGAGTTTTCTAAATAAAATATGTGAGAATTGATTGGTTTCTTGTGCTGTGAGTAGATGTCAAAGGAGTAAAGTTGGATGGAATCACATTTTTGATTGGCTAACTTTACTTTTTCGACATCCACTCACAGCACAATCAATATTAATTAATCAATAACTCAGCCGCAATGCAAATTTCCATAGTTAGATCTAATCTTCACATTTTTTGTCGAGTTTTGGGAATATGGTAGAAATGTAGCTGCAGGGGGTCCACCGGAACCAGCAAAACCTTCAAAGTGGTCTATGAGAAAAAAAAGTTTGGGAGCCTCTGGTCTATAACATCGCTAAGTACAACACGCTGTTATTAAATAGCACTATTCATTCGGCTAACCGCAAATCTTTTTTTGTCGTTGAATTGTGACGCAATTACTTCAATATAACACTTAAATTCCTTTCCTCAAGGGCGTAGATAGAAGCGTGAGGAATTTGTATAATTTATTTTATTTATTAGTTAATATTTCGTTAGATAAATAAAGTACGGTGAGTTAGTTTCTTCTTTTCATTGTTTTAACTGTACCTATGGATAAGTGCCGCCGAAACTGTCAATATATTTGGACAGAGTGTGGCAAATGTTGTAGCTGTAACGCATATGTAATAGCGACAAAAGTTATAAATACAGTGGTTGCGGAAACTGTAGCTAAAACGATTTATGAGAATATGCATGAAATGATTTATGATGATGATTTATTCGGACGACACGACAAAGAAAAAATATAAGAACAAATACTCTGGTCTTCTTCCATATTAACCTTGTATTTAGAATTCTTACAACTTTGGAAAAAAATAAATTAGCAAATTTCTAAGTATGTATTAGGTAAATGTAAATTTTTTTTTGTGTAAGCTGTATTATCTCAAATATTACATCTTCAATTTATGTATATTTAAATTACAGATATTTCAGTATGTTTGGTTTATAAATGGGTACAGCATTAATCTGATTACAAGTAGATTGAACAAATATACAATATAGTTGACCCTTTTGAGAATCTAACTTTCCTCTAAATGAACGGTGGACCTCAGTAACGTATATAATAACCCAATTCTAATGAATAGTAGTTTATTCAACTTCGAAACAAAGGTGAGCCATGGGAAAAAATAAAATTCACCGTCCCGAATGAGTTTTCTTCGCAAATACTAATGTAATAAAATCCCACTAATCCAATCTAATTTTACCGGAGATCTGTTGGGATTATCGAATTTTCGAATTAATACCTTAATAATTACTTTTTGTTTCACGTTAACCGTCATTACTTTATTCTAGTCTGTTTGGATTAAACGAAATACAGGACTTAAAAATAAATATACGGAACCAACAATATTCTCACATTGTTCTTCAAACTACACTAAAAGTATTTAAAGAAGTTTATAAAAGAATATGGTTAAATTTACACGGTTTTTGTAAAGGTCATATTTATTTTAAAATAGGGGTTGCTGTCGTTTGATTATTTCAAAATTTTTTGAAATTTTTTTGGAAAAATTATGTAACGCCTTGTTTTATATTTTTTTTTGTAGCAGCATAAGCTTCCGCCTCTATTAGAAACGGAATAACGTATTGCTGTGTATCTTTCCAAAGCAAGGTAAATTAAATAGAGGTAATAGTAATGAAATGTATTTGAAATGGGCTGTATTTTAAATGCACTCTGTATGACAACTATAGACAGAACAAATTTAATGTTTTAATGTATAGAGCTTTTTATTTACACCTTTATAATAAGCATACGATGTAACTAAGCAGATCGTGTTTAAAAATGCATCTACGTTACATGGCAGATTCTGTGTTTAATATTCAACATCAATAGGTTACTGTTTCTATTACGATTTAGTTTTATAAATACTTAAAATTTAGAACAAAAACATGCATTAGGTACCAGAATTAATTTAAAGAGGATATAAAAGACCATTTACGGTAGTATAATTTCATGATTAATATCTATAACTAGTTAATTCTCTTTATAAAAGTATCCATTGTTTATATTGTGTCCTAGAGATACGTTTAATTTTAGTAATAGTAGGGTTTTTATTTGAAACCAAATAAAAACAAATTTATACTTTGACTGTCTAATGTATACAGACTGTCCCGTAAAAAACGCCAACATTCATAATTCCGTTATTTATTGTCCGGTTTTATTTAAACAAAAAGTAAATTTAATAGCATCAAAAACACTATAAGATAGCAGTGTTTTATTTGTTTTCAATTGTTTTCATTAATGTCAAACGACAGTCAAGTTTTTTATTTTAAATGGCAACATATATATTTTTGGCTATATTCGGGTTGTATTTTTTTTTTTCTGAATTCAACGATGTATAACATGTTTATTTTTGATAAACGTTTATTGCAAAAAAAAACTTTATAAATTTCATCTTTGTCTTCCATTATTTATAAATATTCGAATGTGTCATGAAACATTTGAAATGTAAGTATTATAAATATTACTATAAGAAACAAAACACTTTACAATAAATGTTGAAATTACCCGCCACCTTGTTTAACACATATCGCACATCTCATAATAATAAAAAATAAAAAAAAAACTTTATAAATTTCATCTTTCATTATAGTAGACTTGACCCAGGCCACTAGCATTATGTCAATGTGCCTTAAGTGTCAGTTTGACTTTATTAAGTTTTCTGTATTATCCTGTTTGAACGTTTTGCCGCAACAAAAAGCGTATTTTCGTTAAAAATGAATAACAATGAATTAACGGACATGTTACAAGTGTTCTTTGAATGTAATAAAAATCGCCTTCAAGCAGTTCGTCGGTACAGTGCTCGCTTTCCTGATAGAGAAGTTCCAGGTTCGAAAATATTTCAGAGAATTGAAAAGAATTTAAGAAATTATGGATCATTTACCAAACCAAAAACACAAAAACGGAAATTCTCCGAAGATAAGGAATTAGATGTTCTTCTTGCAGTACAGCAAAATTCGCGAACTTCGATTCGCGAAATTGCACATAATATTGGGGTATCAAAAACTACAGTTCATGGTATTTTAAGAAAACACAAACTTAAACCGTACATAGCTCGAAAAGTTCATGCATTAGAACAAAATGATCCTGGCCGAAGAATCCAGTTTTGTCGTTTTTATTTAAATGCATTAGAATAAGACCCGAATTTTTACAGAAGGATAATTTGGTCTGATGAATGCACTTTTAGCAACAACGGTATTTTTAATAGAAACATATATCGACAGTGGAGTGCAGACAATCCGAGATTTGTAATTGAAAATAATTTTCAAAGACGTTTCAACGTAAATGTTTGATGTGGCATTTTAGGTGATCAATTAATTGGGCCATTTTTCATAGATGGTTGCTTAAATCAAGAAAAATACTACACTCCACGAAAATCTCCAAAACTTTTTAGATGAATTACCTTTGGCAAATTTAAATAGAATATTTTTTCAACAAGATGGGGCTCCCGCCCACAACGCCAGAGTAAATACTGATTTGTTGAACACCCAATTTGGAAATAGGTGGATAGGAACATCCGGTCCTATCGAGTGGCCTGCGCGTTCACCGGATCTTACGCCCCTCGATTTTTGGTTGTGGGCTTATCTACAAGATCGAGTGTATTTAACAACTCCAGAAAATGTTGACATTTTAAGACAAAGAATTATTAACACTTGTCAAGAAGTACCTGCCGCTTGTCTTTTAAATGCGACCTTTGGAGTAATTAGGAGATGTGCGATATGTGTTGAACAAGGTGGCGGGCAATTTCAACATTTATTGTAAAGTGTTTTGTTTCTTATAATAATATTTATAATACTTACATTTCAAATGTTTCATGACACATTCGAATATTTATAAATAATGGAAGACAAAGATGAAATTTATAAAGTTCTTTTTTGCAATAAACGTTTATCAAAAATAAACATGTTATACATCGTTGAATTCAGAAAAAAAAATCCAATCCGAATATAGCCAAAAATATATATGTTGCCATTTAAAATAAAAAACTTGACTGTCGTTTGACATTAATGAAAACAAATAAAACACTGATATCTTATAGTGTTTTTGATGCTATTAAATTTACTTTTTGTTTAAATAAAACCGAACAATAAATAACGGAATTATGAATGTTGGCGTTTTTTACGGGACAGTCTGTATAACGAACCAGAATAACCTGAAATGTGTTTTAATAACATGATATCGTTCTTACGTCTTCAAATATCAAACGTTATATCTAATATCCATTAAAAAAATAGTTGTAAATCATCAATAAATGATTGATAATATTGATAGACCTTGGAAAGACTTTACAATGTTTAAGTAAAGCTTTATATGGTGTTTGATATCTATGAAGAAGATGTATCTTCATTTCAAACAATGTAAACAAAACAAACGTCAAAATTTTGCTTTGCACTCTGAGGTTATGTATCACTTAAATACACACTGTCAAGCAAAAACAAAGGCAAAACAGTGCATTGAAAGGAGAACGGTAATCTGACCTACTTTCAAACGTGACCTATTAATTTTTAGAAAATGAAAAGGTTAGATAATATTATGAACAGGATAAAGATAGGAGATGTACAATAAAAAACGATACTTTTATTTAAATTTTATAGGATTTAAAAACCGATGAAATTATAAGTATTACGGTATTTTCGCTATAGAATGAATCTGATTGACCACTAGATGCAACAAGACATTTGAAATTGGCAAAAGGAAACGGGTTTTGAAATGTAAAATTGAAAAAGGGCTTAAGAGAAGATTTTCTACATCTGAAAAAGTCGTTTACGTTACCAACTCTATATAAGGGAGTGGACGTTGAAGAAATGAGAATTCGAATTTATAAATCTCTATCACGAGTAACGTTCGCAGTTAATTTTTGAAAAATAATTCAATTTTTAAACTTTGCATTGAATTGTTAATTTTCCAAGCATTTTTAAGTTTAATTATTTGTAGAGTATTCATGTTTTATTCTATTTAATTTAATAATTAATTTCCATTTAAATTAATTTTCCTTTATTTCGTGATTTACAAAACATGTACCACGCTGAATTCGATAACCTATACAACGAAGAAAGGTTTGTATGAGATCCCGAAATACAGTAAATTTTAAATTTTTAATTTCAAAGATGTTAGCTGATATTCTCGCGGAGTACAACAGATGGCAGAAAGATCGCAACAAAGGGTCATCAATGTAAATGGCGATTATATAGTTTAATTTAAGTTAAGGCATTTGTGTAATATAGTCATTTTGAATTTTTAAAAATGAAATTTTCTTTCCAAACAACCTAATACTAATAATCTTTCCATTGAACCAAGGTGAATTAAATTTGTTTTATTGTAAGGCTATGTAACGATCAAAGAGGGAATAAAGTGTAATGTAAAGTTGTTTACAAGCTATCTCAAATTCTTTTATATTTTAGATATGAATGACCAGTCCATTTACAATAGTGCGTTATATAAATTCACGAAGTCAGCTTTTTTGAAATTGTAGATTTTTGCTATATTATTTGAAGTAGGCGTTATGGCCTGTCTTCTGTAGACTAATAAAAAGAGCGAGATGATATTGATCCTCAGATAATAATGACAGATCATCTCTTGGACTTTTCACTGCTAAGTTATTTAAAACTAAATCTAAAAAGCAATTATCAGCAGTGTAGGGCAACTACTTATCATTGAAACATTTTTAAATATAGAGCTCTATCCTGCGTATTAACTTTAGCATCACAGATCTTCGAGATATCTTTAGTTATAAGTTCGTTGAATATATTAATTCCATGATAGCAAGAGAATATAAGTTGTACGGTTTTATCTACAGAAACTGTGAACATTTTAAGAATTGATGATGTATCTCACATTATATATACTCTCCCAAAAATACTCTCTAAGCTTACAATAGCAAGACGTTGTTAGATGTTTACTGGCGGTGTTGGAAGAGAATTACGTTATATTCAATTATTTGAAATAATTAATTACAAATAGTATTCAGTATTTCTCGATTATAATTCGTATAAAGATGCATATAACTGGCTTAAAGCTATACTAAACTTACCTGTATGTTCCATTATGAATTGCTGGTGAATGTTTTGCGAGTTTCGAATCAGTCCTGCAAATAAAAATCAAATTATAATGTTTGTGCAAAAAACAGATGCACGAGCAATAAAAATATTAAATATTATAATAAATCTTCTGCTCGGGTTCGATTAATGAAGCACACAGTAATTAAAAACAACTATATTAATAAAAGATAAGTAACACTAAATAATAACTAACAATAAATAACAATGTTTATGTTCGCATTTATGTTCACGATATTAAGTTCACGACGATTACTGCTTGAATGAATCATCCTACCCATTGAGCGTCTACATAGTCATCGAGAGTTTCTAGATTCTTCTGTGTCGAATAGTGAATTTATCTCAAAGTTCTCCAGATCTCACAATTCTGGATTATTTTTTTTCCGCAGATGAAAAACACGATTTTTAATACGCCACAACATACAATTGAATAATTGCGCAATAGTATTAGAAAAGTTTGTGATAATATAATCCCTCATTTGTCAAACGCATTTGAAAACATGAAATGTAGAGTTCGTGTGTGCATCCTGACAAGAGGGCAACATTTTGAGCATCTTCTCTAATATAGTATTTTTACAATAAACGCATTTCTGTAAATAAATGTTTTTGATTTGAAACATTTCACAAGAAATAAGATTAAGTTGTAATCTGTCAGATAACAGTTGTCAAAATTTGACTTTCGAAAAACCTTACTTTCCACAGTATTGGTATCAATATTGATATCAGAGACTACTCTAAATGAAATTCGAAGGCTTGATATTTGTCACAAAGCAAATATAACCTATCTTTGTGAGATTAAGCAATCGATACACGTCATTAGTTATGATGATATGATGTGTCATAGCCAATAGTGCAACGTGAATTTGATGCAAAATGGAAATATTGATATACACAACTTTTAACATAGTTTTAACAGAAATAGTATGCGTTCTTTTATATTTAGATAAATTTAAGCATTTAACATTTGACATAAGCGTTCATTAAAAAAATAATAATGAATGACATAGTTTAGAAAAACGAAAAAGTAAATTTAGTTTTCTTATGTTGCATTGAAAGGTTACCAAAGTGCGATGTTACCCTGTCATTTAGTTAGTTTACTTTTGATACCTGTAAAATTTGCCCTCCTATTTCTTATTAATTTATTTCATACTTTTACAGTTTGACCTACATTTTCTAATCATTTGCCAAAAGCTTTTTGGCAAACAAAGCAAAATGTTAATGGCTAATCTAATTATTTCACACAAGAACGAGGTAATAAAGGTCCATTGTTATCCATATATGCTATAAATTAGGTAATTCAATCTATTTTGTTATGTTTTCAAATTACAAGTTTCATTTTTAATATATAATTGTTTCAGCCTTTACTTGATGAAATTCCATTATAACTATTATCAGGATAAAATAAAACAAATTTTAATGAATTTCACTTTTTAATTGACACTGCAAGGATCGTTTCGCTCCAATCTGAGCTTCATCAGATATATAACTAACTTACTTACAATTTTTTTTTTATCACAAGTATACGGTAACAAACACATGTTTTATTTTAAATAGTTGAAGGAATGGGTACCTTTTATTACTAAAATGTCTATTCACAAAACTTTCAACTACGGTTTATACGATACTGTTCTTAAGTAATAAAACTAGGGGTTTACATTATATTACAGGGAGGTAAAGAATTCAATGGAAAAATACAATATGTGACTGTCTGAGTATCAAATAAATAAATTAAGTAAGGGTGAATTATTTGTTTCTAATTGATCATTTAAGATCTTGTCGGTTTTCTTTAATTTATTAATTTCAAGTGACTAATAAATTAAGTTTTTTGCCCTTATTTTCTACGTGTAATATTTTAAATTCTCTGTTAAAATTGTGGTTCGTTGAATTAATATGAGACGCATATGAAGAGTCACTTTTATTATTTCTAAATGAAGAAAAATGCTCTTTGATGCGTATTTCAAACGATCTACCTGTCTGTCCGATATACGTCATAGGGCAACTACCGCAGATTAACTCATAGATTCCTGACTTTTTATTGTTGTTTGTTAAATCTTTATTCTTTTTTATAAATTTGGATAAATTGTTGTTAGTTCTATACGCTGTATTAATGTCAAACTTTCTTAAATATTTACATAATTTTTGTGCATGAAGAGCCTATAAACGTGATCATTTTAAATTTTTGGGTGTTATTATTTAATATTGGGTAAACTTGTGATATGGCTTTTGTAAGGAGTTTTTTATTTAAAAGGTTATCTATTAAATTACTTTTATATCCATTGTTAATAGCTATTTGTTAAATTAAATTTAACTCTTTCTCGAAATTTGTTTGGTTCAACGGAGTATTGATTAATCTATGTATAAGACTGTGATAAGCCGCTGATTTGTGTTGTATCGGATGGCAAGAAGTGTTATGAATAGTTATATCTGTAGTTGACGGTTTGTGGTAAATTGCAAAGTCACATTTGTTGTTAATTCTAGTAATCGTTAAATCGAGAAAGTTAATACTATTATTTGTTTCCTCTTCCATTGCAAACTTAATATTGTGATGCAATGTATTAATATAATCAAATAATAAATTTAATTGTCTTTGTTCCTATGAAACCTTATATATCATCTACGTATCTGTACCAAAATAATACATTTTGAAAAAGAGGATTTTTTGAAATATAATTTTCAAGATGATCCATAAAAAAAATCCTCTTTTTCAAAATGTATTATTTTGAAGCCCGACTTCTGAGCTAAATTCGTAATTTTGCCACTTTAGCTCAGAAGTCGGGATGATTATGAAACGCATCAGGAAAGGTAAAATTTACTTTTAAATCTAACATTTGTTCTTTTCAACGTCAATGTTAAATTACTTATTTACAAAAAAAATTCATCCATTCATTCATTATTCGATTAAAACCGAAGGTCAGTTTTTTTAGCACATGTTATTACCTCGCATAAACATTTTGCCTTTCTAAGAATAATGTTTTCAAGAGTTTTCCGTAGATTTTATTTTTTATAACAACAAAAATCTGCATTTCCTGTAAGATGTCGTAAACGTAATGTATTCAACTTTCAGCATAATGTGCTCAGGGATTCTTTTTGCTTAATTAAAAACATTCGTTTTTAATTTTATTTTTGGCTCTCTCTTTATGCATTCGAGTAAACACAAGAGTATATTTTGATACTCTTAAAATATGCGTTAACGACAAGTATCTGGCCATAAAGGAAGTCAACATGATCTTTCGGGTCCTATTTTCGTGGAAGCTGGCTGAAATTACATAGTAGGTCAAGTCGGTTTCGGTGCTCGCTTAAACGAATTGCGAGAACAATGCATACGGACTAGCGTAAAATCGTCCGATGTATAAATGGTCTCCCAGGACAGTCGTAAATCTCCGAGATGCGATAGGAAAATTAACACTGCGATCTTATCAGAAGTTATATGGTGACTCTGGGAAAACACTAATTTTTTATACGGGACCGAGGTCTAACTGATTAACTACAATTAAAGAAATAATTTTAGAGAAAACCTTAACTGTTCTAATCACGAAATTGTAGTTCTAATTATTCTAAGTTATTTTGTCAAAAATCTGCATTGTTAATTTTTTTTTCTATTTCGCACACAAAATGATCTCATTTTGATACGCATTCGCGGCTCGAAATGAACCTTATTTCGAGACGCAACCTTTCATTATTCAGTGTTGGTTTCCTGTTCAATTTGGAATAATATTTGACACGCTGCTTAATATAGGTTATGTACCTACCAGAATACAAAAGATAATACATGAATGTAGAATAACGACTATTTATTATTATATTTTAGTACTTAAACAAGGTAATAATGAAGCACAAAACTCAATATAAAAATATAATTATGTTAATGTATTTTATTTTAGTTATTGTAATTAGTATAAACATGTACATTAACTTGCGATGAATCATAAGCATTTATACTAATACCAGGTAGGTTTTGATTGGAAACTAACGTTTTCCTTGTAGTATTAGTTTCAACAATAACTTTAGATTTTTTATTTGAAGATTGTGGCTGTGAAACGCTTGAACAACCACTTGATGTATTTTGTTCAGACGAGAACATTTGAGCAACCTCAATTTTTCTTTTCATGGATGTATCAATATAACCCTCAGCTACAGCTGACGACTTCCATCCTCCATGTTGCCTAATTGTAATCAAGTCACTACCCTTATTTGCTATATGAGACGCACTGGAACGTCTAAAACAGTGTCTACTAAATAATTCAGGATTTGGTAATTTAAGAAAGACCGCAATAAGTTTAGGCATCTTGCCTATTGTATGAATTCCAATTGGACATGATATACAATATCCATTGCGATAAGTAAGAAAGAAACGTTCATTGGTTGTGTTTTTTGGTCTTAAACTTATATATTTTTTTATTAAATCAATCCATTTAGGGGTTGTGATTGCAAAACTTCTAGGTAAATAATTTTTTGTTTTAGGTATCGAAAAAACAATGAAATCATCCTTATATTCAATATCATTGATTGACATATTTACTAATTCATCTCGTCTACAAGCTCCAGCATAACCTATTAATAATGCAACCTAAAATGAAAATGCTATACAAATTGTGTTTTAATAGAGAAACAGAAATATCTTTATTCCAAGGTACAATTTATCATCAGCATTTTCTATAAAATGATCAATTTGTTCCATATCTAATATTTTAGATTTCTTTGGCTGATATCCTTGTCCACAACGTTTTAAGAATGCTTGTAGTTTAGAATATTTTGATATATCAGTTCTTATAGATATTTAAACAAGAACGCAACATAGAATATAATACCCATAGTGTCGAGGGCTTTTTTATTTCACTTTGTGGCTTAAAATATGCCAATAAAACATTTTCTGATAGTATGTGAACTTCATTTTGAATACACCAAGATTCAAATTGCTGATAAAACAAGAACGCAACATAGAATATAATACCCATAGTGTCGAGGGCTTTTTTATTTCACTTTGTGGCTTAAAATATGCCAATAAAACATTTTCTGATAGTATGTGAACTTCATTTTGAATACACCAAGATTCAAATTGCTGATAATTTTTTTCATATACTACACGAGATTTTCCTGGCAATAAATTTCCAAATGTATTTTCTGCTATTTCACGGAGATTCGGTGGTGTCCCGCTTAGGTAATTAGAATTATCGATCATTTCTTTATAGTTTCTGTTTGAATTAGAATAATAATAAATTTTAAATGACATTCGCTATTTAAAAATAAGGAATATCAGTTTGACCAACGTTTACATTTCAAAAAAGGAAATGTCACTTATTTTATACAAATTGCATACTATGAAAAATACAAATTTTAAAAGTTATGGAAATGCGAAATAGAAAAAATAGTAGATATAGAAAACTCGTTTCATAAGACGTTTTGTTGTCCTCGTCCTTTGGAAAACTCGCCTACGGCTCGTTTTCCAAACTTGGCCTCGTACAACAAAACATCGTCTTATGACACTAGTTCTCTAATATACTATTGCAATTTAATCTACGTGGTAGACATCATATATTCTCAAACTGACGTAGGAAAAATAAACTTTCGAAATTATATGATTTTTATTATTCGATTCCAGGCATTCCTCGATGTATTAATTTGATATGTTATTTTTACAATTTATTAAAGATATAAGGATGTTTTCAACCTCTAAAATTGTTTTACATTGATATGTTGCAAAAATAATACGAGACCGTATTGATACGATGGAAATCCAGAAAGTAGTACCCATTTACTCATACAGATGGAGCTACTGATCCAATTAAAAGCAAAGCGACGCAGATGTCAACAGTGTCATTGTACTACCTCCGGTACGTGTGAGTTTTGTGACTGTTTATAATGGCGCATATCAAAATACCGTCAAATGCGAAGAATTCGTGATCGGTTTTTAAATGCAGAAAACGTCCGTCCAAGTGAAATTCATCCCAGGATTACTGAACAGGAACAATCGATGAGTCATCTGTCAGGCGCTAGGTTCGAAATTTCAAAGAGGAAAGAGATAATGTGCGCGATGAAGACCGGTCAGGTCACCCTTTCCTTATCCCCAACGATCCGAATAAAAGTGTTAATGTTTTTTGTCAGGAAAGATCAGCGCATAAAACTTTAACTTAAATGAAGTGAGTAAGCAATTTCCTCAAATTTCACAATCATCGTTCCATGAAATCGTGACGGACCATCTGAATTGCAGAAAAATTTGCTCATGATGGGTGCCCAGAATGCTTACCGCCGAGCACAAGAGCAATCGCGTGGGTTCAGCGTTGTCGTTTCTAACTTGTTACGAGCAACAGGGCGATGCATTCCATGACCAAATCGAAACCTGGGTGTGCTATTTCATACCTGAGACCAAGCGCAAATCTATGGAGTGACATTATCCAGGATCACCAACGAAGCTGCGCAAATTTAAGCAATCGTTTTTCGCGAAAAAGGTTATGACCCCAGTGTTCTAGGACCGAAAAGGTCTGCTGTTGGTTGATTTTATATCCCATCAATGCGGACGCATACTGTGAAACACTTCAGAAGCTGCGTAGGGTCACCCAAAGCAAAAGGCGGGGAATACTGACACGTGGCATTGTTCTTCTGCATGTCAATGCTCGTCTCTATAGGGCTCGAAAGACCAATGACCTTCTTCGGAAGTTCTAGTGGGAGGTTTCTAACCATTCTCCGTAGAGCACCGACTTGGCTCCAAGTGATATTCATTGGTCTACTAAATTCAAGGATTTCTTGTCAGGAGAACATTTCCAAAGTGATGATGACTTAAAAGAAAGTGTACAGCATTGACTAGATCATTTGGCGGTAGAGGTTTACGAGGAAGACACAAACAAACTGGTTTCAAGATACGACCAATATCTCAACAGCGGCCGCGACTACATAGAACAATGAGTAAATGTATTACCTTGATTTAATAATAGTATATTATACTATAACGGAGAGAAATGCGTTATTTTGGCAGAGGTGCAATTTGAATGCACCGAGGACAAAATAGCATCTCTCCCGAATGGTATATACTATTTTTTCCACGGTCTCATTAACTTAAAAACACATATTTTGTCATTATGAAGTAAGTAGCACCAGAATTATTGTATTCGGATTTGAGAATTTATTTAGTAGTCGTTGAGTTATTGTCATAACTACAAAATAAACATTGCATGAATCACAAACGTTCTCCATAATGTAAACTCCCTTGGGAGCATTATACTCCCTTGGGAATAATCGACTACTTCTGTTTTAATTTTGATGTCATAGAAACTGATTTCTACTCCCGACCGTGGAAAAAATCATTATTTACTTTCCTTCATTTTTCTATTAAATATATGTAAACGGGTACTAGTTTCTGAACTTCCCTCATATATAAGGTCTCCAACAACGCCATTGTGTGAGTAGTGAGGATAGAAATTAGTTCTAACCTGTAAACGGTAACTTCGAGTATTTCGTCCTAGCATACAAAGTTTCATTTTCCTGAGTACCGTTGTTGAGTAAGAGTGTCATTTACCATTAGTTCGACTCTGAAATGCGTACCAAGCAACGATCCGTGAGAGAATTTTTAACCCTGGAAGGTCGCACGCCCATCAAAATTTACAGAGATTTGAAAGCTCTTTATGGCAACGATTGTATGAATGTGAAGAATATTCGCCAGTGACAATTAAGGGATGAAAGAACAAAGAAAAAGAAGCATTTGTCAAGAATTTTGTAATCAGTATCGACGTAAAGGAGGTGATTTTCTCATGAACTTCACCACCGGGGCCAAATCTGGGTTTCATCATTATTACCCTGAAAACAAGCGGCAGTCAATGGAATATCGTCGTCCTGATACTCCGCGTGTACAAAAATTCAAAAGCCCAGAAAGTAATGCTCATCATTTTCTGGGATGCAAAGGGAGTCATTGTTAGCAAACATCTGCCCAAGGGATCAACGATTAATAATTAATAATTAATAAAGATTAACTAAAGATCACTAATGGATCGTATCCATAGAGTAAGTCCGGAAAGAATGAATATTTTCTTGCACCACAACAACGCTAGACTGCATGGCGGCGACGAAACAATGAAGATAGCGACGAACTTCAAATTCACAATTCACAGAGGCATCGATAGGTTAACATTTTTCATCAGACAGTGGAGTTCGGGCTGCTGTTTGCAATTGGATCAACGGTAAACAAGAAAGTTTTTTCATGGACGAAATAAAGAAATGAATTCAGCATTTGGAGGAATGTGTTACACTAAATGGTGATTATATGGAAAAATAATTATTTACACAAATTTATTTCAATCTGAGACTGATTACATTATTTTGTCCTTCCATATTCGTATTTTATAGAGTTGAAGACCTTATATGCCAATCAGCCCTTGTTAATATATTAATTTTAGCAAATACTCTATCAAAAATTTCACTAGAATAATGGGATAGAACATTGGCTCATGATTATAACAAAATAATTTGAAACATACTTGAGAGGATAAAACCCATATACATATAAATAAATATAGCCCTCATGATCCACTGCGCATTTGTACGGAGTTTAGAATAAAAGAAGATAGAATTTGACATTTTTACGTATTTCCTGCTGCTTAGGCAACCCAGTCACTGCCGTTGTATATAAACATATTTGATAGAAGTGTCACAGGTAGTGTTTACTGTTTAACATATGTCACATTTTTTCCAATTCCATTGATTATTGAGATATGTCCACGTTATATTGGGTTTATTGTAGTTTAAAATAATATTAATCGTATTTTACTCTAAAATAGTTTATGTTATATGACTGTGTATACCGTGTGTCCCAATTTCGATGCTCACCATTGGTATCTCGGTTGTTAGAAGATATAAAACAACGGTTAAATGGGGAATATTTTGCAGAATTCAATACTCGCGGCAAATCTTATTTCAAATTTGATCTGACTTTTTAAATTTTTAAAATATTTTGAAGTGTATTTCAAAGCAAATAGAAACACTAAAAATGCGTGCACGAGTTATGCAGAGCGTTTTCCAGAAAGACAACAGCCACCAGGACAATTTTTAGAAGACTTGTTAGCAAATTAAAAAACTTTGGAAGCTTCGAACAAAGACGAGCTAACTATGAAGTTAATGATGCTGATACACGTCTAAATAATATTTTGCAGAACGTTAGGAACAATCCCAGCACATCAGTTCGTCGTGTGACACGAGAAACAGGGATTTCAAAATCTACTGTTCACAGAACCTTGACGAAAAACAAGTATCACCCTTACAAACCAACAATTGTACAAGGTTTAAGTGATAATGACAATCTCCGACGATTACAGTTTAGCAGGTGGTACCTTCAAAAATGTGAATATGACGCTAATTTTCCTAGGAAAATACTATGGACAGATGAAACACGATTTACCAATTGTGGAGTGTTCAATAGGAATAACTATCATCATTGGTCTACTGAAAATCCACATTTGGTAAATCAAAGAAGATTTCAAGTTCGATTTGGTTTTAATGTCTGGTGCGGTTTAATTGGTACAACATTTTGTTTACATTTTTTTTTGTTTTTTGAACTCTTTTTTTCGTTTTAGATAATCAGTTAATAGGTCCTTTCATCTTTGATTACTATTTAACTGGTAACAGATATTTGGAGCTACTAACAAACGAGATAATGCCTGCTTTGAGGCAAATTATTAATCCCAAGAACATGCAAAACATCTGGTTCCAGCAAGATGGTTGCCCGGCCCATAACACTCGTAACGTCCAACATTTTTTGAGAGAAAACTTTAATGAGAGAGTGATTTCAAATAATGGACCCGTGCAATGGCCTGCGAGATCACCCGACCTTACCCCGCTTGACTTTTATTTATGGGGTACCACTAAAAACGAAGTATTTGATTTTGAACCGCCAGAAACTCGGGAAATTTTGGAACAAAGAGTACTAGATGTGCTACGATCAGTAAACGGAAACACGCTACGTAGAGTTTGTAACTCTATTCGAACAAGGTGTCAAAATTGTGTGGAACAGAATGGTCGTCATATTGAACAATTTCTTTAAGTGAATGTGAACTTTAAGTTCTGTATCTTTACTTTTTATTTCTATAATTTTTTTATCGTTTCGTTTGTTTACAGTATTACTTAGAATATCTTTTCACTTTCATTTGACATTGGTGTTTAATTTTTCAGCCTACTAATTTCATATTAAAGATTAATTTACGTTTTTATTAATATTTTCCTTATAAATAAAAATTTTTCAGGCATGTTATACATCGTTGAAAAGCACATTTTGAGGACTACCTAACAAACCCAAAGTCAAATATGGCCGCCATATGAAAAACAAAAGATAGTGGTAATAACTTAAAAACAAATGACAATCGGGGGTTTCTGTTTGTATCAAATAATTTGTTTTAAAAAAGTGTCTCAACAATGTAAAACTTTAAAAGAGGTCAGACTAAGCGTTATCGAGTTATTGAGGAATAACTAAATCGGCAAATTTTTGATTTTTCAAAATATTTTAAAAAATTAAAAAGTTAGGTCTAATTTGAAATGGGATTTGCCCCTAGTATTGAATTCTGCAAAACATTCCCCATTTAACCGTTGTTCTATATCTTCTAATAACCGAGATACCAATGGTAAGCATCGAAATTGAGACACCCGGTATAAGTTTCGACTTCAAAATAATAAAACTCTTATTTAGTAGCGGGTGTCCGTTTTTCTGATAATTCCGGGGAAAATAATAAAAACGGTATTTTGCTAATGAAAATTGTTATAATAGCAAATGAGAGAAAAATTTAAGTTGAAGTGCAAACAAACCTTTTTATTACATCTATTTTTTTACATGTATTGGGTTTGTTTTTAATAATAAAAATTAATTGGTCTGTGCCAATATTTAAATATCAAAATGTATTTTAAAATTAAATGTTCAAAGACATATTTTCATGTGATTTTGGAACGAGTAGAATTGCCACATCTAACTGAAATACTTATGTTAACTTTATAGATAGTTATGCAATCAATATAGAACATTTACAAGTTGGATAGTCTATCCTTCAGGAAGTACGTAAAAATTGCAACTCGTGTCGGTCGTCTCTTTTGCGCGGTATATCTATTTAAGTATGTGGTAAAACCTCATCAATTTTGTGTTTACGTACTCCTTATTTTAGGTTAAAGTCAATTTGCATACTATAATTAAGCAGGGATGTATTTTACCGGAATGTTATCGGCATTATAAGTACAATTTTAAATTTACACATGCCGGTAGATAATTGTTTTGTTTCTAAAGACAAAATATAATACGATTAATTTATGTAATTTATGTTTATAATATGTATATAACCGACTAAGATGGGATGTGTTTTAAATTCATCGATCAAGTACCTAATATATGTTAATGCAAAACTTATTCCGTCTACATCGAGTTAATTTTTGAATCGCGCAAACATGGAATAATTTTAAGGAGAGCTTAATTAAATTTCGCATATTATATGAGATGCGGGACTAAAAAGGCAATTTACATTATTTCGTTGAATAATTAACATCTCAAAACTTTATACTGTAATTTAATTTAATTATTTTTTCTTTTTTCTAAACAATCGCGTTATGGTATAAATTTTTCATTTATAACTGGTGTTCAGAAACATTCGAAGTCAAGTGGGCTCTGAACAAAAAATCGTATATCTTTACTTAAGTATCTGATTTGTAATAATTATTAAATGTCAACTGTTGTCTGTCAAAAATTGGCAGAATCTAATATCGAAGATACTAATTTATATTTTTTAATTTTGGAAATGGTATTTACTAACGTACACAAAGCATTCATGGTTGAAGCATATTTTCGAAATGGTCAAAAGATCGATGGCCAGAGGAAGTATTCAATTCAAGCTTGTTTGGAAGAATTTCGAGATGAATTTCCCAACCTTGCTTTTGATTATAATACTTTTCAGTGCACACTAATCAGAATTGTTCCAGTTTTTCGACAAACTGGTAGTGTGGGACGCCAAGAGGGTGGTGGGCGACCAAAATTCCGGACAGAAGAAGTGATTGGGAATGTTAGAGAATTAATGACTGATACCCCTAAAACTTCAGTAAGAACTCTTGCTCAACAAACCGTGTTGTCAGTTGGTTCTTGCCATAAAGTTTTAAATGAAGATTTACAGTTATTCCCATATCGTATAACTTGTTTGCAAGAAATCCTCGATATTGATTATCCGCGACGAGTAGTATTTTGCAAATGGTTTACAAATAATTTTAATGATGATGTCCTAGACAAAACTTTCTTTTCAGACGAAGCATGGTTTCATGTTAGTGGATATGTTAACTCGCAAAACATGAGAATGTGGAGTGATATAAAGCCCAATCATTTTTATGTTGAAGCTCCTTTACATCCTCAGAAAGTTGGTGTTTGGTGCGCTATAAGTAGAAGAAGGATTATTGCTCCAATATTTTTTAATGGTACCTTGACTGCAGAAAGATATCGACAGGAAATACTATTGCCTTTCTTTAATCAACTTCGCGATGATGAACTAGCTTTGGGCTACTTTCAACAAGATGGTGCTAGAGCTCACACAGCGGGGGAAACAATGAATATGTTACAAGAAGTGTTTGGAAATCGTTTAATTAGTTTGAACAGCGATCATGAATTTTCTCCAAGATCTTGTGATCTTACACCGTGTGATTACTAATTATGGCCTTTTTTAAAAAATTCAATTTATCAAGTACCAGTGCAAGATTATATATATCTCCAAGACAGAATTATAAATAAAATTAGTGAAATTAGAAATAGTCCCATACTGCAAAATGTATTTAGTAGCATTTGGAGGAGGTGCGTAAAATGCTTGGAAGAAGGTGGTGTACATTTTCAACATCTTTTTTAATTATGGTCACTATTGTTAGTAATTTATACAACTACAATTTATGATATTTATTATAAAGTTGTAATCTAAGGACTCTACAAACAATTTATTTGTTTCAAATTTATTTTAAGCCATTTCTTACAATAATTTATTGAATGTTAATATATTAAACTAGTATGATAACTAGATACTATTGTCACTATATAAGATGAATAAAACCTTTACTTGTAAAGTTATTTCCTCTTAATTCTGCATTGTCTTTTTACATCTTACTACAGATTAGATGATCTTTATTACACAAGAATGAATAGCATATTAATTGGATTATGTACTTTTTTCCAGTTATCGCATGAAGAGGTGCTATTGTTCAGCAAGAATTCTCTAAAATATCAAAATACTTAATTTGAAATTTGCAAATTAATTACTGTTACCTTCAAAAATCATTATTTGACTAGTTTATATTAAATAATATGACATATTAAAGTAATATATTTCGACATAAACTGACATTTGCGTGTATGATAACCTATAAAATTGTATTAAGTAAATGTATCAATCTATATCAGACATGACTTCATATTTTCAAGGACTACTTTGACTTCGAATGTTTCTGAACACCCGTTATTATTTTATTTTAAAATAAAGAGATCTATTTTGATTACGATCGATCAAAATTGATTCAAGGTGGAATTTCAAAACCTGCATGAAAGCCAGACGTCTGTATATTGATTTAAATTAATCTTTTTGAGTTTTGAACAATAATTTAAGAATTTATTAATTTATAAAAGTTCACTAATTTTAATATTCATTTTAATTAAACACTTTTACTGCTAAAACATGTAATATTTATTGAGATAACTGTAAAGCATCTGACGATGGTGGTAAAAGATCTTATTATACAAAAAATCTTTCTTTGGAGCCGGTGGTTAAATAACAATTCAAAAAAGGTATAAAACCCTCACCCTCAATGAATAATCGTTTTCTAAATACGTATTTCGACAACTAAGTTGTCATCATCAGTAAGTCAAACCACTAATTACAGTGTTGAACATGGGATAAAGCTAACACAAAGAATCCAGCACCACTTTACAAAGCGTCCACATGGGGCTCTCTCGGAAACCTTAAGAGATACAGATTTGGTTAATCGGAAGAAAAGTTGTGTAATCAAAGGTCTAAGAAATTTGCGTTTAGATTTTTCTGAAAAATTTTTTAGTTTTTGAGAAATTTTGAAAAAATAGAATTTTTTGATTTTACAAACTATTTTTTCCTGGCGTTAATATTTGACCTAGAGCAAAACCAATGACACTTTTCCACAGCAACTTTTAATGCTGTTTAATGTGGAATTGTTAGTTTTTTAGTCCAACGTTTCGTCTTTGCGGAACCATCATAAACTTAATTTTTTTAAATATTATATTCTGAAAACCCTTTTAATTTCGAATTCAACGACTTATCATACTTTATCATTTAATTGCGGTGTCGTCATTTTTTCGACCTTAATCAAGAAAATTTCTGATACGGACCTGTACCAATTCTTTTTATTTTTTAAGAATAAATTTTTTGTCATGTTCATTAGCAGTTTATTTCGTTTACATATTTAATAGCAATTCAATGGCTACATTAAAAAAAAAAAAAAAATCAAATTAAATTAACAGAAGACATAAAAAGTAAAATACAATAACAAACGAATATGAACAAAACAACTAAGTTTAGAGCATATGTTCGAAAAGATTTCCATTATTTTCCAGGCACAGATAACACCTTCTTAGGTGTTATCTCACCGTCGATTCTAACACTCTAATAAGCATTTGTGGAGTAATATTGGCAAATGCTTCCAGAACCAACCCCCTTAGTTCTTCATCTGTTGCAAAATTTTGCTGATAAACATGATTCTTAACGAATCCCCATACGAAGAAATCAAGCGGAGTTATATCGGGTGAACGCGCTGGCCAGGGTGTTTCCGAATGCGTCCTAATAATTTTCTCTGGAAATCTCATTGAAAGATATTCCCGAACGGCTCTATAGTTATGTGCGGATGCACCATCTTGCTGTATCCAAAAGTTATGAATCATTGCTAGGGGCATGCTATCGAGAGCATCCTTTAAATCGTTTTGCAGCAAATGTAGGTAACGCTCTGATCTGAATGTAAGGTGGTAAATAAACGGTCTTACAATGGTTGTACCGAAAATACCAGCCCACATATTAAAACCAAAACGGTGTTGATGCCTTGACGTTTTGTTTAAACGTTGATTGGTTCCAGACCAATAATGGACATTTCGTTTATTTGAAATGCCATTATTCGTATCAGACCATATTATTTGATAAGGAAAATTCATATTCTCTTGACATTTTCTTGTGTACCATTCACAGAACGAGCGATGTCGTTCTAAATCACCTGGTCTAATTCCTTGACAAATTCTGTACTTGTACGGATGTAATGTGTCGTTGATTTTGGTATACCAAAGTTTTGTTCAATCCGCCGGACTGATGTACCGGAATCCTCAGTGACGGCCAACAGAACATTTTGTACGGTTTCCTCATTGCCCGTTTTTCGTCGGGAAAGTGCAGGCTTTCTAAAAGAACCATAAGCTTTAAGGTTTGCTACTAATTTTCTAAAAGTCCTTTTATTTGGCTGCCACCTTTCAGGATACTTCTGCAAATACATACGCTCTGTAACAGAACAATGTTGGCTGGATGAAATGAAACATGCCACCATGTCAAACTTTTCTTCGTTAGAAAACATAATTAATAGAGAAAAATTTTAATTATTGCATAAAAAATTAAACACCAAACTAATGTGTAAAAAACCCAACGCAACTGTTAATCCAAATACAACAGTATACCACATTTGCTTTCCAAAGCTCGCTTTCGTCTTGGTGATAATGGCGTATCATACATTTGGAAAACGTAAAAAAATCGAGAAAATGACGAAACCGCAATTAAATGATAAAGTGTGATAAATCGTTGAATTCGCAGTAAAAATGGTCTTCTGAATCTAATATAAATACATTAGGGCCGTATTTAAAAAAATTAAATTTATGATGGTTCCGCAAAGGCAAAACGTTGGACAAAAAAACTAATAACGCCACCTTAAACAGCTTTAAAAGTTGATGTGGAGGAGTGTCATTGGTTTTGCTCTAGGTCAAATATTAACGCCAGGAAAAAATAGTTTGTAAAATCGAAAAATTTTATGTTTTCAAAATTTCTCAAAAACTAAAAAATTTTTCAGGAAAATCTAAACACCAATTTCATAGACCTCTGATTACGCAACTTTTCTCCTATTTAACCAAGTGTATCTCTTAAGGTTTCCGAGATCCCCATAGTGGCCCTCTTTGACACATCGTATGCACTGAATATGAGCCCCATGTCCAACACTGATTAGTGGTTTTACTTACGAAACATTAGAATTCGATTATTTTAGCAAATGCCATTTTGTGACCCCTTGTAACTATTTGTACGTAGAAAAATATGCTGATTTAGAAAATAATATAAAAAACATACGTTACTATTTAAAAAACAAAAGTTGGTTGCCATACCAACAACACCGAAAAAAATAGCGCCAAAATATTGCAAGTTATAACTTAAACAACTTTTATTTGAAGAAAATTTAGATTAGAACAGTATTTAAATAAATAATGGCATTCTTACATACTTTTGCCGGACCCTGTATATACGAAAATGTATTTCTATGCGTGGTGAATAACTTAAAATATTATTCGACAATAGCCGACCGATATGAACTTCCGGGTCACAAAGCCCACTAACGGTGAATAGAAATGGCAAATTCCTGAGAAATAATACTGGTATATTAAAATGTTCTAATATACAGGGCTTACGTTTAAAGTGGTACATGATTAAAATAGTAGTTTTACGATAGTGTTACGAAGTGTTAAAAATGCGATGTAATTTTTCGAGTAAGAAGTTTGCGGAACGAGCAATGGCAAGTGAACTTATTGTCCTTGCCAATTTGTACATTACCAGGTCTAAAAAGACGATAGCGAACAGTTAAAAGGGGAAAAAAATAAATAATCCTTCGCTATAAAGAAACTAACCTTTCCAGAATTTAAGTTTCCACTGAAGTCCAGAAAATCAATATGAGAAAATGTTTTACAGTCATCTTATCCTTCTAATTTGTGAAAGGTGTGGGGAACTCAGAGGATCTTGTACAGTGAACATCGACTAGCATTTCAAATTGATTCCGTTACATCTCTTCTCAGAATGTAAATGTCCTAGGAAACATGGAGTCGTTTCAATAGTGTCTGAACCGTGTATGGTAAATGTAGGTCAACTTTATATAATTGGGTGGTTGTCAATAATCCTTAGTGTAATTGTGATGTACTAATAGATTACGTAATACACACATGTCTGTTAGGAAATTTAGAGACAGTTGGAACGACATTGTGACTGTTATTTCCGTAGCGACTAATTATGTTAGTTTATTAACCATAGAATCAAGATTGATAAATAAATAAGATAGAAATCACCAAAGATTACCCATACCTCATAAATATTGGACCAAATTATCACTTATTCAAAGTGACTATTTTTAATAATTCTGCGAATCGCAGAATATGTATAATCATGTCGGCTAGAACTATTTCTGTGCCTATCATAGTTTAGGTAAAGCAATTATTAAAACCAATCTAATATACAAATGTCCCGTATCGTTATGTTCAAATTTTAGGAGTGTAAAGTAGACTTCATTTCAAGTAACAAAAACGCAAAACTTGTATATCCATTTTTATTTGTTTCAAAGTTGCAGATCTATGAATGTGATTGTCAGATCATGAAAAAAATGTAATCCTAAAGTCAATAAAAACGGATTTTATTTAAAAAATTTCAATTAATAATATTTTTGAAATGTTCACCTCCTTGTTGAATGCAAACTTGTGCCCGTAAGCCAGCAGAAGAAGTACTTATCCGAATTTCATACTTGTTTTGTCGGATTTGCTCGGCAGCCAGGTGAATACGATCCAACAACTCTTCTCTTGCGTTCGAAATTTGCGCGTAAAGTAAATTTTTCATATACCCCCATAAATAAAAGTATAAGGGATTAACATAGGGTGATCTGGGTGTCCATGCAACAGGATCACTTCGACCAATCCATCTTGAATAATTAATTGACGTTGACTCAATTTCCGACAGCAATTCCGAAATGTGGTGGTGCCCCATCCATGTGAAACCACATGTTTCGCCAAACATTCAGTGGGACATCCTCTAAAAAAACCTGGCAGTTCGTCAATAAGAAATTGAAGGTAATTGTCCCCATTTAACCTCCCAGGAAGAACGACAGGACCAATCAACAAATCATCGATTAGGGCCGCCCTAACGTTAATAGAAAATTCATGTTGAAACTTAGATGGGTATATAGCTTTGGGATTTTCTGATGACAACCTGTGCAGGTTTCTCAGATTTGTAAAACCACTTCTCGTGAACGTAGATTCATCTGTCCAGAGGACTGTTCTGCAGAAATTAAAATGAAGCCGTGACTGTCTTAATATCAAGGTAGAGTAAACTAGACGAGCATAGTGGTCTGCCTCAAGCAAACCGTGTCCCCTACGATAGTGATATGGATATAAAGCCTTCACGTTTTAAAATTCGCCAAACTGTCGTTCGTGGCACTCCTAGTTGTCTAGCGATTCGACGTACACTGAGAGTTGGATTACTTGTAACAATAGGTACTGCTTCTTCCTCTAAGTCTGCTGGCAAATTTACTCCTCGGTCGAAAAGATAATCGCGCAGTTCGCATTCCCGAAATTGTCTGTGTACTTCCAGAAACGTTCTGTAATGAGGAATGCGCCTCTTGGGAAACTGACGTCGGTATTAAATAACTGCTTGACGTGCACCGTCGTTACAGTAGCCATACACAAAATGCATGTCCGTATACTCTTGAGAAGAAAATCGGTAAGGCATTTTAAATAAAGAAAACGTGTCCACTCACTAATAAGTTGTTGTATGATCTGAAACGTAATGTAATTCTTTATTAAGAAATGCAACGTTAACAGTTATCTGGACAATTGTTTATTGTATGATATTCATGGTTCAGCACTTACGAAATAAGTAAGAACCTTCTTTATCATAAATCAATTTCCAGTACTCTTTTTGTAGATCTCCAAGAAATTACTGTATGCAATACGACACGTGTTTATTTATTTTAGGATAACATTTTATTAGGCGACGTTAACAATCACAGGCCCGTTATTGAATCGTATAACTTTTTTTAAATAAAATCAGTTTGTATTGACTTTAGGATTACATTTTTTTTCATGATCTGACAATCACATTCATAGATCTGAAACTTTGAAACAAAAATAAAATTAGGTATTTTTAATAATATAAAATATTTTTAAAAATCTGGTGTGAAGAACACAAATGCAGGTTCACTATTAATATTTTTTGTGAACGTGTCCGAATATATCCTATCCCCAGAGACGTAGATACGTATTTCACCTTTCTACAGGCTCATCGGACGCCCCTGCTGGAGAAACGATATTCCCAGACACATTCACAAAAAAGAACCACATAGCCATATCACCGTAATTATCCAGACCGGGCGCAGAAGTAGATTCGGCGCTGCCTGTTGTCAGACAGCCGAAGTACCTCGCATACCGTTCACATAATTAATGTGAAGTAACGACGCCCTTCCAAAGGTGGCAAAAATATCGGGTTTTTATTAACGTTTATTTTATTTGCGATGTGTCTAACACTCATGTCTAATTATTGACTTTTGCAGTTCATTTAATTGAGATATTTTAAAAATTGTGTACGATTCTGACTTACATTAAACTGACACTGACATATCCATACCGGATAAAGGTTAAATTTACACATTACAAATCCTTTAAATTTTGCAGAATGTGTCGGTGTTTGAGTTTGTAGACGCAGCAACTGTACAAAAGAAGTTGAAGTTATAGTTGAACTATATTATATTAAACTATTGCTAGCATTGAATTTTGAGTGTCATCATATGGATAAGGGGAAAACTATTAAATATCCACAAATGTCAAAATGACAAGCATTTTAAAAAATATTATTCCCGTACTTTTGTATCTACTGGCGGTATTTTCTGCTTTCGTTCAATCCACCGAAACTAAGCAGGATGATAAAGACTTCTCCTTGAAGCAGACCATTCTGTCCGCAGATAAAATTGTTAAGTCACTAGAAACGGACGAGAAAATAGCGAGAGCCGTCGAAGGGTCGAAAACAGATAAAAGGGTGGCTTCGAAGGAAAATCTCGTGACCGATAACGAAGACGATGAAGATGACGAGGATGCGGCTGATAACGCCGAAGAAAATTTAGGTAATTATGTGATATTTTCTTATGTTAGAATCGCATGTTTACAACTACATATTCTTGCGAAAAATGTATAAAATATTTAAGCAAAGTCAAGCGTCTTTTTAAAATATTCATTGTTCCAGAAATTGTTACATAATTAGGAAAAATATATAACTAGTGTTATGATTATCATCGGTGATAGCTCGTGTTAAAACCGCTAAAAATTGACCGAGTTCTATTTTCTCAAGGTTTTAACGAGTGGTATCATTGTTGATTAATCACAGCACGTGTTATATTGGGCGAGAGAATATAATGAACGTTAACAGAAAATTAATTTGTAAAAAAGTAAAAAATTTTAAACGATCTGTCAGTTTGACAGCAAATAATTACAACTACAGCATACCCAACACAACAATTATTTATTTATTACAATACATATTTTGAGCGTTTAATGTACAGTTTTAATATAAAACTTGTGGATTACTGTATTCGATATGGGAAACTGAAACAATATTAAATGCTTCAATCCCTCTCATATTATTTAATATTTCAGAATCTCATGGGGATTGAATCTTTAAATAAGACTTTAAGAATTTTGAGTTATTGGGGCCAGTTATCTTCAAGACTTGTTGCTCTGGTATATATGCGTTCGCCAAATGGGTTACAGCTAGATAATACAATCCCGGGATCCCGAATCCCCGGATCTCGGGATCCCGGCCGGGTTTTGATCCCATAAATCCCGGGACTGTACTTGGCTAATCTCGGGATTGCCAGTTTGCATTCCGTAATCCGTTGCGCCTTGACAATGACCTTACCTAGATTATATTACGGGCACTTGTTACATAAGGACCAAAAATCAACCTAGGTACGCCGCACGATAAAAGAACTACACAGGTACAGCCCAAATAATATATAACTTAGAAGGGATTTCCCCGCCCGGCATACTTCAATACAATACTGTTAAAGTAATTCCCCAACGGGCCAACAGGGGAATCACCCGATCACCTCATATGATATATCATAATATTGCTGCGAGGGATTCCCGTCGGGGATTACCTGTATGAAAGTATAAGTGCGCTTACTAGGATTTACTTTTTTCATTTATTAAAGGATTGCTGAAAATGTCTAATTGAGGTTTAACTTTTTTGAAGTCTAGAAAACGATCATGAAAAGCTTGTATTAAAATATCAAGTTTTTCAGCATAGGCGAAATTGACATCAGTTTTATTGAATTTCTCCATAATTTTTTTGTAGTTCGGAAAATGACTATAATTGGATGAATTGATTTGTGTTCTGAAAAGACTCAATTTGCATTGAAAGGACGAAACATGAGAGTATAACTGCGAAATCAATTGATCCTTGCCTTGGAATCGCGTATTTAAGACATTCAAGTGATTTGTGATGTCTACAAGAAACGCTAAGTCACACAGCCAATCAGGGTTGTCGAGTTCGAAGACGTCCTTTTTCTTCTCCGCCAGAAATATTTTGATTTCTTCAATCAAGTTAAGAAACCGCTCTAGTGACAACCGACGACTTAGCCACCTTATTTCAGCGTAAAACAGGAGATCACCATATTCGCTTTCAATATCCTCGAGAAATTGTTTGAATTTTCAGTGATTGAGACCTCGTGATTTTATGAAGTTTACAGTAGCTAGTACAACTTTCATCGCATTTTCAAATCCCAATAATTTTGAACAGAGGGCCTTTTGATGTATAATGCAATGAAACTGCATTAATTCCTTGGTATCTATGTTTTTAGTTTGTAAATACTCCTTTAACATAGTTATTATCCCAGATTTACTTCCAACCATTGAAGGTGCTCCGTCAGTCGTAATTCCAGATAATTTCGTTAAATCCAAATCCATTATAGAACATTTTTCCAGAAGAGCTTTGAGCATGTCACTCCCCTTGGTTTGACTTGTCAAAGAACTTATACCAATCAGTTCTTCATTCACTTCAAAATTTTGCATTACACCTCGTAAAAATATTAAGAGTTGAGCAGTGGAACTTATATCTGTAGATTCGTCGAGTGCTATAGAAAAATACTCAAAACTTTTCGATTTCGTAGCTAATTGCTCTTCTGTATTAGCTGCTAATATGGTAAGTCTACTTTGAACAGTCATCCGATTAAGTTGAATTTTCTCAAACCTTTTTGCATCTTTCGGATACATTTTCTTTGCGGCGATATCTAAACATTGCTTAACAAACTCACCATCTTTAAAAGGCCGACAAGTTTTCGCTATTATTCGAGATATTTCAAAGCTAACTTCAGTAGCTGTTGCAGCATTTTGAATTGGTTTTGTAAACATAGCTTGTTGGCCTATTAGTTCCCTTTGTAAAGTGGAAATTTTTTGCGTTCAATTTTCGCCGGTTAATTTGGTAAAAGTATGATGCTGGGTTTCATAATGCGTTTTCACATGATATTCCTTCGGAATAGAAACACTACTCTTGCACATTAAACAGACACTTTTGTTATGCGATGAAATAAAAAAGTATTTTTCGGTCCAAATATCTTGAAGCTGTCGATTTTCATCTTCAACATTACAACTACGTTTTTTACTGGGGCCTGGTTTATCCATATCAAAATTGATATTATATTGTTACGTACGTAGATGCCAAGTTCGAACGACGAAGTATTTATTCTTCACAGATTACAATTCAAACAATATAACGTTCGCTTGTCCGTAGTTAAAACGTAACTGCCCCGATAGCGGGCGATGCGTTGTATTTATACGAGTTACCTAACATCGAGAACCTACCACATTGTTCGGGGATAATACCGACGTGTTTCGCGAATCTTCGAGTAATCTAGTTGGTTCGACAAATTTCTAATCTCGTAACAATATGCTTGGAACTACGAGGAGCATACCTGTCCTACGTAGTAAACCTGAACAAGAAAGTAGTAGGTACTTAAAGATACATATCTTACTAACAATTACCACCCGTGGAACGAATTCGAAATTGTAACTATAAGTTGTTCCTTTATTTCGTTCCATCGAGATCATTCAATCTATAACCACGATAAAATGGCACGTCGTCAAGCATTTGTCGGTCTTTTCACATACTTGCTTGCTAAGATATAAATTATAAATGTATATATTGTCTATGTATTTTCTCATAATGTAAACAAATCATTAATACATGAGTCTCTCTATTTATGTTTATTTTAACTTTTGGTTCTTATCTACTCCATGAATTATCGCTTGTTTCAATAATATATATATATATGGTAAATTCAATCAGTCGGCGATTAAAGGTCTGGTTTACTTCAAAGTATATATATTTAAAACAACCCTACATGTTTCGGCAATGATGCCTTTATCAAGGATATAAAATATAAATAAATATAAATTTATATTTTATATCCTCTTTCAATTATTTGCACAATTAAGAATTTGCTGCATTTACTTAACGATTTTCAAGAATTTTGATATTGGCAAACAAGAAGTGCTGTAGAAATAAAACTTGATGTGATAGTGACAAATAGGTTTTATATTTGGCATTAGGGTACCAATATTAATTAAAAACAAGTGTCAGATCATAGTCAGCAGAAAGAAAAGAATTTAATTGTTGGTCAGTGTTATGATTCGAAAGTGCTCTCTGGCTAATTCCATTTTCTTCTACTTTAAAAAAATAAGTAGCCGAGTTATAATGAACGTAATTCTAACAACAAAACGTCGAATGACAGATAAAGAGTTGCTCTAAATAAATACTATATGATTGCTTTTCACAATCTGCTAGATTTTCTTATTCTCAATAAATCCAGCGCATAAGATAAATTTTGGGTTGATTTCTATTTTTTAAATACAAATATGTTATCAGTTTTTTAATAAAATTTCATTTCATAATCCTTTTTTTTAAGTTTTCTAATAACTAGAATTTTATTTCAATAATCTTCGCCGAAAAATAATAAACATGTCAGAGAATCTTATAAACGGCATCTGCGATTTTCAAATTAAAAATCCTTCGGCTGTACAACGATCCGAAGCACAGATCATTAACCTTCGAAATTGATTCATAATTCATATTTTTTTGTCATTTTTCTTTGTTATTAAGACGATATCATCGCCCTTTATTGGAAAATTTCAAAACGTCCTGTTCTTAATATATGTACATAATATTCTTGGTGAACTTTACTACCTCCACTGTAATTTTGCTCCGAGTAAATTTTATTAAATCAAGCTGTTAGGTGTGGGGATGGTATACATATACACAGAAGATAGGTACGAGTTTTAGAGAACAAGCAAAATTCACCCCTAACAAAATAATTACAAAGTTTCCAACGAGTTAATACTTAATCTTCCCTTACGTTAGATATTATACGGTTAATGATTTTTCGAATCAGTCTTGCGTATAAATGATTATAGAATCTTTCATAATTTTAGAAAAGTTTTCAGTAGTATACAATATTTGATAATGACAATCTTTTTAGAATCGTGAAAAGCGAGAGAGTATAAACTAAGAAAAAAGAAATATCAATTCTTGTCTAATTTCGAACTTCTTGAATATTTGAATTAGTGTACGACTGTACGTAATTTTTCGTCAACGCTTCTCTAACTTTCGGGGATAAAAAACGTAATTGTCAAAGTTTGCTGTTGTAAAACTACTAGTAAACTTGAAGTGATAAATCAATATCCCTTCAAATGTTGAATTTAATGCTTATAAGTACTTAGAGTTTTGTCGTTTAGAGATTAAGTTAAATTTAATTCTTTCAAACTAGGAAAAGGCAGAAATGTGAAACTGATTTTAATCAAATTTGATCAAGAATGATAAAACGTTTTTCAAATATATTTTATATCGATCTAACTGTTTTGTTTTTCTTCATTACTAGTGAATATAACGTGTGTTCATTTGAAAAGTCAATCTAGGTTACTTTGAAATTTTGATAGAATAAGACGCATATATATTAGTATGTGTTTGTTGTTCCGTAAACGTAAATCCAAATGACATTTGATAATGTCAATCAAAAATATCAGTTAGTGCATAAAATAATCGTGCGTCGAGTCTGCTTTAAATAAATTGCTTCCCAGTTTTAAAATGGCTTTCACTTTAGAACATAAAATTTTTTTAGTCCAGGCTTATTTTCGAAGTGGTAATAAAATGGATGGTTTATGAGTTTATTCAGTTCAAGATTGCATGGTAGAATTTCAAGTTGAGTTTCCACATTTTGTAATAGATTATATACAATTTAGGAATACTTTGGATATAAGTTTAAAACTTTTTTTTTAAACTGGTAGTCTCTTAAGAAAATCAGGCAGCGGAGCATTTAAGAAACGTACACCTCAAGTTGTCAATCGTGTTGAAGAAATAATGGAAAATGAACCACAAATATCTGTTCGACATTTGAGTCAACAAATAAACCTTTCTGTTGGTACAACTCACAAGTTATTAAAAAAAGATATGCAACTTTATCCATACCGTGTCACAGCAGTACAAGAATTGTTAGAAATTGATTATCCACGTAGACTACAGTTTTGCAATTGGTTTGTAAATATGAACAATAATGGAGAACTTTCGCAAAGAGTCATCTTTACTGATGAACCATGGTTTTATAAAACGGGATACCTAAATTCACAAAATACAAGAATTTGGAGTAGTGAAAATCCACATGTAATTAATGAAGAATCGCTACATCCAGAGAAAATTGGTGTTTGGGCAGCGATAAGCCAAAGGCGAATCATTGGACCAATATTTTTTCAGGGAACGTTAAATGCTCAAAGGTACCGTACGGAAATTTTACAACCATTTGTCAATCAGTTGCATGATGATGAACTTCAAAATGCATATTTCCAACAAGACGGAACACCTTGTCACTGTACTGCAGAATCTTTGGATTATTTAAGAGAATTTTTTGATGAGCGTATAATTAGTCGAAATACTGAAATTGCCTGGCCTGCACGTTCATGCGATTTAACACCTTGCGACTTCTTTTTGTATCCTTATCTAAAAAATAACATATTTAGAACATCTATATTGAATTTGAATGATATGCTACAGAGAATCGAACAGAAATGCATGGAAATTAATAACAATCCAGTAATGTTACAGAATATCATCAGAAATTTTGAACGGAGGATTTTAAAGTGCATTGATCTTGAAGAACAACATTTTCAACATTTGTTACAACCGCCTTTTCTTTATTATACCTCCTGACTTTATAAATACAACAGTGCACAATATTCCTCCAACACTAGGCAGTAAAAAGTCAGAATACGGGATTGGCCAATCATACTAATTCTTTTCGACATTTTAAAAATAATTTAAACCCTACTAGAATTTTATCAGACGCGACGTTTTCCACGATGCCAAAATGACCGACTCAAAACTTACTTTAAAGCGTAACATATTGCTATGAATAGTGGTTTTGAATTTGATAATACCACTATTCACAACCAATCTGTCCAGCTTGGATATTCAGTCGGTTAATTTTCAAGATGAGACTGCTTTTCCCACAGGGTTCCAATCGGAAAAGTGGAAAACACAATTGTATTAGTAAAATATTTGAGCGCCACTCAAAATTTATTTGAGAAATAGTAATTATGTCTTTAAGTTACTTATGAGCACAAACGAAAAAGGTTAAATTTAAAAAATACACACAGCTAACTTTAAATGAAACTTTAATACAAAAATTAAAAAAAATAAAAAATATATCTTTATGAAGTATAAAGATTAATATTGCGTCATTAAACAATATTATTAAGGTAAAAATATCGTATGGAAGTGATCGCATACGATAAAAAACTTCCTTAAGTGACTTCCGATCAAAATTAAAACTAATAAATTACAAAGATGCTTTTTAATTTCTCCCACAAGAATAAAATGTAAACAAACTGAAATGACAGCCCGAACCAAACTCTAAAACATGTGCAACCACATGAAAAAAGTATGCCCTTGATATCCCAAGCGTACAAAATTTTATAGTTACAGAAATTTTTATATTAGAAATTTTAAAAAACGTTCTTTGTCATTTAAATCAAATAACTAAGAATAATATATATATATATATATCAAAATTAACACAATGGAAAAATACAAAATTCCAAATAAAAATAATATTAATAATAATAATAATAAGATATCTTTTAATATAAGTTACTTACGTAAAAAAAATATATATTCATATATTTTCTCGAGACACATGAGTTAGAAAGCGTAAAAAATCAACAAAAACGAGATCAACTAACTCGTATAAATATCGGTAATGAATACAAACACCATCCACTAATTAATCAAAAATCACGAAGTTACTTAACAAAGATAAAGATTTATCTTATAATAAACACGTCTTTCTAAACCCAGAGTACACTTGTGTCTGAAGGTTAAAAATCAAGCACGTAGGCTTCACATAAAAAAATACAGTTTTTCTAACACATAAATACATACGGATATACACAAATATCCAAAATAATATTACATTCATATTTAAATAAACTTTTCAATATATTCGTGGGGAAAAATTCATAGCAATATGTTTATAAATAACCAAATAAATAAATATTGACAATTGAATGTCTGTATAATGAAGTCGGTAAATCCTGGGAAAGAATTCGCTATAGTGAACTCTGTACTCTTATTTGAGATATATATTTATTTTAGGATCGCATACACACATATGCCTATTATACATTCAAACAACTTCTCCATTCATTCCATAAAACGACTTCATTTTAAAATATGACTATTTGTGTTAGAATCTTCTATTCTATTCTCTTAAAAAAATAAATACTGACGCTTAGATACACATTGTTTTTGTGAACGTATATTGTCCAAAAAATATATTAAAATGTTTATAATAATAAAATATGTTCCCAAAAATGAGTCTATGTGCGTGTGCCTATGTCCCTCGCCCATTTTATTCGCTGTCGACCTAAATTCTGACCTAAAGTCAGATCTCTAATAATTCCAGTATAATAGGTTTGTTTTTGCAGGCGTTTTGAAACTGTTTTGAAATCATTTTATAATCACTTTTATACGCATGCGTCAATTACAATCGTTTCCAAACTATCCCCAATTTTATCGTTGCTAAAACGAATTTCAAATTCGTGGCAGCTAGTGACATCTACCATACAAATAGTATAATTTCACAATTTTCAAATCTATCACATACTTCTTGAGTAACATGTCTCCTAACGCGAAAATGTTCTATGAATTCATTATCTGTGTATTGAGGAATAATTATTTCAAAACAATTTTCATTCCTTATTTTAATTTTATCTTGAAATTGTATTTCTTCTTCACTGGTAAACTCGCACTCAGTACTACTATTGTCACTAGTGCATAAACTAAATAAATCTGACATTCTTTTCATAAAACCACTACGATCTACACAAAACAGTCAAACAACAAACGCGATGGAGATTTAAAAAACATTCAGTGAGAATCACAACGATGCCAACACATTTCTCCGCTTTCCGTGCATAAAAATGAAACGCGCATGCGTCTGATATTCGGTTTTACGAAAATACTCAAACCATTCCAACCGATTGAAAATCATTTCACAACGATTTAAAAACTGCAAAAACGACAAATGTTTTATCAGCGTTTGATTTTATTCCTCTGTTCGAACGCTTTTTCTTCAATGCGCACACTCCTGATACTTCAAACGATTTCAAACGCCTGCAAAAGTTTACTCATTGTCAGTTTCATCTTAACCTTAAATTATCACTATGCATCTAACTTGTAGACGTAGTGTGACCAACTTAAAACTGAAAACTGAGTTTTCTGGAGAACGAGTGTGACAAAAGGCCTTATGATACGAGATTTTTATACTATTTTTTTCTATTTTGCATTTTTTAAATTATTAATTGAAATTATTTAATTTGAAAATTCAGTTTTATTTTTGTATAAAGTATGCAGTTGGTCACATTGATACTTGACATTTTAAAATTCAAATGTTGTTATCCGCGAAATATTATTTATTAATTTTCGTTAGCATTACTTGCTCTTTTATTTAAAAATATGAGTGACATAGAAACTAATATATCTTGTATTCCACCTCAGTTACGTTAAGCAGCTGAAAAAACAATTAAGATCTTATTACCATAAAAAGCAAGTGATGTACTTAAATTCCTAAAATCAAATAGCATTTATTTCTGTGTTTGAACAATGCCAATATTGAAAAATAAAAAAAGCGTATCGAAATGTAACTCATATCGATACTGTTTTGGGTTTGATAATGAGTTCATTACGAATGCAAAATAGAAAAACAATAAATTAGAGCTGTTATTCGTTATTCGAAACGCAGACGCAATTATGCGAAAACGTGATGAAAAATTTCATCAAAGGAATAATCATTTGTAAGAGGAGCCGCGGAGGGCATTTGGCAGATATTCTGTTACATTATTAATCTCAGAGTTTGTACTTTGGATTAAAATAAAAATATCACCACTTTTCACAAAAACATTTCATTTCTCACTTGGTTTAAAATCTTGTTTAAAGATCCTGAAGATAATACAAAATTCCTGTTTATACATTTCTAATGAAAGAATTTATAGACATTAAAAAAAGATTTTAAAAAATATCAACGGCCAAAAGCGTCGTTATTATTCTAATCGAATAAGATCCAACAATACTTGAATTACACTTTTACATTTTCTATCTTTCACATAATATTATTCGTCTAGAATTTTCAACATTCATTCTTTCGGATAACACCGAAATTACTTCAGTCACGCTCTGAAATGCAAAACGTTAAAGAGACAAAACACGAGATAACAAGGCAAGCTTATTGTCTTGAATTTCAGTGTTCCTAACTTCAATATCATTTAGGCAACAAAAGTCGTTGAAGTACAACGAATTTTCCAAACAAATTGAGTTTTATAATGTCGTTAAACAAAATAACTGGCGGGATTATTAATCATAGTAATTTTCTTTTGTGTAATCTTTTATATTTTACATTAAATTCCTTTATTTTTTCACAAAAGTATTTCGTGAATTAAGTAACGCGGAGATATATATTTTCTTTATAAAATGGAATTTCAGGTACTGTCAAATTGTATTTTATGAAGCAAATATACGGTCACTGAACATAACACTTGAATACACCTATGTTCAGTTTTAAAATAAATACTTCAATGCATAGGAACGTTATGCAACCAACAATGCGAGTGTCATCACTTCTCGTAATAAGGCATTATAGTTATCAGTATCAACAAAGTGTGAAAATAATTTATTTAACATTTAACTTACACAAACAATATTAAAATGAATTTTGGTAAATTGAAAAAAGTTTGTTTTTATTTATAATTCTTTAACTTTTTCATAAATATTCGAAATATCCACCTTCACATTCCATACAATATGCGAGCCGATTATGAAATTCCTACAAAGAGTGTGTTAAAAAATCCGGTTTGGTTCGTAATTCGTCCCAGGCTGTACTTATGCATGCTTCTAAATCTTCGATGTTAGTGAAAATTACATTATCCCAAGGAAAAGTCATTTGGCGATAAATCTGGCGAACGATATTAGCATTGAGTGATCGATGGAATCGAAAGCTTGGGCGAAATCTGTATACAAGTGTCCCGTATCGTTATGTTCAAATCTTAGGAGTGTAAAGTAGACTTCATTTCAAGTAACAAAAATGCAAAACTTGTATTTCCATCTTGATTTGTTTCAAAGTTACAGATCTATGAAAGTGATTGTCAAATCATAAAAAAAACTGTAATCCTAAAGTCAATAAAAACTGATTTTATTTAAATAAAGTTATACGATTCAATAACAGGCCTGTGATTGTTAACGTTGCATAATAAAATGTTATCCTAAAATAAATAAACACGTGTCGTAGTGCATACAGTAATTTCTTGGAGATCTACAAAAAAGAGTACTGGAAATTGATTTATGATAAAGAAGGTTCTTACTTATTTCGTAAGTGCTGCACCATGAATATCATACAATCAACAAATGTTCAGATGACTGTTTACGTTAGATTTTTTAATAAAGGATTACATTACGTTTCAGTTCAAACAACAGCTTATTAGTGAGTGGACACGTTTTCTTTATTCAAAATGCCTTACCGATTTTATTCTCAAGAGTATGCGGACATGCACTTTGCGTATGGCCACTGTAACGGCAGTGCACGTCGAGCAGTTATTGAATACCGACATCGGTTTCCCGATAGGCGCATTCCTCATTACAGAAGGTTTCTAGAAGTACACACACAATTTCGGGAATGCGGACTGAGTGATTATCTTTTCGACCGAGAAGTAAATTTGCCAGCAGACTTCGAGGAAGAAGCAGTAGCTATTATTACAAGGGATCCAACTCTCAGTGTACGTCGAATCGCTAGACAACTAGAAGTGCCACGAACGACAGTTTTGCGAATTTTAAAACGTGAGGGCTTATATCCATATCACTATCGCAGGAGACACGGTATGCTTGAGGCAGACCACTATGCTCGTCTAGTTTATTCTACAGGATATTAAGACAGTCACGGCTTCATTTTAATTTCTGCCGATCAGTCATCTGGACAGATTCAATTTCTTATTGACGGACTGCCAGGTCTTTTAGAAGATGTCCACTGAATGTTCGACGAGACATGTGGTTTCATAAGGATGGGGTACCACCACATTTTGGAATTGCTGTCCGAAATTGGATTAACGCCAATTATCCAAGATGGATTGGTCGAGGTGGTCCTGTTGCATGGCCACCCAGATCACCCGATCTTAATCCCCTTGACTTTTATTTATGGGGTACATGAAAAATTTAGTCTACGCGCAAGTTTCGAACACAAGAGAAGAGTTGTTGGATCGCATTCACTTGGCTGCCGAGCGAATCCAACAAAACAAATTCGGATAAGTACTTCTTCTGTTGGCTTACGGACACAAGCCTGCATTCAACAAGGAGGCATTTCGAAAATATTATTAATTGAACTTTTTTAAATAAAATCAGTTTTTATTGACTTTAGGATTACATTTTTTTCATGGTCTGACAATCACATTCATAGATCTGTAACTTTGAAACAAATAAAAATGGATATACAAATTTTGCGTTTTTGTTACTTGAAATGAAGTCTACTTTACACTCCTAAAATTTGAACATAACGATACGGGACAGCTTGTATATTACATCGACCTGATGGCGATCATCGATAGCTTTGCTAATAAATTTTGTTATTTTCACCAAATTAGTGGCGGTAGAACGCCCAGCAACAAAAGCATGTTAGTGAGGAGACAGTAGATGACCTGCCTCAGAGACTATTTATTCATAAATTAAAGATTCGAAAACCTTAGCAAAATTGCATATGATAACTGGTCTATAATTGGAAATATTAGTGCGATTACCACTTTTATTGACTGGCACAATCCCACCAACCTTCCAAAATTCAGGAAAGGAACCAGTAGAAATAATTAAATTGAAAATTACTGCCAAGGGTTCACATAAAACAGGTCCACAATCTCTAATGAAAAAACTTGTTAGACCGTCGTGACAAGACGTTTGATTAGATTTGAGCTTGCGGATGCAGTTCAAAACCGTCCAGGGAGTAACAGGGAATATAGTGATATTATTAGCGATAAAATTTAAGAATACGCATTTTATATGACGCGCATGGTACAATAAATTTACTTCATTTTGGGACTAGTTTCATTATTTTGTCTTATTTTATAGAGTTCTAGATCTTATATATCAATCCACCCCTGTATATTAAAACAGTTGTTCTAGTGTTCACTATTAACTTACATTTGTTACAGCTTGCAAAACTTCCTCTTAATTGTTTTGGGTGATTTACGCCAAGTTTATGAAAACGCTTCAAACAACTATCATAACATAAAAGCGTATAAGAATATAAGTGCCTATAACGTAATTTGTTCGGCCATTATACTTACAGATTACAATAACGGACCTTTTAGAACGTGTTTTAATAGTGTTAGATTCGAAAACATTGCAATAATGTAGTAGCTATTTGAGCAACTTTTATTCGGGCGCTTTCGTTAAAATCAAAGTGCTCTTTTCGTCGCAGCTATAGAATCGATTCACATTAAAGTTAAGTGCACATTTTTGAGAGTGCATCTGAGTATTGGTGTAATCGTTGACTTGACGGTGTGAATACTTATGTGCAATCTTGTGTGAGAATACTTGGGTTTAAGTGTAAAGGCTTACCTTAGGTATGTCAATAACGCGAATTCAGCTTTCAGGAAAACAAACGTTTTTTCACGTCGATGTACTTGACGACACTTCAAGTCTATACAGTTTTTCACGTAGTAATTCTCCAATTTAAAGTTTCGTGGAATGTTTTTATTAGCGGTTGTAGTAGATGTATCGAAAGTTCATATCTGATTCAACTTTGTAAATAGGAATTTTTGCTTGGAGATCAAAGGGGCGGTTCAATTCTTATTTGTAGAATAGTCCTTTGAACAAATCTGTATCTATGTTTGCCAATAAAATATATGCTTTCAGTGACTTTTTGAAATAACGTACGTGTTTTTATATGTATCTAGAGATTTATATTTTGGTACAGTAAATATTAATTTGCAATAAAAAAAAAATAGAAAAATATAAAACCGACTTAAAAAAAGATCGCAAACAAAGAAGCAGCAAATAATAATTTTGCTCTAAAAAGGAAAAATGGTCTATTTTTTTATTTTATTTGATTACTAGCTAAGCCGCCTACGGCTGTGGCTCACTCTGATATGAAATGAATTGGAAAATAAATATAAGTATTGCAATGAACATAAATTCACCGAGAAAACATATCATTCAATTCAATACCCGCCTTGCGTTGCTGTAGCTATGTGGAATGAAAGCAAAGGAAGAAAAAACATGTTTAAATTTTTTTTTTATTATGAAGCTAGTGGATTGACTAAACTTTTTGTTTGTCCGTTTTTTTGCATAAACATAAAAATCAGACGATTTACCGACTCAAGCATGCGACGTATAATTGCCCATGAGAGAAGCAATCGTTTTCTAAATTCAAACCGCACACTTGCAAAGATTGCCCTTGCGCTTTATCGACAGTCATAGCGAACGCAAGGCGTAATGGAAATTGAAGTTGTTTGAAATCGAACGCCGTTTTGGTGGGAATGTGTGGTATTCGTGGAAGTAGTACATTTTCACTTTTATGAGTTCCAATTAGAATTGTTGCTTCAATTAGATTGTTCATAAATATCGTGCGCCATTGCATAACTTTGGCTGATTTATGTTCCGGAGTAAAATAATTGGCGGTCCAATTTTCAAATTCAAAATGTGTGACGGTAATCCGGGTACATTGAGAGAATTCCGTTGTAAAATTCACTACTTTACTTTGGTTCATCATGGAGTCAATGGATTTGTATGTCACTGTTTCACCAGCGATTTTGTTTAGAATTATTTTGTTTATGTCGTGTACGTCAACAATCAATAATAATTTCTCCATTTTTTCCATTTAAAAACCCAGCTACTTGTTTAATTATTTTTCCAATATCATTAGCATTTTCGCCTTTCAAATTTGACAACTGTCATCATTTTTTTAAAAAACTAATATCGTCTTGACATTTACATCTAACCTGACACACATTATTTTTAGTTTTCATATAGAACAATTCATTCAAGGTTAAATCAAAGTTATTTTACTTTTCAACAATATATTAGCGTAAATAGAGTATATGATTAGCAAACGTCAACTCGTAATAAAAAAGGTCTTGAAATAAAAATGTTTGAAAATTTTTTGCGCTATTTATGTCGAAGTGCACCAAAAATTTCACAGGTGCTGGAAGATTTTTGTCGCGCCGTTCAAAAACAAAAGTTATTTTAGTATAAGAACACTCGTGTATTCAAATGCAATATCAAAATTTCAAGTCAATCGATCGACTACTTTTCGAGTTTTGTGAACACAAACATATGCAGTATGATTTATATATAGGGAGATTTATTGCATAGAACGGATCAAATTAAACTTTTGGATTTGGCCCTAAATTTAAAGCGAAAAAAAATCAATACAAAATTAACTTACACTAAGTATTTAACACCACAATCAACTTAAATTTTTAAATAAATAAACAGAATTAATAATAAAAAGATAATTATTCTTCTTAAATAATAATAATAATAATAATAATCCATGCCTTAGCATCCCCCAACAGCTTGCGCCAATTACAGGGGCATCGGCTGGCCATGAGTTATTATTACGCCTGCGGCTGTAGACCGACTTAAGATGTTACCTTTCCGCATTTGCCGTGGAATTTGGAAAACTACAGAAAACCAAACTCAGAAAGGAAGCACCGGGGTTCGAACCCGGTACTGCCGGACTACGAGGCAAGTGTGCAAGCCACCAAGCCACTAGCCCGACAATAAATATAATAATATAATAATAATAATAGAAAGGAGCTATATTGTCATTAAGGGTTCATTGTGAACTTTTATGAGACAAAACGACCATTCTATACGCTTGAAAAGGTTGATTCAATTATTTCAAATGACAAATGCATAATATTCTGGATTCATCCCTTCACAACCACGAGGAAAATCCTTGCTAGTAAACCAGATACGGTGTTATTGATAAAGTAAGAAAAATAGATAACCATTATAGAATTTTCAAGTGCAAATGAGCACAACATTATTGAAAAGGAAAATTAGAAGAGAGGAAAATATAGAGATCTTCAATTTTAACTACAGAAGACGTTTTCGACATATGATAGAGGGGCTTCTGTTTGTACGATCAGTGAGTAAGGTCGATAAATCTTGGTGTGATCCAATATTCGAAATATAATTCACGTCTACCCTAAGTTTTTTTTTAAATTAACGCAATTGCGGGTTCGACTAGGGCGCAGTGAGGAAATTTTAAAAGAAAGCTCATACCGTATCGAGTAATTCGACGTATTTTGCTTTGAGGCAAATAGACGAATGTAGGATTCGAGCTTTTCTCGAATACTACATTATTATTATATACTATATTATTATTCAACGTGCTAGAAGGTCAAGGAACGCCTGCGTACGCCGTATCGTGTTGCGGCTGCCAAGATTTTGTACAGACCTTTTTTTTAATGCAGTGAACTTGAAAATTCTCGGCGATAATTTTATTTGCTATAATTATGATTCCGAAATTTAATGCTAATCAAAACGGCACTTAATCTTAGTTGAATTCGTATATGTATTTATTTCATTATTGTACATTTATTCAAATAATTAACGCTCATATATTTGTTATTTAAACATTTATAAAATTAATTCACGTTCATAACTTTCGCTATGACGATTCTAATCCTAAAATAATTTAGTATTGTATTAATGATAAAATTTAGTTGATGTCACATAATAATAATTTTGAATTTTAATTGATGGATAACTAGTTGATTTCACACATTTAAGTAGTTAATTTGTTTTTAATTTTTGCAACAACTTTGTGAGATACTAGAGTTATATATTCTATAATGTTTTTTTTCTGTCATCACGTTAACATTGGCGTGCTAAATTGCTATCAAATTTTATTACTATACTTGTAAAATACTATGTGTGTAATACCAAATGCAAGGTTCAACAACAGATCTGCCGTCGAAATACGAATTTTGATTCTAGATTAAGACAAATTGAAATTGATTAAATAACTAATTGTCATAATTGTGATACCTTTTGCGAATTAATTTATTTTAGCTGATTTTGGTGTTTTAAGTTAATTCATATTATTATTATTATGTAAATTCTTGTATTATGTTCGATAATTTAGTGACCTGATATACAGGCTGTTCATATCTCAGTGTCAATTTTTCACAACTTAAATTTAATTTACCATTTCAGCGTCTGAGCCATTTGTTGATTACCTCTTTTTACTACTTTTTAATTAATGTTTTTTTAATTTTTACAATATACGAATTAACTATTTCCGATTTCTTTTTTTATATATTTAGGTACTCCTAGTTTAGCTCATCGTTTTGGTACATATTTAGTAGTCTGTAAGCGCATGCGCCTACGAACGCACAAACGCGTTTCTTAGTTTTCAATCGCGAGCCTCCGTACCTAAAACTAAGCGCTACCTATCATCTGTTTTAGTCAATCCACACCCGTCTCACTGACTAAGGGCATACACGATAAATAAAGGCTCCATTTAAAATTATGCGCATCGACTACCAATTTCAACAACTTGCCGACCATCTTCATTACGTCAGAAATGCGCCTAAGCGCGGTTAGTAGCAATAAGTTGTAAGAACAATTTATTGTGTTTTTTTTTACATTCTGGGAGGGAATTTCTGGGTGGCACCTCGTAGTTCTTAAAAGAAGTACGAGTCACGATGTCTGTGGGTATATTGGATTGTTGTATGAGACATGTTGCAGTAGTAATATTGGACATATTAGATTGTTGTATGAGATATGCTGCAGTAGTAATGATTCTTCGTTTATTGCACAGCGTGTGTTTTGAAATTTACAAAAAAGAAAAAAAATATTTAATTATTTCACGTCAATGTTAAGCACTGTCTGGATGGCTGCTGGAAACCGTGTGAACCCAAATTACTTAAAATATGCAAGAGCAGGTCCTCGATGTTACATTATTACAAAGCGTTGTACATTTTTCTTTGGAGTATTGTTGTTTTAACTTCAATAAAGCGATGGGCTGGGATCATTGTGAATTCTAAGCGGTATAACGAAGAGCGAGAAGTGCTTCCGACAATGTCCAAAGTATTCGTTTCGTGTATAGAATTTCAAGTTAATTACTTCAAAGGCGACAATAAAAATTACAATTCAATGTGCCTTATCATCCCTTTACGTGCAGATTTTCGAAATATATAAGTGGCGATTTGTATGGAGGTTGGATATGGTATAAGAACTGAATAAAAATAGTTAGGTTAGAGAACTTGTTTTTTCGCTTATTCTGCTTCTGAATTCTGATAACTATTTAATAAAAATTTGTCACGAAGTCGTGAATAATATTGCAAATTTGTGCTCTTTTGCGGGCGATTTCAGTGTGACGAAATAGCTTTTTTATAATAATAAATTATATCGAACCATCGAAAAAATTCATAATTGGAGTAGACTGTGAAATTGGGTTGGTACTTTAGCCACTTCCACATAATGATACATTACTTGATGCGTGACAGTTTCATTTGGTTTCATTGTAAAAAAAAGGTTATGGCATTGAAGTGATACAACAACAAAAAAGAAAACAAATAATTTATTTAATATCGAAATCATAATCAAAATTTACATATAGCTACAGAAGTTGTTGAAAATGTTGTCCATTTACATATAAACACAAACTAACTCTTCTCCGCAATCCAGCAAAAACTTTATGCAGCATTTGCGGTGAGTTGTTGATCTCTTCACACTTTCCTGTTATGCGAATTCTCAGTTGTTCCACATTATGAATTGGCGTTGAATAAATCGAATTTTTGATGCAATACCTAGTTGGATATGGGATTTCAGTGTTCCTGCTTATTATTCTGTTATCAAAAAATTCTCTGGGATATTGAAGTGTTTCTCTGGTCATATGTGCTGTTGCACCATCTTGTTCTTCTTCTTCTTCTTTAAGTGCCGTCTCCGCTTCGAAGGTTGGCAATTATCATAGCAATTCTTACTTTTGAAACCGCAGCTCTAAACAGTTCATTATTATTACATCCCCAAACCAGTCCCTAAGGTTCTTCAGCCATGAATTCCGTCTTCTTCCTATAGATCTCTTGCCCGGGATTTTTCCCTGCATAATTATTTGTAGTATTTGATATTTTTCTCCCCTCATGACATGTCCCATGTACAGCAGTTTTCTTCTCTTAATTGTCGGAATCTTGTTGGAAATACCCATTTTGTAATTCCTCATCACCCAGTTGATTTATGAATGAGCTGAGCATCTCATTGCGATATCGTGCAGTAGTAAGTGTACCTTAAAAAAAATGGGACCCACCAATCTTCTTCGACATATTCCAACCCAAACACCAACTTTTTGGGGATACAATGTTTTTTCACCAAAAAAATGAGGATTTTCGGAGGACCAGCACCTCATATTCTGTGAATTAACATATCCAGAAAAATAAATCCAGGCCTCATCCGTGAAAAGAACTGTGTTAAGGATATCCTGATTGTGTAGATTATTTTGAAACCATTGACAAAATTCCACTCGTCTTAAATAATCCACTGGATAAAGTTCATGAAAACATTGCAGCTTGTTGGATAGTTGGATGTAGTACACCAGCTACAACATTTACCACACAGCGTCCTAACATATCCACCGTTTCGTCGGCGCTTATCCATATGTATTGATTTAAAAGATGGCTTCTAATGCGTTCTACTGTTCTCGTATAGCACCTAGAAACATAATATTTGCGTAAAGTTGATTCATCAGGAACATTTCGACCACTATATTTTTTCAGAAATATTTTTAAAGTGGGATTGCTAAGTTTATTTAATGGAATATTGGCCGCCATAAAAGTTTTACAGAGTTCAGATGTGTTTGCGATCCTAAGTGACGAATTTTTGACGATATTTTACGGATTTTGTAATAAATTTCGGAATCGCTGACAATGGACATACAATCAGTATGACCGTCAATCCAACTCGCCATTGTTTTACGATGCCGTTCTCGATGTTCTTCCATATCATATCTGAAAAAGTAATTTAAACAATGCTCTAGATCTAAATAAATGAAAACTAAAAATGTGTGCGTAAGTTATTGAAACTCTTACGTCGAAATAATTGGTAGAAATAGATTCAATCAAACGATATTAAACAGGATCTATCACAAAAATTACGATGTAATTAACAGTTAAAACTATGGAAGCAAGAAACTTACTCACAGCACTTTATTTATCTTACGAAATATAAACTAATAAATAAAATATATTATAAAAACCCCGCTTCTATCTACGCTCATGAAAACACTTTAAAAAGCACTATATTCTCGGAATACAATAACTGGCTTGTCCATTGTTATCGCGGCGAGACCAGGTGTCCGAGTAAGTCAAACAAATACTTCATTGAATTACGCCGGGATGTACTGAGCGACGTTATACACAATTCCAATTGCCGATTGCGTTTTATGGAAATTGGGTCCGTTCTCTACTAATTATATAAAATTGTGATTATAAGCATTTTAACTTACTGATATATAGACAATACAGTATGTTAAAGAGAAAAAAAATGGCAACAAAAATATGACATCATATTAAAATGATGACGTGCATCAAATCCTTAATCTCAATCTCTATATAAAGATATGTTTATAGGTGAATTTAATTAGTGATTAAAGTGTTTATATAAAGTTTTTTTTTAATTTTCTTTATATCTTTTTCACATTTTTATTATTTTGTTTCTTTCTGGATTATAATTTTCGTGGTATATGTTGACGTATATAATTGAAACTGATTTTTTTAAATTTTGTCCTGTCATAAATTTTTTCTGTTGGGCAAATAAAGTTATATTATTATTAATAGTAAGTATAAATAGAAGACAGTTTAATTGGTGATATAAGGAAGTTTATAATTGAATACAGTTGATAACATAGAAATGGAATTAATTCGAAACATTAGACATGTTAGAGGCGATCCTCACAGTTTACTGCCTACAGGATAGGTAAGATGAAAACCACTCTAAAGCTGTGCACCGAATGGTATATACTGTAAAATGCTTTCGACAGATTAAGGTAGACGCCGCGAGGAATAAATTTAATTTCAAGGGCGACAGTAATAAAACTTAGAACATTAAACAATGCTGTTTCAATATCTATATATACATGTACAAGTTGATCGATTTTAGAATGGATCAATGATCAATATCAGATGTTGTCAGAATTTGTTGGTAATCTCTAATAGTTAGAATATAATTTCACCTACTCATGAAATTCACATTCATATTTGGTATTTTAGCATATTTTTTAATGTATTTATTTGTAGTTCTTCGGATTCTATTAAAGTTTCATCAAAACCAGTAATTATATTTAAACTCTACCTGCGGAATAACAACGTTTCAATTAAGTTAAAAATTGAATGAATCCCTTAGCTTATTTCTAATTACTAATGTATGGAAAAAATATCATTTTTTTTCCTTTTCCGCCGTGAATTTTATAGTCGGAAATTTCAAATCTAACTGTTTAACGAACAGGACCAATTCATATTTCCGTGTATCAAAAATCGCGAAAATGTCATTTACGTACCTGATCCAGACTCTTAGAAAATATTTAGCGATATTTTTAAATTCTACTTCAAATTGACTCATAAATAAATTAGCTATGAAAGGAGATAGGTAGTTACCCATTGTTGTGCCTTGTTTCTGTTCAAAGAATTTTTCTCCTACTTGGAAAGAATTTTGCGTCATGCACAGAGTTGTCAATCTCATGTATTCTTTTACTTTTGAAGGTTCAATGTTTTCTTATGGAGCAAGTCTACTAAACATTTCATAGTTTCTGAAATAGGTACCCAAGGAAATAATGACGTTACATCGAATGAAACTAAAATTTCCCCGTCTTCCTGTTCACAATCTTTAATTAATTAAACAAACTCAAGTTATACTCCATCGTCAACAATTAAATTCTAAGGAATTACTAACTGACAAAGTTTCTGGTTTCACGGATAAATTTTGAAATTCATTCACTAACAATTTAGAAATAAAGTAAGTCGATGAGTTGAGATACCTGAAATATGTACTTAGGTAGGAAGCTACTTTATTATGGATGAAGTCTCTATAATTACTAGTTACCGGACATTAGCTCATTTTATACAGTTGCTTGGACACAAGCATTTCGAATGAATGTGAAAATAGATCAAATTGGAATTCGTAGTGTGATTCAATTCTTTTGTCAGAAAGGGGAAAAAGCACGGGAAATTCATGAGAGGATTGTGTGTACACTAGGTGACTTAAGCTCTTCTTATAAGGCCTCGAAAATTTGGAACAACAATGTCAAGTAGATAAGCAGGACATGCAGCTAAGACGCACCATGTTCTAAGGCTCCAAAATCTGCTGTGATATTAGAAAACATTTCCGAAGTCTACGATATCGTTTTTACCGACATTTCATTTTGCATAAGGAATTGCACATGAAAATACTTTGCGCAAGTTGGGTGCCCAGTTTGCTCGTTTTAGAGCAGAAACGAGTTCTTATGCGAATATTTTCCGAATGTTTGGATCTGTTGGAGAAGAATCTAGCACATTTTATAGCAATTGACTAAACTTGTATTCATCACTATACGCCGCAAACGAAACAACAGTCGAGGTAGTGAACCAAATAAATAGAATCGGCTTCGAAAAAGGCAAAATACATTCTAGCAGTTAGAAGGGTGATGGCATCAGTCCTTCAATTTGCGAAGAGGATTCTCCTAAAACCATCACTCACGTACATTGCGCACCCCCTTTCTAAGGATTTAAGGCAGAGGTCGCGGTGGAAGGTCTTGAAATTGCTAAGAGAAAGGCGGCAAAGCAAATTGCTTTAAACTGCTTCCGCATCCAACCCATTCATACGATTGATTCCCTTAGACTTTCATATGTTACAGGAACTCAAAATTACTGGCTGAACTGAGGACCTTGAAAAAAATACTTTAGACAAGAAATCGAAAATCTAGACAAGACAAATGTTGGATCAAATGCGTTAAACTTCGCAGTGATTATGTCGAAATATGAAGTGAGATATAAATCCTGGATTATTGTCATCCATATAGAACCAAGTTAATTATCGAATTAACGTTTATGTGACTGGAAGGGTACCCGGTTGCCTTTTTCAGATTTAAATATTAATATTTTTTGTGTTTGAACTTGCTGAGCTTGGAAATTCTGTGACATCTCTAAACTTGTTTTATATTACATTTTATTATATATACTTCGTTATTTAGATTTAATTTTTAACGAGAAAATGGCATCCGAAATTATTACAACCTCTAAGACCGGTATGGGTACCCGGGTACCTCCATTTAAAATTACATATGGATGGATGTGAAAGAACAAAAGTAGCATTTTTACATTTTTTTATTTATATATGTTATAAAAAAAATGTATAAAAAGAACGAAAATAAATAATAAAAGGATTAAACTGCCTGTTGGTTACAGGTATCGCATACGGCCTTAGTAACAGAATGCTCATTACAAACGGGTTTTGAACAAGAATTACATGCTTTTCGCGTTTTTCTTTGTCTGTGATTCAATTCCCAGCAAATATAACATTTTCCAACTACCAAAATACGCCCGGAAGTATCTCTAGATAATTGATCTCTGACTGCTGTAACGACTGGTTGTGTAATTTGGCGTCCTAGAACCATTTCTAGTGATGTACGTGTAAAATGATTGCCCAAAACTCTTGGAATACTACTTCGAGTTAGTACAGCAGACATGCATAACTCGTTTGCAAGATCTTTCAAAAATCTCCGTCGTCGGTCGGTTGATGTAAGCCTAGGATTGTGCTCCGAGTAAATTATGTATGCACTCAGTGCAGCAAGGTCGACCATATTGTAAAAAAATGCTAGGGGCCAACGATTTGTTCTACGCTTTACTGTATACTCTGATAACATTTTATCCATCGTGTCGACGCCGCCTTTGGTTTTATTATCATATTTAATAATTTCGGGTTTTGCAGTACCAGTATGTTCTACTTTGCCTGTTGTATGCATTGATGATAATAGGATGACAGATTTGTTCTTTTTGGGAACATACGAACATATAGTTGCTCTTTTAGTAAATGCAAAATTAGTGGAATTTATAACTCTACTTTTATTGGATTGCATATTGGAAGGAAGAAAAGTTTTATTTTTTCTAACTGTTCCTACTAAAGTTAAGTTCCAAGAATTTAGGTTATGAGCCAACTGTAAACTTGTGAAAAAGTTGTCTGTCGTTATATTTCTTCCAGAACCTTTATATTTAGTAACTAAATCTAGAACTGTACGCTCTCCAATATTCACTTGTATAAAGTTTACCTTGTAAAGGATAAGCATTTGCCGCATCACAAGCCCAAAAAATTTTTATCCCATACTTTGCCGGTTTTGAAGGAATGTATTGGGTAAATTTTGTATGTCCTCTATAAGGAAATAATTGCTCATCGACCGTTATGCATTCAGACGGCTTATAACGGTTTAGTTGTTTTCTAAATTACTATTTAGTATTATCCATATATCACGAATTGGAGCAGCTTTGTCACTTTTAGATCGTTCAGCACATGTATTCTGATTATCAAAACGAATAAATCGTGAAAACATTTTGAAGCCATTACGAGACAGCCGCACGAATAAGAGGTAAGGATTCAAGTTTCCACATTTCAGATATATGTTCCTTATTAGATTTATGTACACCAGCTGCAATTAGGATGCCTAAAAATGCATCGAATTCCTCTTCAGTAAATGCCTTGAATACCTTTCGTGGTGGTAGTTTCCGCTTAGAATCTTTGTACTTTTGAGCTTGTTTTTCATTATAATCTCCAGTTACTTGTGTGCCTTTTCTGTTAGTTTCCCTTAAAATTATGGTAAAAATTTCATTGGACATGATAGATTTAAAAGTTTCTTTAGCAGTATATAATGCACTAAAACTTGGTGCGCCACATATTTCGCGCAAGATATTTCGGCTAATTGTCTGCGCTTGTGGTAATGGAGTATTAGTCCAATGAGTTCCATCTTTAGCAACTAAAACAGTAGGCTGTGGAGGCGTTTCTTCTTCATCACTAATTTCGTCTGAATAAGGTTCCTCTTGTTCGATTACAGGTTCTATTTCTGCATCAGATTCTTCAGATTCGATTTCCGGAATGTATTTGTCTTCATCCGAAGCAGTAAATGGCTCTTCTTCTAATGCTTCTTCCGCTGCTGCTAGTAATTCTACTGATGTCAGTCTGAAAACCATAATATATCACATTACGTCCTTATTATTACTATTACTTTTACTCTTACAGGCTTTGTAATTATATTAACTTCTATATCATACCTGGTTCTCCTCCATCTTGGTTTTGTAAATGAACCCGAACTAGGACCAGGCGCATTATCACACATTCCGATAAAAATAATAAAATTTGCACTTGTTATTACCAAAAACACTAAAAATATTTAGTATGTATTGTAACGAACAAATTATATACGAGCACTTCGAAAAATGGACGGTGACTGATTTTCAGACATATCTAATCTTGTTCATAACAGCGCAGTTTATGTCTCCCCACCACTGTCTCTCGTATATGTATAGCTGCAACGTATATACAACGTGGGGTACCCGGTTACCTACGTCGTCATTAGAAGGTGTTATTTTTCCCAGTCACATAAAGGTTAACCTCGTATGCTGGAAAATTGTCAAGTTGAAGACATAAGAATGCCCGCCCACGTGCAGCATGAATCACCTCGAAGATTGTACCCCACCGAAGTTGTACCCCACCCTACGTGCTCTCCTGAAATTGCCCCTTTCGACTATCACTTGTTTCGTTCCTTAGAGAACTTTCTCACTGGAAAAGATTTGATAATGAAAAGTGCCTGAAAATGCTCTCGACAACTTTTTTCAATTAAAATCTCGACAGCTTTATAATAGCGGAATTAAAACACTGCCAAAGTCTTGGGTAAAAGTAATCTAAAATAACGACAATTACATTATAATATAATTTTTTCTTCAAATCTTAAGTAAATACGGCTAAGTATTAAAAATATGCATCGAAAACAATATTAATTTTTACAATGTCTGACATTAAATTGCGTTTTTTAGGTTAAACATTCTGTTGCTAAACAACGATCTGCCGAGTGGATACAAATTATTGAAAGGAATATTAAGTTTAACAAACCTGATAAATTGTCTTTCTTAGCCATTCGTTTCATATTTGTCTAATACGGTTTCCACCAAAAAAAATGGGAAAGTGACGTACACAGAAATGTGTGTTTTATGCTTTTTTTAATCTGTTTAATTATGGTTTTTTAAAAGAGGTTAGAATTATCTGACATTGTCATCCGAATGATTAATTACACAGGCCTGCATTTTTCAACACTTTGAAAGTTGATTTAAAAATTATAACTATTTTCTAGTAGTTGGGTAGCGCTGATTTCAAATCTGCTTTTATTTCTTTTGTATCACGTAAGGTTATTTTTCAAACCAGTAAAATCAAAAAAAAAAACCCGATTTATTTCATTTATAAGCTGGTTTTATATTATATTAAAAAAATACAAAAATATGCACATAGAAACTATTAGAAATAGTTATTTATTCTTTATGCTTCTTAAAAAAAACGTTTTCGTTTTTCAGAAAAGCTTCGTTTGGTTGTTTTTCTGTCATATTCAGCTAAAGAAAGATCTCTTCTAATGTCCAACAGTAATCGGCCATCATTTTTGTGTCTCAGCGCCCTTGGTATCTTTTTTCCATCTCTTTAATATCCTCGTGAAATCTTTCTCCTTGCTCTTCACTCACGTCCCCAAACTTTTCTGGGAAATAGTCCAAATGGAAATGTAAAAAGCGAATTTTTATGCTCATATTGCAACCAAGAATCCTGAATTTTTCCAGCATACTTTCAACGATCTCAACATAGTTCGTGTCTTTGTAATTCCCTAGAAATTTATGTACAATTTTGTTAAACGCATTCCATGCATGATTTTCCTTATCTTCCATCACATTTTCAAATTCTTGATCTTTCACCAAGCTCCTAATCTGCGGGCCTACAAAGATTCCCTCCTTTAATTTTGCCTTTGACAGAGTCGGAAATGATTTACACAAATATTTAAAACAATTTCCTTCTTTGTTTAATGCCTGAACAAATTGTTTCATAAGTCCAAGTTTTATGTGAAGCGGTGGAAGTAACACTTTTTGAGGGACAATAAGACTTTCGCGAATTACATTTTTGGGTCCAGGTGTTAAAGTCACCCATTGTGGCCAATCTCTTTTTATCCAATGCTGTTCTCGATTTCTGCTATCCCACTCGCACAGGAAACATGGAAATTTAGTATATCCAGACTGCTGACTCAAGAGAAGGCCTAAAATTTTTAAATCTCCACACACTTTCCAGTTGTGATTTTCGTATTGCATTCTTAAAAGTAATTCCTGTAAATTTTCATAGTTTTCCTTTAAATGAACAGAATGGCCGACCGGAACAGAAGCAAAAACATTGCCATTATGTAAAAGACCAGCTTTAAGGCTCCTTTTTGAAGATTCGATGAAAAGTCTCCAGTCAGAAGGTGTGTACTCAGGAGCTCCGAGGAAAGTAAGTAGATCAGCAATTGCTTGGCAGTACACGAGTGGTCCGTTTTGTGCAAAATATTTTACAAATCCAGCCTCACGATTTCTATACCAAGAGAAGGTAGTTTCTGGGGCAACCAAATTTTTTTGTTTCAACCTAGACCCCAGTACTTCAGTAAGATCTTTTGAAAGTCCCAAATCTCTTACTAGGCTCTTACTGAGGTTGATGGTTCAAAATCACTATCCATCTGTACGTGAGCCGGAAGTTGAAGAGGTTTCAATATCTTCTTGTAGTACTTTGGGGGGTATAGGTATAGGTACATGATCACTGTGAGGAATTGGTCTGATAGCTGATTTAATATCGTTTGGGTTTCATGTTTCAAAGTTTTTCTATTATGCCCCTTAATATCACAAAGACAAAAGTAGCTTTTTCTAAAAGGCTTTTTCTATTCCCTTTGGTCCAATGTCTTAAACCTTCTTCACATACCTTACAAACAACGTGCGGTGCCCAATCTTTATCTTGATCTCCTAATTTGATTTTGAAATAAGCATAATATGCATTTTGCACAAATTCACCAATTGATCTCTTAAACTTTTTCAAGACGAAATATCCACAAATATAACAGAAATCATCTGGTTTGTTTTTGCAACACCGGCTAGACATATTTTTAAGCAATGTTTATTTATCAAATACCACGCACAACACTAAAGACAAATTAATTTTACTTGTTAACTGATCGACACTCAGAGCTATAATGAAGTAAATGACATTAAAATATACATTTTGTTTGAAGTGATAAACTTGAAATCCTTCTTCGCAGTACTAATAAAGTGAAAGCATAATAGGATTTATATAAAACTGAGCTTAACAAACAAAAATCACGTCATCACTAATTTTATGCAGGCCTGTGTTATTAATAATTTAATTAGACGTGGTAAAATAATATGACTTCCAAATTCACGAGCGACCTGCATTATTGTCTCTCCATTTTCAAAGTGAGCTATTAATAATTCTAGCCCTTTGGACTTCGTTTAATTGAGGCATGCTTAAAACGAAAATCTATAGTAACGTTTAACAACCGTTTGACACGAATAAAACTGACGTAAGCTGACAATTGATAGCATGCGATCAAATTTTCGATTTCCCATTTCTTTTGTGTTGATAAGGTTTGATAGCTCAAACCCTATCTCAATATATTTCAAGTTACGTGATATGCTTTCACATTGTGATTTGTAGTTTTTATTATAATGATAAGAAATAAGTACTAAACTTCTAGTTTCAAAAATTTTTATTGTAAAGACACTACAATATTGTTTCGCCATACAATGTCTCCATCAGGTGGATGAAAAACTGAATATTTAAAATACAAGTTTGAATATTTATGTACAAATTATTGACAAAAAATGGTGATGGAAAAATTTTTTACAATCTTAAATTTAGTAGAGAGCAGTTGTTGAAATCTAATTGGTTATTTAAAGCTAATCCTAACTTATTATTTCTATTAATTTCTAAGTTTTCTAACAAGTTAAGTTTTTGCTTTTATCTTGAACATGTAAAATTTAAAAATTTGTATTAAATCTATGATTGATATCTAAGCAATGATTTTCGAACGTTGAATTTGTATTCTCTACTTTATGACTTCTAGCGTGTTCTTTCATCCTAATTTTAAACGTCCTCCCCGTTTGTCCTATGTAAGCCTTATGACAATCTTCACATGTTAACTTATATACACCAGAGTTTGATTCTTTGTCTATTTTATCTTTGTTGTTTTTAATAATGTTCTGTATAGTATTGTCTGTTTTAAATGATATATGTTCGTTATTAAGTTTTTTAATGAAAGTACCAATTTTTTCCGAAATTTTTCCTATGTAAGTGATTAAATTATAGGAATTAATTATCTTGTATTTTAATTTTGGATAAACTAAGGAAAGAGTTTTAGATTTTTGTTGGCTATTGAAGATGTTATTGACAATATTTATAGAGTAACCATTATTTAATGCTGTTATGTATGTCCTATTTAGTTCGAGGTCGAAATTACTTTTACTCATAGGTACGTCAATTAATCACAGAAAGATTCCAATCAAAAGCACTGCCTGCAATTATTGATGCTATCCACTTTGCGACAAATGGAGACATACAGCATGATTTGGTTGTTCATACACTAGATAACAGCGAAGATACCAAATACTGAAATCCTCAAACTTACCATTTTTAAATTAAAGTGTGAAAATACCTACAGATATAACATTGCTATTGTAAATCATTAACTTTAAAATTGTATCATATAGAGTTATATTCAGGTATAAAATAACTAGTGTTGTGATTATCATTGTTAGAGGATGATATTGTAAAAGATCCGGTAATGTTTTTCTTTTAATCCAGGTGTGTAACATCGAATTGGAAAAGTCACTATTTATGATCAAGGTCACTAGTTTATACATTGGTGTGTGAAAGTCATTGAAATAATGCATTATGTTTCTCCATACAAAAAATAGTTCACAATTGTAAGTATTAACGACTTTCTTTAGTTACTAAGTTGTTAATTTGTTTCCATCTGCTATTAAAGTGACCCTATGAGGAAGCACACGATTTTGATGCGAAATATTGGCAGAAAAAATAAAGAACTGTCTTGTAATAGAGTTTAATTTTGCTGGATTCATATCAAACAATCATATACAAGAAACAATCTTAACAAGAGACATCAGTCCCAACAGCAATTTCATGTTATATAATGTAAATAAATATATTTAAATGAAACCGTATAATTATACGGTTTAGTAAAAATTCACAAAGAGGAAGCACCCATCAGACCAGTTGTTTCGTTTATTTCTTGCACCAATAAAAAATTAGCCGAAAAATTAAACATAATAATTAGACAATATACCGAATTTACAGATAGCTCTTCCATAAAAAAACGCAATACAGTTAACAGCTAAATTAAAAGATTGTAATATACAAAAGACAGAAATCCTGGTATCATTTGATGTTTCCAACATGTTTTCAAAAATACCACATAAGGAATGCTTAAGGTTAATAGAAAACATATTAGTAAAGAAAAATACAAACCCGGTTGTTATACACGAAATCATATCACTAACGGAGTTAGTCACCAACCAAAGTTACTTTACATTTAACAACAAATTCTACAAACAAACAGAAGGTCTGGCAATGGGCTCACCTCTAAGTCCTCTATTAGCTGAAATTTTCATGAAGCATATTACAGAAAAAATTCTTTCATCACAACTAGGTAAAAAACATTAAATTTTGGTATCGGTATGTAGACGACATCCTAGCTTGCTTTAAGGGTACTCATAGACAACTACAAACATTTCTGAACTACATAAATTCAATCCATTCTAATATCAATTTTACAGTAGAAATAGAAGAGAATAACAGTACTAACTTCCTGGATTTCAAATTAAACAAATTAGATCAGAGCTTAAAATTTGATATATACCGTAAACCTACTTTCACTGATTGCATTATTCCCAAAGATTCACTACACCCTAAGACACACAAACATTCATTTTTTAATTCTATGATACATAGAGCATTAAATATTCCTTTGTCTAATGAATCTTTTGTTCGTGAAAACAATACTATAAAACAAATAGCGGTAAACAATAGTTATAAAAGTAGCGTAATTGACAGCATACTAAAGAAAAAACAGTTACAAGGGGCCCTTAGTTTAGTATATCCTAAAGATAGTGCTAATTTGAAACAATTTGTCTCGTTAACTTACTTCGGTAAAATAAGCGAGCAAATTGGAAATATAATTTCAAAAAATAATAGTAAAGTTAGTATAGCTTACAAACCATATGTAAAAACAAGTAATTTCATTTTTAACGCAAAACCTAAAACAGATATCATTAATAAATCAGGAGTGTACAAATTATATTGTAATGATTGTAAAAGTGTATATATAGGTCAGACTGGTCGAAGTTTTATTATACGGGCAAAAGAACACATGAGGTCATATAAACTAAAGAAGACAGATTCAACATTCGCAAACCATCTTATTACAGAAAGGCATACATTTGGTCATCATAAAATATTGCATTTGGCCGAGAAAGGTCGTAAATTAAATCTTTTAGAGGCACTAGAAATTTTTAAAAGACGAAACAACACAATAGATATTGTTTTGAATGACCAGTTGGATCTTATATATACACCTCTTTTCCAATGTTGTATATAATAGTTAAGTAAATAGTAGTAATTTTAAATAACATCATAAACCACCCCCATATATTTTTGTGTCATTTATAAGATCGATGTAGGCCAGTAACTTTTGCAGTTTGATAATGACATTGTATGCCGAAACCGCGGTCACGATTATATGTGAATAAAGTGGTATAACGAAGTTATTGTTTTATTTTATTTTATTATTTTCCAAAAAAAATATTCTCTTATCGCCACCGTTACTTTATGTGAATACATTGCATCTAAAAATATCACCTTTAGTAAAATTCGTATTTATTAAAGAAGGGTTTCTGGTGAGTTTCATGCGATGAACTAATTAAAAAGTCGATTAAAAATTTCTAGGCAAAGAAAAAGAACGCCGGGAAGACAAGTCTAGTAATAAGGGACCGAAAATATGGGATCAATGGAGTAAATGGTCTGCTTGCAGCGTGACATGCGGAATAGGGAAGATCACTCGCTGGAGGCATTGTGTCTCAGGAGGTTGCTCCCCTGGAGAGAAGGAGGCGCAAATAAAAACTTGCACTTTACCGGCATGCTAAATAAAGAGTTTGGATGATATTTTGGTGAAATCTTTTTATTTTTTTGTTCTATAAGTATTCTTTAACGATTTCCATGAATTATTTATTACAATTTTATTTATGTATAAATGTATATATCTATTATATTAAATATTTAACAATATTTGCATGTACCATGTTCTTTTTTACGTACGAGGACAACTAAAGAAAGACTGCGATGTTTAAAGATTATGCATTGGATACTAATTTTTGCTAAATCTATAGTTTTTGGTCAATTTTGCCAACATAGTAGCTTCATTAGGTAGGAGGGGTGCTTTTTAAATTTCAGGTATAGGCGATCCTTCATCATAAAGTTCGACATTTTTGACGGAATACTTACTCAAAACGTTTTCACTGTTACGCTTAGCCTATAGGAATTTGTTAATCCATTTTAAGATATATTTCTTCTTTGAATATCTCGTTTTAAAATAATATATTTTAACTTAGACATTTTCTGTGTATTCGTGTCCAAAGAGAAAGCATTTCTTTGGTTATATTCTGAACTGACCGAGACCTTTTTCTACCTGACCGTGTCAGCAACCCTAACGTTACGGTCGAATTTCTTTCTAGTACATTCCATTTTAAATTCTTTTAATTAATATTACATACTTCTTCTTTCATATGTTGTGTTTGATATCGTTAGGAAGCTTATGTCACAAGGGTTATTCTAATAATATTTATGACATCGATAGAAGTCCTCTTCAGGTCGCGCTTCTTATTAATTATAATTCAAGTTATCGACCCTCTCTCCGACTTAGATCATAAAACAGACCGTTTTCATAACCAGTGTTCTTTTCGATACAAAACTATCAGTCGATCTTCTCTTTCGAACCTTTCGTGGGTAAACAACTCCTCGTGCTGTTCCAGTACACAATGGACCTCACCACGCTGTCCAGCCTCTTCCGCTTCTAAGGTAAACTGTATTGTTCTATATATTATTCTTTTAAGCGAATCCATATTAATTTAACTAATTAATTTCTTATTCTTCCTGCCAAACATCGCTCTACATATACTTGACCAAGGTATATCTTCGAAGGCCACGTGACCATCATCGCCACTTACAGGTAATTTTATATTAATCGTATTCAATTAACCCTTAATTTACTGCTCAATTAAATGTTCGTTTCAAAGTATTTTTTGTGTGTTAATTTTTAATTAATTACTTACTGCTCCTCGTGTACATATTACTTTTGCTTAATTACTTTTAAATATACGAATTTCGATTGCTCTTATGAAAATATAAATACAAACTTTAAGGACGCCGCTGTGTTTTATTTTATTTATTAAGTTTTTGTGTATTTATTTTAATTAACCAGTACCACGCACGTCCTGGACCTTCGAAGGAACATCACCACCACAAATTATTTGTCATAAAATAATTTCATTATTATTATCCCTAGCCAAGCCCTAGTTAGTAACATCACGTACAGGTGCTTTCGTGTTGTGGAATTAACTCGTTAACATTTCCGTGCGATTATGTTTTACAACTTTCGACGTGAATTATCACCACAACAGTGCATCGATGAACCTAATTCGCCTTTTGGCGAATGAATCACCATTAAAAAACAATGTATATCGGTGGTATACTGAATTCAATCGTGACTGTCTTTCATGAAAGACGCCAAAAATCGATTGTTGTTCCGAAAAACATTGCTGCTGTGCGTGAATTGATATTACAAGATAGTCATGTGACTTATCGTGAGATAGAGGTATCCTTGGGCATTAATGGGGACCAGCATATATTCAATTTTGCATGAACATTTGGCTGTAAAAAAAATTTATTCGCGTTGGATCATCCCACATAATCTGACAATCGCTCAAAAAAAGGTTTGTGTCGATTGGTCGAAAAAATGCTAAAAAAATACGATTGGGGTGATTCAAATCACGTCTATGAGATCGTAACAGGTGATGAATTATAGTTCTACACGTATGAGCGCGAAAGTAAACATCAGTCGACTGCATGGGTCTTTCAAGATGAGCCAAATTCAACAAAAGTTGTTCGCGCAAATGGTCGCTTGTTTCTTCGGAAAACCCGGACTTGTAGCAACTGTACCCTTAGTGTAACGTCGGACGGTCACTTCTGAATAATACACAAGCATTTGCTTGCCAGAAGTATTCCGAAAAATATTGGAAACCAACCGCTGAAGACTCCTCATTCCCCACCAGAACAACGCGAGCTCTCACGAATCGGCACAAACAACAGTTTTTTACAATTGAAGAAGTGGAGTTAATAGGTCATCCGCCGTAGAGCCTTTAGTTGGTACCCAATGACTTCTTTCTATTCCGACAAATCAAAAATAAATTAAAATAGAAATAAAGTTAAGGGTTAAAATCTTCACTTTTTCAATACGTAATCGTAAAACAACAATTGTTTCACCAGCACAGTTGCTTCATCAGGTACTTACAGCTAAAGGGCACGTTACAAACTAAATTAAAAATATAAAATCGACAAAGTTAGTATTATTTTACGTTTTTAAGAAATCTAAGAATTTACACAAATATTGTAGGTACTGAGAAAATGTGGCCCATCTGGTCGGCCCTAACTGCTACTACTATAGGGTATAAACACGTTTACGCCTAAATTTTGTATTAATAAACTAAATATGTGTACATTTATTTTATCGTCTAAACAGTTTTTAAATGAATAAATTTAACAAAGGTTAGTTATTTAAAGCTAATTGATCATTAAGTAAAATTTGTGATTAGTTTAATTTATTGACTTCTAAACTTTCCAGTAAATATAATTTATTTCCTTTATTTTCTAAATGTAGAATTTGAAAATCTTTATTGAAAGTGTGGTTTAATTCTAATGGATGATTTGCAAAAGTGGTGTCTTGTTTTTTATTTCTAAACGAAGAACAATGTTAACCAATGCGTTTTCCAAGATCCAGATTTATTACAGGATATACCATAGAGATAGCTTTTTTGAAAAGATTTTGAAACCTCTAATTTTTTTATTACTTTGCATCTTGCATCTATTAGGATATTGTTTGTAGTAATGTGTTCCTCGATCTTATGTTTTATTAATGTAGTAATTACTTTATATAACCTTGGTAGACATGTAATTGGGCGATGTTAGCTGGATTCTATGTATCACTGATTTTGAGTTTGAAATAAGTTACACCTTATGTTAAGAAAGTTGTAATAAGCTATTTATACCAACAATTTTATATGTGGTCAATACCTGGGCATTTCCAGTTATGTGTTCTTACTATTATTTGTGATAATTCTCTGACTGTGGTTGTATACACTTTTTACTTGGTTAAATTGGTCCATTTATTTTCTTCGATCTTGTGTTATCTGTGTGTTCTACTGGTTCGGACCAGATTTGTTTCCACAAACTTGTTATGCTCTCTTCGTTAGGTGGTTTCGTTATTTTAATTTGTTCTTGGTTTACTAATCTTTGATAAAATTGTTTCTCATTAATTTTGAATATAGTAGTTACTTTCTTTATTGCATTTGATTATTTGTCAATCTGAGGCTGCATTAAATTGGAAGACCACCTGGATGGGCCCAGATTTAAGTTCTTTCGGATGTTACACAGTGCGAGAGACGGCAACGTGCTAAGCAATCTTATCGTATGTGTCGAACCGGGGATTGTCCCATTTCGGCAAAGATAAGTTCTGTTTGTTTCTGTGTTTCGTGAATTGTAACTAATTAATACTATAGCTAATTAGTACTTCAAGATTTAGAGGCTCACCTTACTTTGTCGGCCATTTTATACAACGATTATTTTCTTGTCGTAACGGCAGAGTACGATTAAGTTGTTGTTTGTTTAATTAACTTTAATATCTTTCGGTCAAGAAAATACATTATTTCGATTGCATTTGTTAATTTATAGTTACTCAGCCCATTTTGCAATTAATAATATTCGCGTTATTTATCTATTGTTGCTATTACTTGTAGAAATATTTATTGACTTTATTTGAGTTGTTACCTTAAATAATTCGACCAATATCCTTTGTGATTTCATTTACGTTTTAATTTCAGCCTCATTCCCATTTTAGTATTGTTTGATTTTGATCTTTATTATTATTATTATTATTATTATTATTATGATTAAGATTGCACGTCCAAATAATTTAAAAATTAGAGTTGTAAATGTTAATATTAAAGTTGCATCAGAAATTGTAAAGTTATTTATTTATTATATATGAAATGATTAGATATAATTAGAGGCCGGACGCATCTGACCGAAATTACGATGGACCATATAAATAGTCTATAACACGCTAAGTAACAAGTGTTCACTTGAAAACTCAATCTAGGTTACTTTTGAAATTTTGATAGAATAAGACGCAAATATATTAGTATGTGTTTGTTTTTCCGTAAACGAAAATCCAAATGACATTTGATAATGTCAATCACAAATATCAGTTAGTGCATAAAATAATCGTGCGTCGACTCTGGTTTAAATAAATTGTTTCTCAGTTTTAAAATGGCTTTCACTTTAGAACATTTTTTTTAGTCCAGGCTTATTTTCGAATTGGTAATAAAATTGATGGTTTATGGGTTTATTCAGTTCAAGATTGCATGGTAGAATTTCAAGTTGAGTTTCCACATTTTGTAATAGATTATATACAATTTAAGAATACTTTGGATAGAACTTTAAAACTTTTTTCTGAAACTGGTAGTCTCTTAAGAAAATCAGGCAGCGGAGCAGTTAAGAAACGTACACCTCAAGTTGTCAATCGTGTTGAAGAAATAATGGAAAATGAACCACAAACATCTGTTCGAAATTTGAGTCAACAAATAAACTTTCTGTTGGTACAACTCACAAGTTATTAAAAAAGATATGCAACTTTATCCATACCGTGTCACAGCAGTACAAGAATTGTTAGAAATTGAATACCCACGTAGACTACAGTTTTGTAATTTGTTTGTAAATATGAACAATAATGGAGAACTTTCGCAAAGAGTCATCTTTACTGATGAAGCATGGTTTAATAAAACGGGATACCTAAATTTACAAAATACAAGAATTTGGAGTAGTGAAAATCCACATGTAATTAATGAAGAATCGCTACATCCAGAGAAAATTGGTGTTTGGGCAGCGATAAGCCAAAGGCGAATCATTGGACCAATATTTTTACAGGCAACGTTAACTGCTCAAAGGTACCGTACGGAAATTTTACAACCATTTGTCAATCAGTTGCAGGATGTTGAACTTTAAAATGCATATTTCCAACAAGACGTAGTACCTTGTCACTGTACTGCAGAATCTTTGGATTATTTAAGAGAATTTTTTGATGATAATTAGTCGCAATACTGAAATTGCCTGGCCTGCACGTTCATGCGATTTAATACCTTGCGACTTTTTTTTGTGGCCTTATCTAAAAAATAACATATTTCGAACACCTATATTGAATTTGAATGATATGCTACAGAGAATCGAACAGAAATGCATGGAAATTAATAACAATCCAGTAATGTTGCAGAATATCATCAGAAATTTTGAACGGAGGATTTTAAATTGCATTGATCTTGAAGGACAACATTTTCAACATTTGTTATAGTTTTCAATAAATACCTATTATTTGTTATTTATTTGTATGTATGAAACTGTCAAAATATACGACTTCGTAGGTTAGGTAGTAAATTTTAATTTACGACATACTTCAAAATGTCCTCAGTAAATCACATGCTACTAGATTGACTTTTCTAATGAACACTTGTTACAACACACAGTTACTGAATAGCACTATTCGTTCGGTTCACCGAACATCTGTTTTTTTGTCGTTGAATTGCGATGCAATTACTTCAATATTTCAATTAAATTCCGTTCTTCATGAGCGTAGATAGAAGAGTGAGGAGTTTTAATAATTTATTTGATTTTTTTAGCTTATATTTCGTAAGATAAATAAAGTACGGGTGAATTAGTTTCTTTTTTTCGTTGTTTTAACTGTTAATTGGTAAACTAACTAATGATATTTCCAGTATGCACCTATAACCAGTTGCTATGTAGAAAGGAAGTTTTCTATCTACAAGGATGTATATCATTCAAAGAGAAAAAATTTTACAGAAGAGAACCTTGAGAAAGTATTACTAGTTAATATTAATACCCCTTTACTCAACTTGAACTGCAAAATGAACAAATAAAAATGTATTTCGTATTTTATAGATTACCACCCGTTTGTTTTCCAAGTATATAAACAAAATTAAAAACTCTTTAAGAATACAAATTTTCAATAGTACGTCCGTGGGCGATGAGTCATCGGCTTCTCATGACCGGTCCATAGGTATAACACTAATAATTTTAATAAATTTGTTGAATCATTTATCTTTATAATATTTACTAAATTGGGTGGTAGGCCCAATAAAGAAAATCTAATTAACTCCTTAGATACATAACCTTATAGATAGAGAAAGGAATCAAGGTAGGTACATGACTGAATAATAAAATTAAAAAACCCTTACCACAATAGAATTTAATGATTCTAAATACGTATTTCTACAACCACGTTGTCATCTTCAGTAGAAAAAACAGTGTAACACTTGAACGCACAAAAACACTCACAGAAGGATTGTTACTAAGGTAATTACTAAGGTAGGTATCTAAAAATGGCAAACCTCCGTTGTTTTCCTTTTCAACCGTGAATTTACGGTTGAAAAGGAAAACAACGGAGGTTTGCCATTTTTAGATACCTTAGTAATTAGGAATGACAAAAACTTAGAGTTTGATATTTACCGAAAAGAAACCAACGTCAACAGATTTATAATCGCAGATTCAAACCATACTTTTCAGCACAAGAGTGCCTCTTTCAATTTTCTTATCAATCGTTTGTTAAGCATGCCATTGACAAAGGATAGATATGAAAAGGAATTAACTTTAATTAAGAACATCGCGAGTTATAACGGTTTCGATTCAGAAATAATAAACAAGCTAGTTAGAAAACATAAAGTAAGAAAAACAATTCAGAATTCCACATGTTTGCTACCTCAAATTGATTCGAGCAAAAAATGTATTAGTTTACCGTTTCACGAAACTACGAAAAATTTAAGTAAAACCTTTAAACAGTATAATGCTCAAGTAGCATTTCGGTCGAATAACTCCCTAAAATCTCTCTTAGGCAACGCGAAAGACAAAGTTGAGGTAAACAACAAATCTGGAATCTATGAAATAAATTGTAAGGATTGTGATAAAAAATATGTCGGCCAAACAAAACGTTCGATTCTAACTCGTTATAAAGGACATGTTTCGCATATTAGATTCAATAGACCGGAAAAATCAAGTGTTGCCCGACATATTCTTGAATCAGATCACAACGTAACATCTGACTGTCTGAGATTAATAAAAAGCGTCACACGCCCCGCGAATTAGATAGTTTTGAGAGCATTTTTATCTTTAAAAATAGGAATAACGTAATTAACGCAGATTTGGTTCCTATACCAGGTTCTCCTTTTTTTGAGTTAATTGACAGTTAGATGTTATTAAAGCAAGAAAAATAGGAAAACCATTAAAAAATATTCGAATTCATGGAATTTATTTTTAAATTCGTTTCATTACAATATTTGCCATTAAAATATTCTGACTCAACATTAATTTCCAAATTTATATTTCAACATAATTTAAGGATTAGTTTCATAATTGGATTCTTAATGTATGTTAAATTACGGCTTTTATAATATTTCTAAACGGTTTTTCTATAGAATTTACAAATAATGGGTTAATGCTCTTGCATGAATAGGTGGGGTTTACCAAAATGTAGGTAATTTTTGTAGCATTTAAGATTGAAGATTTTAGTGTTAAACTAGAAGACGTTCAGAACAATCCTTCTGTGAGTGTTTTTGTGCGTTCAAGTGTTACACTGTTTTTTCTACTGAAGATGACAACGTGGTTGTAGAAATACGTATTTAGAATCATTAAATTCTATCGTGGTAAGGGTTTTTTAATTTTATTTTATTTATAATAGAATACAGTTAAAATTTTTTTAAAATATTATGACAAGCAATCGCATTTGCATGAATAATTTTAAGATAAAATTTACATGAATTGCTTAGTATACAAGTTTCTTTACTCTTACTAACAGATAATTTTTATTTATTTTTTTTTAATTATCATTCTAGATAGCAATGTAAATTAGATTAATATTAGTTTCAGTTTTGTTTATTGCAAATCAATATATATTTTATATTAATTATAAGCAATATAATGATATAAATATTTCTCTTTCGTTTTCTAACTGCGTTCAACTTATATACTAAAAAGTTTTATATAACAAAACTATCGATTAATAGAGAATTCTTAGCAAGTTTAATTACCTTAGAAATTAAAAGAATAATTGGCGATAATTATGCCAACATATTTCAAAAGCAACAGGACGATATTATAATAAGCAAAATACAAGATGCAATCTTGAAATTATTTTGGTGAATATAACTTCAAGTTAAACCGAATATTTTAGACAATAGTTTCGGTTAGTAAAATATAATAATACTAAAGTTATGTAGATAAAATAAATGTATTTCATTTCTTAACTGTTTCTAGAATATAGTAATAAATGTATATGAAAAAATTCTCTAATAACAATCAAGGTAAGAAACATTTTAAATTTAAATAAAAAATTATATTAATATTATTTCCGACACACAATATTTTCAAACTTATACGCAATATAATAGTTTCATAATTATAAACTAAGTTTGAAAATCGAATCGTCAATAAAAAAGCAGATTAGAAAAAAAACTTACCGGAAAAATCAAGTGTTGCCCGACATATTCTTGAATCAGATCACAACGTAACATCTGACTGTCTGAGATTAATAAAAAACGTCACTAGCCCCCGCGAATTAGATAGTTTTGAGAGCATTTTTATCTTTAAAAATAGGAATAACGTAATTAACGCAGATTTGGGTCCTATACCAGGTTCTCCTTTTTTTGAGTTAATTGACAGTTAGATGTTATTAAAGCAAGAAAAATAGGAAAACCATTAAAAGATATTCGAATTCATGGAATTTATTTTTAAATTCGTTTCATTACAATATTTGCCATTCAAATATTCTGACTCAACATTAATTTCCAAATTTATATTTCAATATAATTTAAGGATTAGTTTCATAATTGGATTCTTAATGTATGTTAAATTACGGCTTTTATAATATTTATAAACGGTTTTTCTATAGAATTTACAAAAAATGGGTTAATGCTCTTGCATGAATTGGTGGGGTTTACCAAAATGTATGTAATTTTTGTAGCATTTAAGATTGAAGATTTTAGTGTTAAACTAGAAGACGTTCAGAACAATCCTTCTGTGAGGGTTTTTGTGCGTTCAAGTGTTACACTGTTTTTTCTACTGAAGATGACAACGTGGTTGTAGAAATACGTATTTAGAATCATTAAATTCTATCGTGGTAAGGGTTTTTTAATTTTATTTTATTTATAATAGAATACAGTTAAATTTTTTTTAAAATATTGTGACAAGCAATCGCATTTGCATGAATAATTTTAAGATAAAATTTACATGAATTGCTTAGTATACAAGTTTCTTTACTCTTACTAACAGATAATTTTTATTTAATTTTTTTTAATTATCATTCTAGATGGCAATGTAAATTAGATTAATATTAGTTTCAGTTTTGTTTATTGCAAATCAATATATATATTATATTAATTATAAGCAATATAATGATATTATAAATATTTCTCTTTTGTTTTCTAACTGCGTTCAACTTATATACTAAAAAGTTTTATATAACAAAACTATCGATTAATAGAGAATTCTTAGCAAGTTTAATTACCTTAGAAATTAAAAGAATAATTGGCGATAATTATGCCAACATATTTCAAAAGCAACAGGACGATATTATAATAAGCAAAATACAAGATGCAATCTTGAAATTATTTTGGTGAATATAACTTCAAGTTAAATCGAATATTTTAGACAATAGTTTCGGTTAGTAAAATATAATAATACTAAAGTTATGTAGATAAAATAAATGTATTTCATTTCTTAACTGTTTCTAGAATATAATAATAAATGTATATGAAAAAATTCTCTAATAACAATCAAGGTAAGAAACATTTTAAATTTAAATAAAAAATTATATTAATATTATTTCCGACGCACAATATTTTCAAACTTATACGCAATATAAAAGTTTCATAATTATAAACTAAGTTTGAAAATCGAATCGTCAATAAAAAAGCAGATTAGAAAAAAGACTTACCGGAAAAATCAAGAGTTGCCCGACATATTCTTGAATCAGATCACAACGTAACATCTGACTGTCTGAGATTAATAAAAAACGTCACTAGCCCCCGCGAATTAGATAGTTTTGAGAGCATTTTTATCTTTAAAAATAGGAATAACGTAATTAACGCAGATTTGGGTCCTATACCAGGTTCTCCTTTTTTTGAGTTAATTGACAGTTAGATGTTATTAAAGCAAGAAAAATAGGAAAACGATTAAAAAATATTCGAATTGATGGAATTTATTTTTAAATTCGTTTCATTACAATATTTGCCATTCAAATATTCTGACTCAACATTAATTTCCAAATTTATATTTCAACATAATTTAAGGATTAGTTTCATAATTGGATTCTTAATGTATGTTAAATTACGGCTTTTATAATATTTCTAAACGGTTTTTCTATAGAATTTACAAATAATGGGTTAATGCTCTTGCATGAATAGGTGGGGTTTACCAAAATGTAGGTAATTTTTGTAGCATTTAAGATTGAAGAATTTAGTGTTAAACTAGAAGACGTTCAGAACAATCCTTCTATGAGTGTTTTTATGCGTTCAAGTGTTACACTGTTTTTTCTACTAAAGATGACAACGTGGTTGTAGAAATACGTATTTAGAATCATTAAATACTATTGTGGTAAGGGTTTTTTTATTTTATTATTCACTTATAAGCCACAGTCTCCGATTTGTTAGGTACATGACTGTGTAAGAAAATAAATTAAGTTTAAAAATTATTTTAAATATACCCAACCTAAAGTACACAGCATGTATTTTAAAGAAAATTATTATCTTAGACAGAACGCTATAAGTAATGATAAAACATTATCGCCCTGTTTGTTTTTCATCCTAATTTAATACATGACTAATTTATTCTCACGAATAGTCTTTTAGCTAAATTCTTTTCCACCATTCTTTTAAAAATAAACCAACACTTCCAAGTATCACTAATTGATCCGTACTTCTATATTTAAACGCGCAAGGGATCCATTAAATTTAGATCCTAGTCCCTTTCGTTTCCTTCTCTTGTGTTTTTAGCATCCTTAATAATACAGACAATGCTGGAGAAATGGATTCTCTTGAATCATTAAGCATTATGTACGCGGCAAAGATCCACCCACGGCAACTTAGCAACAAGTTATTTTTATTGTCAAAGAAACAAGAAAAAGAGAAAAGAAAATTCTATTATCGTTATTTTTTGAACGTTTCTTTTGATGTATTCAAGCGATTGTATCTTGAGTCTTTGAAATACTGGAATATTTAATTTAGGCGAAAATGCTTTAAAAATCTTAAAGGTAAATTATAAGTAATGGAGAAACGAACATAATGAAAAATGACGAAAAATTGTTTACCTCATTAAAGGAACAGAAATTGTTTTGTCCAATTATTTGCGAAAAAGAAAACATAAATTCGTTTGAAGAAGTGCGTTACTCAACATGTTCATTTTGCCGTTATTGTCTGTAACGAATCAATGGTCCGCAAAAATTATGAAAAATAAAATAGTTTTTCGTTATTAAAATAGTTCTCGATAATTTCGGATAGTATACCATATGAGCGAGTGTCCTATAATCACCAAAGCTGCAATATTTCGTCCGTATAACAGAATCGAACTAGGCGTTTCGAATACGGCTCGGACTAATTCGAACAATGCGAAGTAAGAAATATGATACTTGTTCCGGTTTCCCGGAAATATTTATAATAAGGTTTTGTTTCTATCTTATTTTTTCTTTACTTTTAGTTTTTGTTTATTACTATCATATGATTTAATGTATGTTTCTTTTGGACGCACCTGTCTATTCGTATACATATCTATATAATATCAACCGCTGTGCACAAAAGCATTTAACTAGAATTATTTTAGAATAAGACATGCAAATCTCGTTAATATTTATATTACAGCGTTTATACTACAAAACCTTCGAAGGTAATTATCCCCTAAACTTAGCAGATGGGAATTTATGTAGCTTACTTTGAAAGTCCGAGCCGCTTATTGCCATAAAATAAATGCGTATTATAACAATGGGTCATAAGAGAAATTGTTTGTATCGATACATTTTATTACGGTCATGTTATTATACTTTGTAAAGATATTGCAATAATCATTTATTCTCAATTTAAGTTTGGAAATTCCACAAATACGTAATCAATGCATCTGAGAGATATTGTTGCAATATCTAGTATGAACCGTAAATTACCCCAACTCCCTTACACAGGGGTGGAGACCATTTCACCCAGACAAAATAATGTAAGAGAAAAGAATTCGAAAAGGTCACCAAGGCAAGACATAACATGTCTTGGTCTTTAACGTACAAACGAAATAACTTAGCAATTGTTATGTATCTCCTGTATCAAGTGTATTAAGCTCGTAGTAAATAAATCCGTATACATATTTACATGGGAGTATTCCTTTCAACAAAACAAAAAAGTGAAAAATCCAGCGTAAATCGTGCAATACTAAATAGCTAATTATGTATTATATACTTTATAAATAGAAAGAATATAATTCACGTGTCACATGGTATATTTTTTATTAATTTCACTGGTTAAAATACAAAAACAAAGTCGCAGAATAGGATGTCAAATAGATGATAATTCTATCACTGCATGTTAACTGTCACCTGTTTTTAATGAATAGAATTGTTTACTGTCAAAATTACAGAAAGTTTCAATGGACACGTCAAAATCATAAAATAGTGAGCTGTTAACCAGAAAACGTTTCAACCACTTCGCGAAATAACATACTAATTTAAAAATATTTAATATAAAGTTCATTTAATATATGATTTGATAAATTCTTGAAGTTTTCGGCTTTTATATTAAATATTTTAAATATTTTCAAATTAGTATGTTATTTTGCGAAGTAAATGTGAATGCAAACATTGCTGTCTACAAATTACAACGCAAATCATACGAAATTTTATTTGAAAAATTTTCGTCCACGTTGGGACTTGAACCCAACTCTACGGTTTGCCGGACCATCGCTCTAACCAACTGAGCCACGATGGACATTTATTTTAAGTTTATTACATTCACATTTAAGTGTTATCCCACTGGCGATTTGGTGAAGAGCATATCTTCTTAGCCAAAAACGCTACGTTTAACATTTTTTCAGTTTTAAGGTTATTCTACTGAAGATGGCAACTTAGTTGCCGAAATACGTATATAGTATTAATTGATATATATTGTGGTTAGGGTGTTTTTCTTATTTCTGTTTCAGATTACAAGCCACAGTTTCCACCAATTTCGGATCACATTTACTTCGCAAAATAACATACTAATTTGAAAATATTTAAATTATTTAATATAAAAGCCGAAAACTCCGAGAATTTATCAAATGATATATTAAATGAACGGCTAAGAAATTATCTATATATATTAATAGCTAAAGGAGTAAAAATTAGCAATTTCAAACTTCCAAATTGACATCTGAATATTAACATCGGTGCCTTATAAAGCGGTTCTAATAAACTTGACACCAATTTCCATAGTGGCTCAGTTGGTTAGAGCGACGGTCCGGCAAACCGTAGACTTGGGTTTAAGTCCCAACGTGGACGAAAATTTGTCAAATAAAATTTCGTATGATTTGCATTGTAATTTATACACAGCAATGTTTATATTCACATATACTCGCAAAATAACATACTAATTTGAATATATTTAAAATATTTAATACAAAAGCCGAAAACTCCAAGAATTTATGAAATGATATGTTGTAGGTTACGTATGTTTTCACGGTCAAAATGTATCGAAATTTTCTTTCAGGTATCTTAGCGAGTGTTCCTTCGCCCTCTTAAGGGCGGATATCCGAACAAGCTTTCGGTAGTCTTTCTGCAATCATCTTCAGGTTGTCACTGTTGCTATTATCGTTCTTCGAACGATATTTTTACTTTTCGGTATTACTCATCCTAATTAATCTGAATATTATCTGTCCCAGATTATGCACTGACGAGTCTACGATGACGAAACAGGTGTCTGCATGTCTGGTTAGCAATTTTCACCTCAATATGTACTTGTTTTGTTTTGTCCCCGATTTTTAACAATACTTTTGATAGTATTAAAAATGTTTATATTTTAAACATACACTCTTGTATTTTCCCAGTAAAATACTTTTTTTTTTAAATAAAACATTTTTATTTGTTTTGCGCAGTGGTCTTAAATTTATGAACGATAGCGTACTTATGCAATCCATCTTGTAACTAGACAAACCATCTATCACATTGTGTTAAAATGTCCGGACCCTGATTATCTAAGAGACTTATATGACTTAGTTCGTACTAGACCAAATGTCTTTGAACAGCTACATAATCTCTATTTCAATGTCTAGTATTATGTATACAGCTTATTTGATTTATAAATATTACTTCATATTATATAATTATTTGTTTGCGCTATTTACCAATCCATAAAAATAATAATACATTTATGGATTCTGAAATAAAGTAAAGAGAATATTATACAGTAACAATGACGTATTTGAGAGATATTAATAATGTAATACGTATACATTATAAAATTACATCGTTTTACCTAATAGGGGTGGTATTTTTAATAGGATTAACAAGATCGTTACATACAACAAAGCTACGATGATCAGATGCTCTGGATTTAGAGGGCTAGTCGGGGATTTTAGTATATTATACCACGTTAATAATATCACAAGTGTTATCACAAAATTTAGAATGTATTTTTTGAATAACTTAATTTAGTCATAAATATTTATTACTATAAACATGTGTATATTTAGCATACTCCTCGATAACTAATAAATATAATGTATGTTTGCTTTTCTGGAAGATTTAAAACAATCAATGTCATTGCAATTGTTTTAATTATTTATATAAATGTCTATTATTCCCGCGGAAAGTTAATTTAAATCAAAAAATGATTAAGGTCTATAAAATAGACATTCATATGAAATTAATATCATTAATCAAGTTAATTATTTTCGAATTTTGAATTAAATTAATGAATTTTGATCAAATAAAATAATGAATAAAAAAATTTACCCTTACCACCATAGAATTTAATTCTATATACGTATTTCGACAACCACGTTGTCATCCTCAGTAGAAAAAGCAGTGTAACACTTGAAAGCACAAAAAACACACAACACTCGCTGATCGCTATATTGCACAGCCTCTCGTTTAACACTAAATTTAAAAATTTTTAAAAACATGAATACTACAGAACTTACCTTATTGGAAAAACCCTACTTAAATACGTACATGCATTAAGAGACCATTCACCGATTAATGCTTTATTCTATAGAAAGGCTCTTTAGAAAATTACACAAAGGGGACACCCTAATTTAATATACCTAAAGAAACCATTATAAAACTCATCTTAAATTATATATGTCATTTAGAAATTAATATTGAGTCATAATATCTGTTAAAGGCTAATGTTGTAACGAAACGAAATTAAAAAAAATACATAGAATTAGATTAATTTGTTACTGGTTTTCCTATCTTTTTTTGGTTTAATAACATCTAACTGTCAATTAAGTCGAATAAAGATGAACCTGGTATAGGACCCAAATATGCATTAATTACGTTATTCCTATTTTTAAAGATAAAAATGCTCTCAAAACTATCTAATTCGCGGGGGCTAGTGACGTTTTTTATTAATCTCAGACAGTCAGATGTTACGTTGTGACCTGATTCAAGAATATGTCAGTCAACACTTGATTTTTCCGGCCCATTGAATAATATGCGAAACATGTTCTTTATAACGAGTTAGAATCGAACGCTTTGTTTGGCCGACATATTTCTTATCACAATCCTTACAATTTATTTCATAGATTCCAGATTTATTGTTTACCTCAACTTTGTCCTTCGCGTGGCTTAAAAGAGATTTCAATGAGTTATTCGATCGAAATGCTACTTGAAGATTATACTGTCTAAAGTTTTTATTTAAATTTTTCGTAGTTTCGTGAAACGGTAAGCTAAACAAATTTTTGCTCGAATCAATTTGAGGTAGCAAACATGTGGAATCCTGAATTGTTTTTCTTACTTTATGTTTTCTGACTAGCTTGTTTATTATTTCTGAATCGAAACCGTTGTAACTCGCGATGTTCTTAATTAAAGTTAATTCCTTTTCAAATCTATCCTTTGTCAATGGCATGCTTAACAAACGATTGATAAGAAAATTGAAAGAGGTACTCTTGTGCTGAAAAGTATGGTTTGAATCTGCGGTTATAAATCTGTTGACGTTGGTTTCTTTTCGGTAAATATCAAACTCTAAGTTTTTGTCATTCCTAATTACTAAGTTATCTTGTGCAAACCAGGTAAGTCGATGATACCTATTGTTGCTGGTATTGACTCACCGACTTATTTGATTTCAAAATTGTTGGTGAATGAATTCAGAAAGTTACCAGAAAAACTAGTTAGTTTATCGGTCAATAATTCTTTAGAATTTATTCAGAAAGTGAAAGATTGTCGTCTGGAAGATGGTGACATTCTGGTTTCATTCGATGTAACGTCTTTGTTTCCGTCAGTACCTATCCCAGAAACGTTAAAATATTTGTCTGACTTACTTCACAGCAATTACGTTGAGTAGGAAAAAATAAATGAATATTTGCAGTTAACAGGCCTATGTATGGCCCAAAATTGCTTCCAATTCGAAGGCAAGTTCTTTGAACAGCAACAGGGTACAGCCATGGGTAATTGCTTATCTGGAGAGGAGATACATTCACAAATATATAACTTATATTGTGTTCTTCACACCCCATTTTTAATAATATTTTATATTATTAAAAATACTTTTGTATTATACAAATTGGTGTGGTTTTTACCCACTCATGTATGTTTCAAATTATTTTGTTATAATTGCCTATCTCCATTTATCGCGAATTTATTTATGAGTCACTTTGAAATTGAGTTTAAAAAGACGGCCAAATATTTTCCAAACATATGGGTCAGGTATGTAGACGATGTGTTTGCAATTTTTGATACCAACAAGTGTGACTTAGATCATTTTGTAACAGAATTAAATTCAAAATTTCCTAGTATTAAATTTACGGTTGAAAAGGAAAACAACGGACGTTTACCATTTTTAGATAACTTAGTAATTAATTAGGAATGACAAAAACTTAGAGTTTGATATTTACCGAAAGGAAACCAACGTCAACAGATTTATAACCGCAGATTCAAACCATACTTTTCAGCACAAGAGTGCCTTTTTAAATTTTCTTATCAATCGTTTGTTAAGCATGCCATTGACAAAGGATGGATATGAAAAGGAATTAACTTTAATTAAGAACATCGCGAGTTACAACGGTTTCGATTCAGAAATAATAAACAAGCTAGTTAGAAAACATAAAGTAAGAAAAACAATTCAGGATTCCACATGTTTGCTACCTCAAATTTATTCGAGCAAAAAAATTTTTAGCTTACCGTTTCACGAAACTACGAAAAATTTAAATAAAACCTTTAGACAGTATAATCTTAAAGTAGCATTTCGGTTGAATAACTCCTTGAAATCTCTTTTAAGCCACGCGAAAGACAAAGTTGAGGTAAACAATAAATCTGGAATCTATGAAATAAATTGTAAGAATTGTGAAAAGAAATATGCAGGCCAAACAAAGCGTTCGATTCTAACTCGTTATAAAGAACATGTTTCGCATATTAGATTCAATAGGCCGGAAAAATCAAGTGTCGCCCGACATATTCTTGAATCAGGTCACAACGTAACATCTGACTGTCTGAGATTAATAAAAAAACGTCACTAGCCCCCGCGAATTAGATAGTTTTGAGAGCATTTTTATCTTTAAAAATAGGAATAACGTAATTAATGCAGATTTGGGTCCTGTACCAGGTTCATCTTTATTCGAGTTAATTGACAGTTAGATGTTATTAAACCAAAAAAAGATAGGAAAACCATTAACAAATTAATCTAATTCTATGTAATTTTTTAAATTTCGTTTTGTTACAACATTAGCCTTTAACAGATATTATGACTCAATATTAATTTCTAAATGACATATATAATTTAATATGAGTTTTATAATTGTTTCTTTATGTATATTAAATTAGGGTGTCCTCTTTGTGTAATTTTCTAAAGGGCCTTTCTATAGAATAAAGCATTAAGCGGTTAATGGTCTCTTAATGCATGTACGTATTTAAGTAGGGTTTTTACAATAAGGTAAGTTCTGTAGTATTCAGGTTTTTTAAAATTTTAAAATTTAGTGTTAAACGAGAAGCCGTGCAATATAGCGCTCAGTGAGTGTTGTGTGTTTCTTGTGCTTTCAAGTGTTACACTGCTATTTCTACTGAGGATGACAACGTGGTTGTCGAAATACGTATATAGAATTGTTAAATTCTATTGTGGTAAGGGTTTTTAATTTGTTTATTCACTTAAAAGCCACAGTCTCCGATTTTTCAGTTTCAAATAAAATAATCTAAATAAATAATTGAAAATTATTCAAAAGAAATTTATACAATTACGCGGTATTAACTTGTTTAATAACTTACACTATTAATGAATGGTCTTCGTGTGCAATACTTAATCTAAGTTTTATTTTTAATATTATCGTTCTTTCTCTTCCAGTTTCTGTTGCCAAAGTGAACTACTTCAATATATATATATATATATAACAATTGATAAATTATTAGAGTTTTTCGGCTTTTATATGAAATATTTACAAATATCAAGTTAGTATGTAAGTAATTGCAAAGTAAGGGGGGATGTAAACATTGCTGTCTACAAATTACAAAGCAAATCATACGAAATTTTTAATTGAAAAATATTGTCTATGTTGGGACTCGAACCCAAGTCTACAGTTTGCCGGACTGTCGGTTTTACCACTCACCCACAATAGACCTAGGTTCAAGCTATTTAGAAATGCATTATAAAGTAACAGTGTTAATGAATCAGATGTCAGTTATTGCATGTAGATGTCAAGTTGAAAGCAGAAGTCGTTTTGAAAGCTCATGTCAGTTTTGATAGCAGATATCAGTTAGTGAAAGCAAATGTCAGTAATTGAAAGCAGATGTCAGTTTTGAAAGCAGGTGTCAGTTATGAAAGCAAATGTCAGATTCGAAAGCAGATGCCTATTTTGAAATTAGATATCAGTTGTTGAAAGCAGATGTCAGTATTTTGAGAGCAGATGTCAGATTTGAATGTTTGAAAATGCTAATTATTACTCCATAGCTATATGAGTATTTTAGATAATTTCTTAGCCGTTTATTAAATATAAAAGCCGAAAAACTCCAATAATTTATCAATTGTTATATTTAATAAACGGCTAAGAAATTATCTAAAACACTATATATATATTGCAATGATCTCTCCACCAAATGCGGTAGCAGATCCTTGTGTCAGGTCTTTTATTTATGAGTTCAGGTAAAAATTATTAAGGCAAGGAGTTATAATAGAATATATATACCCAAATATCAAAAATTATCTTGGTCAACGGTGGCCATGGAGTGAAAAACGTCTGCCTTAATTTATATCATCCTTTCGAAAAAATTCTGATAATATTTTCAGGTTAAGTATCATGCTGACGTTAAAATTTGTCAATATATTAATCTCGATGTCAGTATGACACTTAACCTGAAAATGGTATTAGAATCTTCTCAAAAGGATTATATAAATTAAGACGTTTTTCACTCCATGCCGTTGACCAAGATAATTTTTAATATCTCGGTATTTAACAAATAAAAACATCTAAGCTAGTCGAAATTAACAAATATAAGAAGCCCACATAAGTTACAATTATAAATACAGTAAATTCATTGTTTATATTATTAAAAGTTAAGTAAGATTATTATACATTAAAATTCTTACTATTTAAACTTTTATATTGTTAATTTTCAAATATATACAGCATGATTATAATTTTAAACAACCACAATATGTACACATGGATATCCATAAAGCATACTTATTCCGCATTGGTGGGGCTTCAACGTGTTCGAACTCATCTTAGTTCTAGTCAGTGTGCGAGGAGTAGCACACCAAATGCTTTTCAGGAGATTTGACGGCAATGAGAGGCACGTCGAAAACGTTTTCTAAGAGTAAGTAAGCTACTAGAAGGGAACTGTACGTTTGAATGTGTAACCCTGACGAGAGGTAGAATGAATTTGAAACACGTGTCTGTACATAGTCTCGCCAATGCGAAATAAGTATGTTTTGCGTATATCTGTGTGCAGATTTACAGATATGTTTTTTTTTACATTTTTGTATTTCTATAATTGTAAATTTAATAAGAGAACAATAATTCCATGGCTATTTGCTTCTAGATGAACCCATCGTGGCCACAACAATATGAAAGAGAAGTAACGGTTCTTTTTAAATATTTTTTGCTTAAACAACATCTGTGCGCAAGTATTGGAATTATTAGTGCTACATCTGCCTTATCAAATATTAAAACTTTATTAATATTGCACATGTTCAAGACGGCTCGTAACAATTCACGAAATTGTATCTAATCTCACTCTTTTGTTAAATAAAATAAAATAACGTGCGCAATAAATTCAGTCTTAAATTCTATAAAATAGCCCGGTAAAAATAGAAAACGGTACAAAGTTATAACTTCAAACCGAGACAATAGCGTAACCTTTATTGACTTCTCCAATTAACTGCGGAAGTGTGTTAAAGATCTAAAACATCCGCTTAATTTAATTGTTTACTGCGAGAACTACATTTTCATTGGGCGGTTTGTTTCGCGTTGGCGCCGTAAATATCAAAGGATAACGTGTCAGGAAAATAACAAAAATTGTTTATTAAATAACACTGATCGATAAAATTTAACTTTTCGATCTGTTATATTAATTAGAATAGTTAATTGACGGAGGAGATACTTGTTGAAACTTCATTATAACGCTAAGAAATAAGTAATTAAACTTCTAGTTTCAAAAATTCTTTGATTGTAAATACCACTACAAATATTGTTTCGCCATACAATGGCTTCATTAGGTGGATGAAATACTATTTCATTTACAATAAAAGAATTTTTGAAACTAGAGGTTTAATTAATTATTTCTTAGCATTAATTAGAATGGCTGTTAGTAATGGAAGATCTTGCTCTGATTTTGACATTTGAATAGAACGGGTAAGGTTTGTTTGTAATACGATTATTAATAAGTTCAGACTGTAGCAAAGTGACTAGCTTTATTTAATTTACTTACATGTAATTAATCTAGATCAAAATGTAGTTTTTAACGATATTCTGCTGTATTTTGCTTAAGGAATACCACTTTTTAGTGTTAAGCAATTGGCTCCAAGAATACTTTAATTCCATTGTCCTTGTAGAAATATCTTTGTGAAATCTACTCTGTTCTTCTATCGTAATTAACGGCACCGAATTCATGAACAGCTTAAATTTCATATGGATCTAATTTTAAATATTTTTTAAGAATAGTGTTGTATGTTCCAACTGACAACTAGACTTCTTGCGACAGTTTTGCAATGGATTTCTTTTGACAGTTTTCTATTCGATGTTGAACATCTTCAATGCAATCAGTAGTTCTTTTTTAGGTGTTCCCCGTTTCACGAAATCTGTCAACACAACCATGAATTTGGCTAGCAATTTGTTCATATGTGATTGCAAGATTAGGGTTCCCAAATTTATATTGAAATCATTGGCTACCTTAAATGAAAATTTAATTGAAGGCGTGGTAGAAATAAGAGTAATTTAATTAATTCTAACAATGGACCAATTCATCAGTCTAGTTTGTATACTTTATTGTGACTGTAACAATTATTTTAACGCTTCATGTCTTTTCACGTTTCATCGTTCTTGAAGGCTAAGTTTAAGTAGTATATAAGGATTTGTTTTAAGGTTAGGAATTTAGTGTTTTTCTACTGGCGATTTGTTTAGTCTTAACCAAAGACGCTACGTGTAAAAATCTCTCTTTTTCAGACTGTTCTACTGAAGCTGGCAACTTTGTTGCCGAAGCACTTATTTAGAGTTTATTAATTTACATTGTGGGTAGTATTTTTTCTTGTTTTTGTCTGTCTGTGCTGTAATGAACTATTTTTCTTCTTAGTGGCGGCATTAAATTCTAAAGCATACATATATCTCGAATTTCCAATGTAATAAATATTTTATATGTAGAGCATAAATATCACTATTTACATGATTGGATTTTCATTAGCCCACTTATGGTTGTTATGAAAATTCATAAGTAAGTGTTTTTTTAAATCCTCTGTCGTGCACACAATCACTGATTTCATACATTTTCCATTTTATTTATAGGTACATACAACGCTGCTATAATATGTACTATTCTTATTTTTCGTGTGTTTATGCATATTACTTTAATAGCAGAAAACCAAATGTATATTTAATTATTTCTGATAGAATAAATGTCTCTACTTCTATAGTTATATCGGTAACAAGCTCATGTTGCGTCCCTATTCTATCGCATATTCTAATATATTACGAATTACACTCCCATACCGGCGCTCATGGCGCGCACGGAAATTGGTCTGCTCTAATGAGAAGCATGTCGATTTTATAGCAAAATCTAAAAATGGAATAAAATATAGGATATTTCGTTTGAAAAAATTAAGTACTGCTATTCTGAGTCAAACTATATAAACGAAAGTATTTTTAGGCTATGCCCCTTTAAGAATCATACGTTTGTTTTAAAAGTTTTTTTTTACTTTCAAACCGTATCGAGATATCGACCGACACCGCGCTCTTAGGACGCCCGGTATATATCTGGAAATCTGGAATTAATTTCAATTCAATTTAATTTAAATTCACTTAATTTCAAGTCTTTTATTTATTTTTGTAAAAATAAATTTTCGAATATACATTTCATTGCCTTTATTACGACTCTGGCAAAATATATTTCACAACTCCGTGTGTTTGCTTTCAAAGACGTACAAACAGACAACTTTTATCAATACCATCGCGCTATAACGTTCATATATACATGTTAAGTTGGTCGATTGTACATTGTCGGCACCGATGAATTACATCCGATACGGGATAGCGTCCTTTCCGCAGTCTACTTATTACACATGTTTATAGGAACTTTTCGTCTTAAAATTGAATCGCCCACAACAAAATTTCAGATTACTTTCGAAACACCCTGTATTACTCCGTATCTATGGCGAATAATTTCTACCATCGCTGATAATATTACATGTACTTAGACTAACTTAGATAATTAAACATATTGCGCACAATCCATTAGTAAATTGCTTCAATATAACAGGATATACAGGCTGATTCATTTTCGGCCCTCACCATGGGGATCTCGCTTATTATTGGAGATAGAGTATAGGTTTAAATTTGGCAAAGTTGTTAAATTTTGTGTTTGTTATAAATCCGTAAAGAAAATAGACCTGTGACAAATGACCTTCGTTATTTAAAAAAAAAAACGCGAAAACCCCATTTTATTCTTTTACCTGTAGCACCGACATTTGGCCTTGTAGAGAAAAAATAAAAACACATCTTTGTGGCCATTTCTAAACCTCTATCCAGTGGTGTACTCTAAATTTTTATACGACGTTTCGTTTCTTTCTGGCCATCATCAACTATCTAATTTCTTATAGGCGCCATATTGGATTTAGACATCTTCAGAAAGAGTTTTTTTTTCTGATTTCAACCATGTACCACATGCTGACTAAAGTTTTTGACATTAGGTTTTATTTTAAGGAATAAATTATAAGATTAAATAAGGTAGCCATGGAATTTCAATCTGTCAAACATTTCATTTATTGTTCATTAATAATACAAAAATATCATACACTAACGAAGAGAAACGAGATATGATAAGTATTTTTTATTCTTCGAACCGAAATTCAACAGTAGCGAGTACAAGATATCTACAATTATATCCAGAACAACAGCCTCATCGTACCATTTTTCTAGATCTCGACAGAAATTTGGTCGAGAATGGATCGTTTACTAAGCCGCGTAATGGTCAAGACAACAGGAATTTAAATAAAAATCGACAAAATATTTTACAAATGGTAAATTAAAAGCGTGTCCAGAGTTTGGAGAACTTTACATAAAAGTAGGTTTAAACCATACAGGATCCATGTTAGTCACTCTTTACTGCCTGGAGATAATTTGAGAAGGCTAGAATATTGTAATTGGTTAATGGGAAAGATAGAAAATGACGAAAATTTTTTAAGCAAAATCATCTGGTCAGATGAAACAAAATTTACAAATTCTGGAATGTTCAACAGAAATACGGAGCACTATTTGGGCAGTACAAAATCCCCGACAAAGCAGGGCTAGAAGACCACAACATCGTTTTGGAATAAACGTTTGGATGGGTATTTTGTCAAATCGTCTCTTAGGACCAGTTATGTATGAAGAACATTTAAATGGAGAAAGATATTTAAACATTTTACGTACATACGTATCTGACTATCTTGACGACAATATCCCATTAAATCCAATTACAATATTTATGGTGGCAAAAAGATGGCGCACCAGCACACAATGCAGCTGTTGTTAGAAATTTCTTAAATCAAGAGTTTGCAAACCGTTGGATTGGAAATAGGGGAGTTGTTCAATGGCCTGCGAGATCACTTGATTTAAGTCGCTAGATTTTTTTTTATGGGGATATGTTAAAAATAATATTTATAAATTAGATGCGCCACAAAACATTGAAGAATTACGAGACAGACTTCAGAATGCCTTTGATGCAGTTCCTAGAAGAACTATACAAAGGGCAGTACAAAATGCCAGAACGCATGCCCAATTGTGCATTACCGAAGATGGCCAGATAATTGAGCATTTACTGTAATTGTTTATTGTTTACTTTTCTATGTATTTTTTTTATTAATGTTTTTGTTATCTTGTACTCGCTACTGTTGAATTTCGTTTCGAAGAATAAAAAATATTTATCATATCTCGTTTCTCTTCGTTAGTGTATGACATTTTTGTATTATTAATGAACAATATATGAAATGTTTGACAAATTGAAATTCCAAAGGCTACCTTATTTAATCTTATAATTTATTCTTTCAAATAAAACCTAATGTCAAAAACTATAGTCAGCATGTGGTACATGGTTGAAATCAGAAAAAAAACTCTTTCTGAAGATGTCTAAATACAATATGGCGCCTATAAGAAATTAGAAAGGTGATGATGGCCAGAAAGAAACGAAACGTCATATAAAAATTTAGAGTACACCACTGGATAGAGGTTTAGAAATGGCCACAAGGATGTGTTTTTATTTTTTCTCTACAAGGCCAAATGTCGGTGCTACAGGTAAAAGAAGAAAATGGGGTTTTCGCGTTTTTTTTTAAATAACGAAGGTCATTTGTTACAGGTCTATTTTCTTTACGGATTTATAACAAACACAAAATTTAACAACTTTGCCAAATTTAAACCTATACTCTATCTCCAATAATAAGCGAGATCCCCATGGTGAGGGCCGAAAATGAATCAGCCTGTATATAAGCATTATTTCAATTATTCCAAATTTCAACAATTTTTTATTTAGTTATTACGGTTTACGTCTATATCTTTTAATGACATAACACCTCTAGAAATGTAAAGTAATTACACCTCTAAGTCTCCAGTTATTGTTAGTAATCTTATTTCTAATTATAGGTTTGTTCGCATTAGAATTTAATTACTTAGATAGATCAAAGTTTCTAAAGCTCTAGATTATATCGAGAACCTGTCGAAATTCATGCGCGTTTCAAAAACATCATTCAATCAATTAGTGGTTTCTTTTTGGTTTCTGATCGAAAAGGCGTCGTTGTGGTGTCTTTCTCTGTGGAAGTTCGTCTTCAGTCATTGTTGCTGTTCATTACCTTAATGGAATTAAATAACTTCGTCGAAGTAACACTACATTAAACATCCTTGGCGTTGTAATTCTCACTTTATATACAAAGTGTCCATAAACTTATTTTATCCAATGCGAGCAAGATTTTTCAATTTAAAATTATGATTTCTTTGATGAGAAATATTTTTTATTCTTTCAATTATAGAATGTATCGCGGAAGAAAACAGGTGTTTCATTATGAGATCTAAATAGTTTCGATAATATTACCTAAATGATAGCAATCAGTTTAAATACAAATATGAACATTTATTTTGTTCCCACGCCCGCTTTTCAATAATATTTTCAATATACGGTGAGGTAATACAACCAAGATCAAAACACCAAAGGGACTCACAGAACAAGTACCAGTACTGACGGGCGTACGCCAGGGGGATGTCTGAGCCCAGTACTATTCAACCTCATCATGGATCAAATAATCAACGGCGTAAAAGAAGTGGATGGAGGATATAGAATGGGACAGGAATTGTTGCGGATACTGTGCTACGCTGACGACGCAATCCTGATGGCGGATAACGAGGACGACCTTCAGCGACTGCTATATCGGTTCCAAACAAAAGCAAAGAACCTTAACATGCAGATATCAGTGGAGAAGACAGAATCAATGGTCATAGCAAAAGAACCCACTAGATGTAAACTGGCTGTAGATGACAAACCCATCCGACAATGTATGCGATGCACGTACCTGGGAGTCGAGATAACAAGCTCCAAAAACCTACAACAGGAAGTCAGAACGCAAATGAATAAAGCCTCAAGAATTTCTGGCTACCTAAGGGACCTCATATGGAGGAATAAATACATATCCATCGAAAGTAAAGTCCGCATATATAAAACAGCCGTGAGACCGGTGATTACATACGCAGTGAAAACCCGAGCGGACACAACAGAAACGAAGAGCATGATAAGAGCAACGGAGATGAGGACCTCAAGGAATATCAGAGGAGTAAGCTTGAGAGATCATGTAAGAAGCAGGGATATATGAACAGACCTTAAAATTCAAGACGTGGTGCAATTTACGAGGAAAAGACGAAGATACTGGCGAGACCACGTCGACCGAATGACGGGGGACCGATGGGCAAAATGGGCAAAGAACGAAAAACCGAATTCAAGGAGACCTCCAGGCCGACCTCCCAAGAGATGGTGCGAGAGCTGGACATCTGCTTCCCAAGAGGCTGAACAAATTGAAATAGTAGAATAAACAAGACTAAGTCTTAAGGAAAGAGAGAGAAGAAGAAGAATATACGGTGATGGGCAAATGTGTGTAACCACGTAAATATCCACTAAATTAAAAAAGATATAATAAAATTTTAGTCACGGAAAAGTTGAAAAAAATGCAACGTACTAAAGTTATACTTTTTTGAATTGAATGCCCTGTATTTTTTTACATTTTGGGATTCTCCTCGATAGAGGGGCCACTCGGGAAAATTATAAGCCAAGGACGGGACACTACAAAGAATACTTATTAACACAAATATTTTTATTTTTAAATAGTATGAATTACTACAAATGAAAAAAATTAAAGAACATTCAAAAATTTTGTTGTAGTTATGTAATCGTAATGTAATCTAATCATTACAATGTAATATTTCATGTTTATTATTTTGATGCATGACATTGCATTGACCTAACAATTTTGTTTATGTTTGGCTCCACATTACTTGTCACCACACGTAAAATTGCTTCCAGATTTTCATTTGCCAGACGGTCTCGATTTTTTGTTTTGTTAAGTTTCATCACTGAAAACGTTTGCTCACAAATATACGTCGATCCAAATAAGCTTGCGCATTTCAATGCATTTATTCGCAACTCTTTATAAGCGGTTTTGTCAACGCAACGGTAAAAGTTGAGTAAATTACCTTCATTAAACTTGTTTCGTAAATTATCATCATTTTTCATGTCTATCAATTCCAGCTGTACTGATTCCGGTGCATTTTCGTGTGAAATGTTGAAAGGATTGCTGAAAATGTCTAATAGAGGTTTAACTTTTTTGATGTCTAGAAAACGATTGACATCAGTTTTATTGAATTTCTCCATAATTTTTTTTGTAGTTCGGAAAAGACTCAATTTGCATTGAAAGGACGAAATATGAGAGAGAGTATAACTGCGAAATCAATTGATCCTTGCCTTGGAGTCGCGTATTTAAGACATTCAAGTGATTTGTGATGTCTACAAGAAACGCTAAGTCACACAGTCAATCAGGGTTGTTGAGTTCGGAGACGTCCTTTTCCGCCAGAAATATTTCTTCAATCAAGTTAAGAAACCGCTCTAGTGACAACCCACGACCTAGCCACCTTACTTCAGTGTAAAACAGGAGATCACTATATTCGTTTGCAATATCCTCGAGAAGTAGTGTGAAATGTCGCTGATTAAGACCTCGTGATTTTATAAAGTTTACAGTAGGTACTACAACCTTCATCACATTTTCAAATCCCAATAATTTTGAACAGAGGGCCTCTTGATGTATAATGTAATGAAGCTGCATTAATTCCTTGGTATCTATGTTTTTAGTTTGTAAATACTCTTTTAAACAAAATAGTTATTATCCCAGATTTACTTCCAACCATTGATGGTGCTCTGTCAGTCGTAATTCCAGATAATTTCGTTAAATCCAAATCCATTGTATAACATTATTCACTCCCCTTGGTTTGACTTGTTAAAGAACTCATACCAATCAGTTCTGCACTCAATTCAAAATTTTGCGTTATACCTTGTAAAAATATTAAGAATTGAGCAGTGGAACTTATATCTGTAGATTCGTCGAGTGTTATAGAAAAATACTCAAAACTTTTCGATTTAGTAGCTAATTGCTCTTCTATATTAGCTGCTAATGTGGTAAGTCTTCTTTGAACAGTCATCCGATTTAGTTGAATTTTCTCAAACCTCTTTGCATCTTTCGGACACATTTTTTTTGCAGCGATATCTAAACACTGCTTAACAAACTCACCATCATTAAAGGGCCGACAAGTTTTCGCTATTATTCGAGATATTTCAAAGCTAACTTCAATAGCTGTTTCAGCATCTGAATTGGTTTTGTAAACATAGCTTGCTGGCCTATTAGTTCCCTTTGTAAAGTGGAAATTTTTCGCGTTCGATTTTCACCGCTTAATTTGGTAAAAGTATGACGCTGGGTTTCATAATGCCTTTTCACATTATATTCCTTCGGAATAGAAACACTACTCTTGCATATTAAACAGACACTTTTGTTACGCGATCAAATAAAAAAGTATTTTTCGGTCCAAATATCTTGAAACAGTCGATTTTCATCATCAACCTTACGACTACGTTTTTTACTGGGGCCTGGTTTATCCATATCAAAATTGATATTATATTGTTACGTAGGTAGATGCCAAGTTCGAACGACGAAATATTTATTCTTCACAGATTACAATAAACAATATAACGCTTGTCCGTAATTAAAACTTAACTGCCCCGATAGCGGGCGATGCGTTGTATTTATACGAGTTACCTAACATCGATAACCTACCATATTGTTCGGGGATAATACCGATGTGTTTCGCGAATCTTCGAGTAATCTAGTTGGTTCGACAAATTTCTAATCTCGGTACAATATGCTTGGAACGACGAGGAGCATACCTGTCCTACGTAGTAAACCTGAACAAGAAAGTAGTAGGTACTTAAAGATACATATCTTACTAACAATTGCAAAAGTTAGAATAAAATAAAAAGTTAAGAATATTGATTTGAATGGATTTTTACCTACTTTTGTAGTAGTGATGTGTCGATCCGGGTGGATTCGTTCCAAAGGAACGAATCCTTCCGTGGAACGAATTGGAACGAATTCGAAATTGTAACTACAAGTCGTTCCTTTATTTCGTTCCATCGAGATCATTCAATCTATAACCACGATAGATTTCTATGTTCTAAAGTGAAAGCCATTTTAAAACTGAGAAGCAATTTATTTAAACCAGAATCGACGCACGATTATTTTATGCACTAACTGATATTTGTGATTGACATTATCAAATGTCATTTGGATTTACGTTTACGGAACAACAAACACATATTAATATATTTGTGTCTTATTCTATCAAAATTTCAAAGTAACCTAGATTGACTTTTCAAATGAACACTTGTTAGTATTTGTAATTTATAAAACGTCAGTTTTACGAATTACTTATGTCAGTATCACTAGCCGTCCGATTTTTCACGGCTAACTAACAAAGAGATTAACAGTTGGCTAATACCAAATTACAAATGGTGAATACCAGTTAGTGACTTAACAGTTACTTAAATTTTAACAGTCGGCTAAATCCAATTGTTAATATGGCGGTAAATGATATAACTTAAGACAGACGTTTTACATTCCATGGCAAACCTTTGTCAATATAATTTTTGATCTCTTGGTATATTTGTACACAATTTGATTTGTCCTGTTACAGTGAAACAGTTAGAAAACATAGTACTGTGTTATAAAAACATATTTAGCAATTTAATTAGTTGTGCAGCTAAAAATCTATATGAAATTGGAAGGCAAATAATTATAATTCAGTATCAGGCAACCAATCTTCTCAGATTGTATTTACGACTACGTATTTGCCTACACAAAAGCCATATATTCGAATGTAATAACCAATTTAAATATAAATTAAATTCGATAAAAAGACATCAGTATACATATTGCTATGTATTGTGGTGTTGATTGCTTATTTAAATTGGTTCACAATACACAGTAGCTTGCCCAGTTTAACTCAAATCGGAACTGCTTTCCAGGAACTCTTGTATCTTCAGGGCTCCCCTCAAAGTGTATGTGGCGATTAAAACAAAAGGTATTAGCAAATAAATCAAACTAACATTAACAACACAAACATATATTATAAAAGAAAAAAAAAAATTTGACTTCATCAAATATAAAGAAGTGCTGAGGCAATAATATATGCCACAGCGTGAGGAAAGCTTGTGTAAATATTTACTGCTACACTAGACAAAAAACCTCACTAATGACCACGAGCAAAAATTAAACTAATTAAATATTCAGGAAAACTATCAGACTTTAACAATTACGTTATTCCCAAATTAAACGTCAAACCGAAAAATAACGTAGGGGCACGCATCAAAATTAAACCATGCGCACATTCAACATTGTAAAAAATGTCCTTTTCCTACCAATTCCTAACTTTCTAGAATATATTACAGATAAAAAAAAATACTTCATAAAAAAGTATGAAAATTTTCCTTGATATTTATTTGACTACAAATAATTATAAACTAATAAATTACTGAATTTACGAGCTCATTCAATACACAAATAACATATCTAAATTAATATATAAAATATACTTGCAGATATATATACGTACATTAATTAATGTAGTAATCACACTTCACAAAAAATTCTAACAGAGAGATTTCAGATAGGTCGCACAAATCAAAAAATTACAAGTATGAGAGACTCGTAATAAATCGAGAATTATTTTTAACACATCAGTAACACTCAACTAAAAACATAAACCGAAATTACTATATTAACCTGAATAAAAATGAAGTCTTTATCCAGCTAAATTTAACTAGACCTATCTGTTCAATAGATGGAAAATCTCTGACTCTTTCCTCTCGGAAATGCCTCGCTCCATACCTAATACAAAATCAAAAGACCTGCTATATCAATATACTTCCGCTCGACCGGGACTGCATACATCAAGACTATGTTCGAATAATGTACAGGCGTTGACCAAAATACACATTATAATTAAAATTTCAATAAATATTAAATATTTTTAAATATTTTTCTGGAATAAAATGCACATAAATATATAGTCTTTTATAGTTTCTTTAAATTTTCTCTTCGGGGAAAAATTCATAACAATATGTACCAGAATGATATGAGATTGACACCAACTTCTTGTAATTTTATTGTACGAATATCGGAAGCATTTCGGCTTTTATCTCCGTCGTGAGAAGTTCAAAAGAAAATTACTACCCCACACAAACGTCGATAAAGTATGGCTAGGTATAATACATTTTATACTTAGAAGACAGCCCGTAGCTCTACGTATCCAAACAAGAGTTCAAATTAAAATTTTAATCAAATCTCCTATTACATTGAAATCAGTTTCCTACACAGGAAATATAATTTTAACCTGTTTGTGTAATAATTTGAATTGGAGTATTTTAATCAACGAAGCTATTGTCTTCATTAACAATAGTACGATGGATACCGAGTTAAACTGTTTGTGTATATTTGAATTATTTAATATATAAAAAAGCTTTTACATATTGTTTTAGTAAATTGAAAATTATGAGATTAAAATCATTTCTGAAAATACCTATTTTCAATATTTCACTTTGTGTCTCTTTGGAATTACTTAATTAGCTTGCGGATTAATCGGATGGAATTGTTAGCTAATTTAAAGTGTTAAGTGTTAAGTTTAATTATAAAAGAAATAGTATATATATGAGAGTATGTGACTGGTGCTATAACTTCTTTCACAACTACAATTTTATAACACAAAGAATAGAAATGAAACACCCATCTCTAATGTACTTATCCTCAAGTAGGCTTTGATTTAACTTTTGACGTCCATTACAAATTAATTACTGAATTGTCAGTGTTTGATGTACCCATCGAAAGAATGTATGCGATAAAATTTTGAGTTCGGTTGGGTAAAACTCCCAACTGAAACTTTTGAAATGATTAAAACTACATATCCAGATTATAGTTTATCGCGATGTAGAGTGTTTGAGTGGCATAGGAAATTAAAAAATGGTTGTGAATCAGTGGAAGATGAACCTCGACGCAGGCGATCACCAACTGCACGGATTGATTCAGAAATTGCAGAAATTAAGGAGTTGATCCAAAATGGTCGTCCGATTGGTATACATCAAATTTCTGACATTGTTAGTTTGTTGGTTGTACTCAGAAAATTATTCGTGAAGATTTAGTGTACCGAAAGTTCGCGGCAAAATGGATTTCAAAACTGACGACCGGAAAAGCCAGTCGAGTGACAATTTGTTGTCAGTGGAAAAGGCAACTGCAACATAATCCACAGTTTTTAAACAATGTTTAAACATGTGAAGAGTTGGTTTTATCATTATGACCCTGAATTAAAGTTTCAAAGTATGCAATGGAAGCACAAAGGCAGTCCAAGACCGCAGAAGACGAAAACTGTGAAAAGTGCCGGTAAAGTGATGTACCTATTTTTTTTTATAAATGGGACGTTATTTATGATCACATTGCACCTAGAGAACATACATTAACTGGAAAGTACCAATGTACTTCAAGGAACTTCAAAGGCAAAATTAAAGAAAAAAACGACCGCTATATTAACACATTGGTTGGATCCTGCATTATGACAGTGCAGACAGTGCCCACAGATCAGCAATTTGTCAACGAAGACTTGAAGAATTGGGGGTGGAAATTATGGTTCACCCTCCATACTCACCTGAACTTGATCCATGTGACTTCTATTTGTTTTCTGAAATCAAAAAATAATTGAGAGGTCGAAAATTTGAATCAAATTTAGGTGATGGGTATACTAAATAGACTCTCAAAAAATTGTTTCTTAGATGTTTATGACAAGTGGATAAAACCATGGTACAAGTGTATTGCACAGAATGGAGAGTACCTTGAAGGATAGTTGTTAAAGTTTTCTAAATAAACGTTTTATTTTAGAACAACAGCACCAGTCCCGTTATTTCCTCGTATGTAAATGAACGGAACTACAATAATTTTGCAATAGAACTTAAATTTTCATAATTTTTCTAGACAATTTCAATTACATTTAAGAACTAGTTCTCTCTTAGTCAACAAACCAAACGTAATCCTTCTCATCATAGTAAAACTTCCTCCGCTTCAGTCTGTTTTTCACAATGGAAGAGAGCGCAAAGTTGTATTGAGCGGAAAAGCGAACATTTCAACACCTTCAGCTTTATTCTTCCTAAATACTCGATACGCACTTTGTAACAATGAGCTAGAGCTCTTTAGCTATAGAAAAATTAGGTGCTTGGTGTCAAGCGAGGACGAATGTTTTGAATTGAATTGATTACAGGATTACATTTTTTTTCATGATCTGACAATCACATTCATAGATCTGTAACTTCGAAACAAATAAAAATGGATATACAAGTTTTGCGTTTTTGTTACTTGAAATAAAGTCTACTTTACACTCCTAAAATTTGAACATAACGATACGGGACACCTTGTGTGTATGTATATATATATATATATATAATAACTTCGTGACCTTGGTATGATATGGTAAACCTAATCAGTAGGCGATTAAAGGTCTGTATATTACTTCAAAATATATCTATTTAAAAAACTCTACATGTTTCGGCTGTATACGCCTTTTTCAAGAGAATACAAAATATGAATGACAGGATATAAATATCAAGTAATTAAGTTGCTATGGTATAAATTATTCAAAGATACATTCTAGTAATAAAGAGAAGTTGTCGGGAAAGGGTTGGCGGCCCTACGCAACGGCTGGTTTTCCGACCTCTCTAAATTCATGCGACCGATCACTAAACACACGCACGAACGCACCGACATACAAAACCCTACACTTACGCTCTCACACAAAACCACACACCCATAGAGAGACGCAAGCTGCCAGCAGCAACCAACACACAAGTTCATACCCTGAAGGAGACACAAATTGCTAGCAGCGAACAACACATATTTTCACACCTTGTTATCTATTTTTTGGAATACTAAGGCATGATTTATTATTATTACTAGAATGTATCTTTGAATAATTTAAACCTTAGCAACTTAATTACTTGACATTTATATCCCGTCATTCATATTTTGTATTCTCTTGAAAAAGGCGTATACAGCCGAAACATGTAGAGTTTTTTAAATAGATATATTTTGAAGTAATATACAGACCTTTAATCGCCTACTGATTAGGTTTACCATATATATATATATATATATATATATATATATATATATATATATATATATAATACAATTTATACAAAATTACCATACGCATAATTAAAAACCATAGATAATATTTATATTCGTTTAATCGTCATAGTCAGAGATTAAATTAAAATAGTCTCTTGCTTTCTTAGGAGTTTTCTTCGTGCAAAAACGCACTACGCTAGAATATCGAATAGACTTTGTAAATGATTTCATCGGCGACAAAAAATACATTTTCTACCGCGTTTGCTCCAGTTTCTGACTTTTTCTATTGCGAATCAATAAATAACTGAAGAGGAATTAAATAAATGAGGCACTTTTCGTAGCAAACATACACCATGAAAGGAATTTTGTTTAGTGATTGAAGATATGTGTTGGTTTTTTCTCTTAAAGTAATTATAAATATATCTATTACGTTACCGATTATCTATTGTGGTCAATGGGAAACTACAATAATTGTTGAGTAATTATAAACCCATCTCTAATTTCATATATATGAGAAAGTATTATAATCTATTAGTAGCTCTTGGTTCTTATCTTGTGTAGCCCTTATTTCAGTGAATGGCTTTATCTTTAGTCGATCGACACTCACCAACTGTGGTTACGACAGCATAATACGTTGTAGAAATTTTGGACAAACGCGAACAGGTCGTTGTAATTTATATCGATTTGTCTTGAGGATTTTATTTGATTGATTACGAAATATTTCTACATGAATTAGACTGTTTTTGTTTTGTTCTTAGTTCTTTTTCTTCGTTTTTATTTATTTCAAAGTGAACGGAGTGTTTCAACGATTCTAGTCTAGCTTCTGTCCTCTTGAGAATCGAATGTACCTCTTTTATTATTTTTTAAATTTTTTGACGATTTACCTCTCTAGGTTCATTCCGATAGTCCCACTGGCGACATAAATAGGTTTAAACGCTAATTGAATCATGGGGACGCTTTAAATTTGAGTTGAGCATTGAAAATTGTCGCTGTAACTTCACATTTTGCGTTATTTTACCGTGTAAAACACCGCAATACAGGGTTATTCAAAAAGGTGGACCCAATTTAATTTATTTTGTTTTTCACAAAATATAAATTGGATATGGCACAGTCTACATATTGCAGTAAAGAGGAAGTTCCAAAGTTTTGTTTGCCACTGCTTGGTGATAGTTGCATAGGTAGGGTATTCCCGCCAATAGGCAGGCATAACGTGTCACCGTCAGTTGGAACTAAGATGGCTACTATGCAGCATAGGGTCTTCTGCGTTCTTGAGTTTGCAATGAAGTGAGTCAATAGTTACAGTACATCAGGCATTTCGTCTCCGATTCGGTATTAAACCACTAACTAGGAAAAGCGTAAGCCGTTGGTTTAAGCCATTTCAACAAACTGGATGTCTCTGCAAAGTAAAAAGCTCGGACTGACCGCGTGTATCAGAGGATGACGTCAGAAGAATAGACAGTTTTATCAATACTCCACTAAAGTCAACCAATAATGCTAGTAAGGAACTAGGAATACCCAAACCAACTGTATGGCAAGTTTTGAGACGGCGTTTGCTGTACAAGCCCTACCGCTTACAACTTGTGCAGGCTCTTCTTGAGAATCACAAAGAAAAGCGTAGTGAATTTTGTAGTGATGTACTAGAAATGATGTAGGTTAACTCGTTTCAATCGCGCTTAATTTTTAGCGATGAAGCTACGTTCCATCTTAGTGGAAAAGTGAATCGACACAATTTTCGCATATGGGGTCTTCAAAATTCCCGTACAGAATTGCGACATGGGACTCGGCGAAGCTGAACGTATTCTGTGCCTTATCACGAAAAGTTTATGGACTATTCTTTTTTATGGAAAGCACTATAAGTGGAATAACGTTCCTGAACATGTAGGAACAATGGCTTTTTCCTCAACTTACTGAATAGACTTCATTTTCCAACAGGATGGAGCACAAGATATCCTTTTAGCGTGTGGGACGAGTTTGGCTACCGCTTAGATGTTTGGAGGAAGGCACTTTTAGAGCCTGGTTAAAAAATTTCCTCTTTTCATTAGTATGTAGATTGTTCATGTCCAATTTATACTTCACTAAATACAAATTAATTAAATTGGGTCTATCATTTTAAATAACCCTGTATATTAAAGAACAAAATTGAAATTATGAGTCTTAGGGCATTACATAATGAAAATATTTTTGGGCCATATATTATGAGTATCTGTTCTGAAACTTTCTTGTCTTTTGAGTTTACGAAACGTGTCTACAAGTCGATTAAATAGAATCCAGTCCATGTTGTTACGTTATGAATTGTATCCTGTTAAATATTTAACGTTTTAGCATCCGGTATACTGTTTTCGTCACGAGTTGCTTAAATTTTCATTTTCACAAAGCCATGGTCAACTACGATTGCCATTTAAAAAAACATAAGTTTATTTTATATTTTATTCTTGATATTCAAGTGTGCCATGAATATTTAATAAAGATTATTAAATTCTACGTAAAAAATACTAATAGATGCCATGTTTAGTTTCGCTCTGTCTTCGTTCGTTACGAAGATATGTACAACTGAAAATTTCGTCAAATTTAAATTTTCCGTAAATATCTCAAATAGTTCACAAAATATAACAAATCTGAAAATGCCATCAAATACGCATCAAAATTCTGAGCAACTTTGCTCAATATCGAAGAACAGAGGGATTGTGCTTTCCGTGTAATGGAAAAGTTGATTCATCGGTGAAGAGAATATTTTTAACGAAATTTTCATAATTCATTTTTTAATGTCTTGACAAAACTCCATTCTCCGGAAATTGTCCTCGGGAAATATTTCTTGAGTTTTCGAATATTTGAAACATTTTAAGCCATTACGTTTCCAAATACTTGAAATAGTTGTGTTACTTGTACCTAATTCCTCGGCAGCACTTCTAGTAGATCTCGTGTTATCAATTTCCACAATACTACAAATTAATACATCCCGCCGTTCTCTTTCCTCAATCTTTTGTGGTGATACCTCTCTTGGTTTGCATTTCGTACAGTTATTGAGACAGAAACAAGTTTCAAATTTATTTATAATATTATAAATTGTTTGTCTGCAAGGTACAGAACGGTCTGCAAAAGTCAGCGCAAACAAATTCATACACTCCATTGCAGACTTGCCAGCATAAAACCATTTTACTAACTGAAGCTTTTCAGTGGGTGTATAAAGAGCCATTATACATTAATTTTATTGTACGCTTCCAAACTGTAACGTCGCAGCTAGACTGAATGCAAAATTTCCAGTCAATCGGTATCGGAGACAATCATCAGTCGTCGCGGTCGTCGCTGACATTGGACTGGCTTTCTCATGTATAGCAAACGCCAATTAAGTTGGCGCGAGGAGGGGTAAGTTCGCGTAGGATTAAAAGTAGTGAGGAGATTTGTATTTACATCAAATGTCAGATAATTCTAACCTCTGAGCGTGTCTCACTTTATGATCCCCTAGCAAAGACATTATGTTCCGTCAAACGTCAATGACAAATGTATTCTGACAATTACTTGAGTAGTGGGGGTGGACGTTTTTAAAAATGGATTCTGCGCACCCCTTCCTCGCGCCAACTTAATTGGCGCTTGCTATACGTATACATTGTATGTACTCATACGTTGATTCTCTATGCCTAATGATATTGAACACATATGGTATATCGTTGTTGAATCTCTCTCAAGTTTTCTATTCTCGTTCTTTCTCTTTCTACATCTATCGAGAAGCCGCTGAAGGTATGATACGTGACGTATCGTTGAATGAGTCATCATAATATAGTGTGTTTTACTTACCGTTAGTTTTATTTAAACGAATCCGGAAGACAAGAATTTGACAGTAGCAATCAGGTGTGGTATTAATTAATACATAGCGGACTAAGTGGATGATAATTAAGTGTTAATTAAATATTTGTTTAAATAAATATACAGTGCGGAAAGACATTTATTTTAAATATCGCGATGGCGAATAAAATGAAACTCACTGATTTAAAAGTGACTGACCTGAAACCGGAGAGGAGAGGGATGGATACATACGGTAAAAAGGCAACGCTCCAGCAACGGAGATGTATTAACCAAAGAAGGCGAGGATCCAGAGAATTATTTCTTCCAAGTTTCAAGTGGGGATGCTGGCGTAGATTCGTTGTTAATAAAAATAGCATAAATGGAGCAGAAGAATCTGAAGAGTGTGAAAATAATGTAACAGCGACTAATAGAGAATGCGCAAACTCAAATGGAACAAATGGAACAGAGGAATCTGAACATTGTAAAAACTTAGGAATAACGATTAATAAACTTTGGAACAACGTCTAATAGATTCACAAATTCAAATGGAACAAAAGATTTGGACAGTGTGAAAACTTTGGACCAACGACTAATAGAGAATTAGCTATCCTAAACGAAACAAATGGAACAGAACATAATAGATTCGAAAACTCATATGCAAAATTTGAAAAAACAACTACTTGAAAATTTAAGACTCTTCGAAAAAAGTCTGGAACAATGTTACTGTCAAAATAATTTTCAAAATCGTGAAGTTATAATACCTGGCTTAAGTCCAGACATATATTTTCTATTTCAATGCCGTCTTTGTTCTATAAAATTTATGATATCACGGTATATTAAATTATAAATTTAAACTAACACAAAAATAATTACATTTTATTACATGTGCATACATTTTTCAGTTTTGTATAGAATTGTGAAAAATATCTGTGTAATAAACTTCAGCGAATTTATACATGTTATATATAGGTGAATTTATCAATAAATTAGTCCTCGGTGTCGATAACACAAATCTTCAAATATATCTAGATGGACGATTCGGAACATCAAAGTCAAGTTTAGATAAGAAAGCTACAGTCAATAATCCCATTTACCGGTTCCCATAGAAATATTCACTGATTTTTTTGCTTACGTTCAAGAAAGGATTGAAAACGATTGCCTACATTCAAGAGAAGATTGAAAACGATGACGCTCTAGTAAAGAGTTATAATCGATATCCCTAGTAGGATACGGACGGTCAGCTTTAAACGAGATATATTCTAACAATCGCCGCTGAATCCTTTCAATTCTTAATTGATGGCACATATAATATGGGGACCAAACAGTAAGACAATATTCCATGCAGTTCATAACAAATGCGACATATAATGTATTCAAATTCGTATTGTTACTAAATTGTCTAGAGTTGCATGCGATAGATCCCAAATGTTTAGATGCTATTGTCGAGAGATATTCGATATAATTCAAGCATCGATCGAAAACCACTTCAAGATAAGTACAGTCGCGAGCAATAAATTCAGGTCGTCAAAGTTATGCTTTGACACAATGGCAAATGCTCCATTGTGCGACCGTCGTAAATGTCAACCAATAATCATGTTGCATAACAATAATTGTCATTTTTTCTTTGTCAAATTTCATTCATGTTGACAATTCATTGACATAGGCATTATCAGGCGGGGGAAATTTACAATTTGTGACAATCTAATCAAATTTTGAAGTGACATTGACGATCAGAATTTATTGCTCGCGACAGTATCTTAGGTAGAACTTGTTCATTAATATGATACTCAAATGATATAACTACATCTTTATGAGTATACGCAAGAAATTGACATTTAGTTCAATTTCAAGTTAATTACAACATTGTCCTGTAGGGATCGAACATCTCTGTTGCATGAGATGATAATAGATTTTGATATCACCAGCATAAGCCAGTGTAGGTTATTCGAGAATTTTGAGTAGCTCGTCTATGCATAAGATAAACAATATTGGGCCTAAATTTGAGCCTTGAGATACACCAAATCTTGTTAAAAATTTGTCAGAATAATTACCATTATAAAAACCTTGAGTTGGTCTATTTTATAGATAACTTTTCATAAACTTCAAGAAGCTAGGTGACATACCAAAATAACTGAGCTGTTGGAGTAAAATGTAATGATTTATGGTATGTAAAGCGCTTGAAAAGTCGGTGTAAACGATATCGAGTTGGTCTTGAATGTCAAGAGCCTCACTAATATACTGGATAATGGTAAATTATAGTCACGTTTGTTACAGTAGATCTACCAGACATTAATCCGTGCTGAATTGCGCACAAATGATTTTAAAATGTAGTAAGTAAAACGCCTGAGTATATCACATTCTCATATAATTTTGCGAAGTTTGGTAAAATATCAATCAGCCTATAATTGCTTCGCAATGAAACATAAGTATTTTTATCCACGACTATTGTATAAAATATTCATAATGCGTGTGTTCCCTCAAGCATTGTGATATCTATTAATCACTAGTGAATAATGAGATCATAATTCACTGGTCTGTCAAACTTCAATGTGACAACCATGATTGAAATTCTCCCGACTAGCAGTTCGATTTTGTACGTATACATAAATACGATAAAAAATAGAGCGTGCTATGAAACGTCGAGTCAAAGCCAATTTAATTTGAAACGTCAACAATTTGTCGGTTCGACTTGTTTCAGCAGAAAAGTTTATTAGTATTAAAGTATTGAAATGGATGCAGATAGTGAAAATGAGATGTCTTGTACACCTCTAGAAATATAAGAAGCGGCAAAAATTACATCGCTAAACGTATTACCTGAAAACTCAAGAAAACTGTATTTATCTGCGTATGAATCTTTTGTAAACTGGCCCATCATATTGACATTTAATATCATTTCAAGTATATTTACATGATGTTAATTAGGTTTGTTAATTTGGAGGTTATAGCTACTTCACATTCATACAATCGTCACCATAAACAACTGCCAAACGCCTGTAAACTTCGATGGGAACGCAACCTTCCACCTATAAAAATTCTATCACGGATCATTGGTTGGTACTAGAAAATACCATCCCGAGCATGTTTCACAATCCCGGGATTACGGGATTTTTGAAGCGTAATCCCGGAATCCCGGGATTAGACTATGCTGTTTCTAATTGGGCTCAAATGAAAAAAAAACTTAAGTAGTTTCTTAAAAATTATTTATTAATATTGTTGCACAACACAATACACAATATACTAAAATAAGGAACAAAGAAGACAATACAAAAAACTATTTAGAATTTCGAAAATACAATCGCAGAAATTTCAAAGCATCCAATGTTTGACTTCCAAGCCTGCTTCGTAGTTTATTGCCAACATAAGCAGCAGCTGAAAACGCTCGCTCAGGTTCTACACTGGTTGGAGGAATAGACAATAGGAATAGACATCCTCTTATTAATTTCCAGCTGTAACTTTTCCTTTAGTGTCAACTGGGGTTGGGAGGTTTGTTGCCTTGGCTCATCATCTGTTTGTGATTCTGACCTTTCTTCCTCTTTTGTGTCATCTCGACTATTTAGTCTTTTAACAATACTCTTTATTTGCGCCCTCACTAAAGCCTGTGTAGGAACTGGAAATAAGTCAAGCCATTTAAAATCCGATATTAACTGATTTTCATCATCTTTTCGTGGATTTTGTAAATAATTCAACACACCAGTTAAATCATCATTTCGTCGTTGCTTTATACGTTCCACTAAGGATGTTTTCATTTTATTGGCGAGTACTGAGTTTTTGCTAGACAATTGTTTTATAAGAAATTTCAAAGCGGCATCAGCTGAGCATAAATTAGAATCTTCTACTGTTAATTTAATTGAGGTCAGCACATCAACAATTTTATTTAGCAAGTCAAAATCAGCATCTTCTAAACGGATTGGATAATTGATATCTATAAGAGCTTTTTGAATGCAGGTTTTTAGAAGATCGTTCCAGCATGGTTAAAAGAGTATTCCACCTGGTTTTACAGTCCAAAAGAAGTGACAGCTCCATGCTGCCATGGTCCATGGTTACCGGCATTGCCATGGTTACCGGACCGGCAGGATGAATATTAAAGTTGATCAACCCAACCTATTGCTGGTGAAAGGAGGTCGTGGTCGTCGCGAATATATTACCGGCAGGATGAATATGAAAGTTGACCAACTCAACCTATTGCTGGTGAAAGGAGGTCGTGGTCGTCGCGAGTATATTAAATTAAATAAAATGTAGTCGCGTATCGTTGTTGACGTGACACTTTTTCCATTTCTGATCATATATAAGAAGGTTTATTTTCAATAGAGAATCATTCAAGTTTAGCTTTTGTCAGAGTGGTTTAGAGGTAAGTGCAAATGGATATTCATCATATAGTTAATCCTCTTTGGGAAAAAGAATTAGTTGAATCCGTCAAAATATTTAATGATTTGGAAGAAGCCTTACCTGTTAAACGTTTAATTAACGATACTTTAACTGAATTTTGTTGGATTGTGCATAATAATATTTGGGGATATAGTTGTCATGAAGACATATTAAACATTAATTGCGAAAATTTCATCTATTTTCATCCGAAATGTTTGAACGAAATACCATTTCATTATCAATATAATAATAAAATATATAGATTAGCAGCTTTAACATTTAATAATTCTCCAGACGAAACTCATATGTCAAATAATGCCAGTATACCATTTCGTAAAGAATTTCTTTGTATAAAGTGTCATCAAGAAGTACGACAAGTCATTTTATCGCAATCATGTGAAATTTGCGCAGATTATGATCCAGCTTTTAATCCCGATTTTTTAGTAGAATTCTATGATGTTTTACGATTAAATCGGTTTTTTGCAGATCAAGAAGAAGGAAATCCTTTATTGGAAGTTGATTAAGACATGTCTGATACTGAAATCTCCTCCGTTTCGCATATTACTGAACAACAAGAGCGATGGATTCATCTCGTAACACTACTCCAAATTTATATGCCAATAATTCACAATATCTTGGATTACCCTTTGAATTCGGTGGAGGAATCAGTCAGGGATTTCTTGAAAATTATTCACATATTTTTTAAGTACTGTTTCATTTTTCAATGGTGATCTTTTGAAATACACTACAACTTTGCGGATTTTCTTTGTCAGCTCATTAATGTTTTCATCTTTCGTTAACTCTGGTATGTGTTCTGGCGAAAGTTTATTTTGTGACATTAAGATTAAACCTGATTCTGGACAGTCAAAGTCTTCTAAATTGTCATCATGATCGCCATCGTTCATATAATCAGCAGTCACAGCTGGTTCATTTATAGTATCATCTGAGTCTGAGGTAGAGCTGTCTTGCCTGTCTTGAAAGTAATTCTTTATTTTATAAAGCACATCACAGACGGCCTAATTGATACCTTGTGCGAGACACAATTGTTGTTCAGTGCAAACAAGCTATCCCACCTTTATCATAACGTTCGGTTCATCGGTTACAGTAGTCACGATATCAGTTTCCATGGAAATATCAAATTTACTTAGACGCTCTTTCAATATACGAAGACAATTTTCAGCCGTGATACTTCGATGAATAGGAACGAGGCCTAGCTCCAAATTGTTTTATATGAATGAACGTTGACAGTCATGTACCATTTATTGGGCGTTGATGTCCGCTCGTCGAAAGATAGACTTAATTTTCACCTGCACTTTTCAAATGTTTTAATTCTGTCGTTACTTGCTTTCTGATTTTTTCACTGTAATTCATAACACGCTTTCGAATTGTGACGGCTGATTTTGGTAAATCCGTGTATTTCGGATTCTTCTCAAATCGTCTGAAGTTATGAATACACTGAATCGAAAACCATCTACTGCAATCATTCTTGGTAAAACATCATCCAGGCTATCGTCGGCACTTTTAGTAAAATAATCTTCTAACTTTCGTTTAGATGGCGGCAGTGCTGTGTTCAGATTTTCAGAATCTTGACTTGTTGAAGCTGTTAAACGATTAACGTCAGCTAAAATCTTAATGTTATGTTTTGATGACAAATGCGTATGTAATCCCTTAGTCGATCGACCCAAAGTCTTGAGAATGGCAGCGCATCGCTTACATTTAGCACTATTCCCGTCTATCGCAACTAAAAGATAACTCCACGCTGACGACGTATCACTGTTTTTTTTTTATGTTGAACAAAGTGTCCCGCGATTTAAAATAACTTTTTCTGATAATTGACTTTTAAATTTAAATGACGTAATCTGCGTAGTCTTGTCGCTGGTAGAATAATAAACGAAAAAAGTAAATCCTAATAAGCGTATTTATACTTTGGTACAGGGAATCCCCGACGGGGAATCCTTCGCAACAATATTATGATATATCATATGAAGTGATCGGGTGATTCCCCTGTTGGCCCGTTGGGGAATTACTTTAGCAGTATTGCATTGAAGTATGCCGGGCGGTGAAGTCCCTTCTAAATTACAAATTATTTGGGCTGTACCTGTGTAGTTCTTTTATCGTACGGCGTACCTAAGCTTGATTTTTTGTCTTTATGTAATAAGTGCCCTTAATATAATCTAGGTAAGGTCATTGTCAAGGCTCAACGGATTACGGAATGCACACTAGCAATCCCGAAAATCCCGAGATTAGCCAAGTACAGTCCCGGGATTTACGGGATCAAAACCCGGCAGGGATCCCGAGTACACATCTCAGAAATCGAATTCATGGTAAATGACACCGTTACACAACGACGGTAACTGGAAATTAAACTTTGCATGCCAAGACGAGACACTTGAAATTACCGTTTGCAGGTTAGAAATTGTCGCTATCCCCACCACTTACAAAATGGCGTTCTATAAGACCTTATGTATTAATCCAACCTCGTATTTCTTGAACTATTTTTTGAACAATAACATTTTAGATTGGTTTACGTTTTAGATTGATGTTCAAAATTTACAGTAAACTTAATGTATGGATTTCATCGGAAAAAGCATTAAATTAGAATTACCTCGATTATTCTTGAATCGTCACTATTAGTTTGCCAATTAAGCTAGGTTTATAGCATCTCTATTATCTGATATATAATGTTAATTAACTCGCCTAAAAACACATATAGCAGCATAAAACATAAAATGCTTATAGTACTTTGCAAAAGCTTAAATTAAAAACATTAAATTAATTTGAAAATTATTTATTTCTTGCGTTATTTTGCTGAATCAATGTGAAAGCTAATAAAGATCGGAAAGTGAGATTTTTGTACGTATATGGTATATCACAGCGGATATTGTAAAATGATTTACGAATATACACGGTGTTACAAGTTGTCACATCCACCTTTAGTTTGTTCAGTTTAAATGGATTGCTAAATTTTTTAGAAATTACTTCGATAGCCACCTAAATTACCTTTGCAGTGATATATGGTTATGTGCATTTCCGATAACTAGTTTTGGTTATATTGGAATTTTTGTCAAAAATTTTACAGTTGCAGCGTTTGATGTTTTAAGACGTAGGCTGAAGATGAGTATCGTGCGACGAATTATTCTTTGGATATCAATTTGGGGTCTAACACTTTATATGTTTCAAGATGGTATAATATAAAAATGTATACAAGGTGTTAAATAGGTCGCGCCACATTTATCAAAATTCAAACGCTTCTTTCTCGATATTTTTAAATAGAACCTATATTTTTCGATTTGTCAGTAAATTCCCTGTAAAATTACCTTCAAAATGGTATCAGTAACGTAATACTAATCTACAATATTTTCATGGGAAATATCTTTAATACTATTCAATATATTACTATTATCAGGATAAAATAAAACATATCTTAATGAATTTCACTTTTTAATTAACACTGTAACGGTCGTTTCGCTCCAACCTGAGCTTCATCAGACTATATAACTAACTTATTTACAATTTTTTTCTTTTTTTTAACACAAGTATACGGTAACAAACATGTTTTATTTTAAATAGTTGAAGGAATGGGTACTTTTTATTACTAAAATGTCTATGCACAAAACTTTCACTACGGTTTATACAATACTGTTCTTAGTAATAAAACTAGGGGTTTACATTATATTACAGGGAGGTAAAGAAATTCTATGGAAAAATACAATATGTGACTGTCTGAATATCAAATAAATAAATTGGGTAAGGGTGAATTATTTATTTCTAATTGATCATTTAGGATCTTCTCGGTTTTCTTTGATTTATTAATTTCAAGTGACTCTAATAAATTAAGTTTTTTGCCCTTATTTTCTACGTGTAATATTTTAAATTCTTTGTTAAAATTGTGGTTCGTTGAATTAATATGAGACGCATATGAAGAGTCACTTTTATTATTTCTAAATTAAGAAAAATGTTCTTTGATGTGTATTTCAAACGATCTACCTGTCTGTCCGATATACGTCATAGCGCAACTACCGCAGGTTAACTCATAGACTCCTGACTCTTTATTGTTGTTTGTTAAATCTTTATTGTTTTTTATAAATTTGGATAAATTGTTGTTAGTTCTATACACTGTATTAATGTCAAACTTTCTTAAATATTTACAAATTTTTGTGCTTGAAGAGCCTATAAACGTGATCATTTTAAATTTTTGGGTGTTATTATTTAATATTGGATAAACTTGTGATATGGCTTTTGTAAGGAGTTTCTTATTTAAAATGTTATGTATTATATTCCTTTTATATCCATTGTTGATAGCTATTTGTTTAATTAAATTTAACTCTTTCTCGAAATTTGTTTGGTACAACGGAGTATTGATTAATCTATGTATAAGACTGTGATAAGCCGCTAATTTGTGTTGTATCGGATGGCAAGAAGTGTTATGAATAGTTATATCTGTAGTTGACGGTTTGTGGTAAATTGCAAAGTTACATTTGTTGTTAATTCTAATAATCGTTAAATCGAGAAAGTCAATACTATTATTTGTTTCCTGTTCCATTGTAAACTTAATATTGTGATGCAATGTATTAATATAATCAAATAATAAATTTAATTGTCTCTTTGTTACTATGACACCTAATAATATATCATCATCTGTACCAAAATAATACATTTTGAAAAAGAGGATTTTTTTAAATAGAATTTTCAAGATGATCCATAAAAATCTCAGCTAATAACGGACCTAGGGGATTACCCATGATTAAACCTTCTTTGCAAGTGTATATGTTTTCATTCACTAGTAAATCAAGAATTTCATTAATAATTATTGGATTTACATTATTTTTATGGAGAAGATCTTTTACTAAAATAACCGTTTTTTTCTGGAGGGATACTAGGGAATAAATTTTGAACGTCAAAGGAAATGAGTTTTGTGTTAGACGTTAAAGTGAAGTCTTTGATTTTGTTTATTAGTACATATGAGTTTTTTACGCTTAATTTAGGTTTAAATCCTGTATATTTAATAATGATATCTATAAGCCTTTTCGAGAGTTTGTGACAGCTCCGTCCACGTATGAAACAACCGGACGAATCGGGTAATTTTTTTTATGTAATTTAGTAAGGGAATATAATTTTGGGGGTTGAGGGTTCATAATGATTAAACTATTTTGTTCCTTTTCACTTAAAAGATTAGCAGAATTTCTTATAACTGTTTTTAGAGTTTGTTGAAATTTTTCTGTAGGATCTCTCTTAATTATTTCAAATTTAATCATTACTAAAAACTCATTCGTTTTATTCAAATAATCTACTCTGTTCATTGCTACAGCCGTTTTCCCTTTATCCGCTCGAGTAAAAACTAGCGAATTATGTGTAGATTTATTCTTTATAGATTTGATAATCTTAAGTTCTCTATTACGATTCATGTTTTCGGTTTCCCGTTTAAGGATGTTCGATGCAGCAAATTTATTGGACAAATTATTAGGGGTATCTGTTAATGCGATTTCCGTGTCTACAGCTAAATAATCTAACGTACTAAATGTTATTTCAAGTCTTACATTATAATTAAAACCTTTTTCTAATAATGTTTTTTCTTCTATTGTAAAATTAGTGTCACTTAGATTTCCAAATCTACTAAAGAATTTGTGCTCACTGACTTTATTTTTTATAATATTATTACTAGGTTTTTCTAAAACGAGTGAATTTAATTTTCTTTTTTGTTTCACATACTTATTGTAAATTATTGTATTAATTTGTGTTCTAATTCTTGAATCTAACAAATCAAATTCTATATTTGTAAGTCTATAAGTTAACTCTGCATGTATTACCTTTTGATAAATATTGTAAACATCCCGTTTCGAGTATTGTAGTTTTCTATCCTTTTTCAGCCAGATTTTCATTCCTATTTTGCGTCCTTCTTGAGCTGCAAGACTTCTATTGCTGGTTTTTAGTTGAATATACTTAGGGGATACTTCATTCCACAAACATGCATTTAGAAACTAATTATAATGTAAGACCTGAAATAACATGTAATACGTTAGATTATTTAGCTGTAGAGACGGAAATCGCATTAACAGATACCTCTAATAATTTGTCCAATAAATTTGCTGCATCGAACATCCTTCTAAACGGGAAACCGAAAACATGAATCATAATAGAGAACTTAAGATTATCAAATCTATAAAGAATAAATCTACACATAATTCGCTAGTTTTTACTCGAGCGGATAAAGGGAAAACGGTTGTAGCAATGAACAGAGTAGATTATTTGAATAAAACGAATGAGTTTTTAGTAATGAATAAATTTGAAATAATTAAGAGAGATCCTACAGAAAAATTTCAACAAACTCTAAAAACAGTTATAAGAAATTCTGCTAATCTTTTTAGTGAAAAGGAACAAAATAGTTTAATCATTATGAACCCTCAACCCCCAAAATTATATTCTCTTATTAAATTACATAAAGAAAATTACCCGATTCGTCCGGTTGTTTCATACGTGACAGCTCCTTCCTACAAACTCTCGAAAAGGCTTATAGATATCATTATTAAATATACAGGATTTAAAACTAAATTAAGCGTAAAAAACTCATATGTACTAATAAACAAAATCAAAGACTTTACTTTAACGTCTAACACAAAACTCATTTCCTTTGACGTTCAAAATTTATTCCCTAGTATCCCTCCAGAAAAAAAAACGGTTATTTTAGTAAAAGATCTTCTCCATAAAAATAATATAAATCCAATAATTATTAATGAAATTCTTGATTTACTAAACATATGCATAGAACAAAATTATTTTCAATTTAATGAAAACATATACACTTGCAAAGAAGGTTTAATCATGGGTAATCCCCTAAGTCCGTTATTAGCTGAGATTTTTATGGATCATCTTGAAAATTCTATTTCAAAAAATCCTTTTTTCAAAATGTATTATTTTGGTACAGATATGTAGATGATATATTACTAGGTTCCATAGGAACAAAGAGACAATTAAATTTATTATTTGATTATATTAATACATTGCATCACAATATTAAGTTTACAATGGAACAGGAAACAAATAATAGTATTGACTTTCTCGATTTAACGATTATTAGAATTAACAACAAATGTAACTTTGCAATTTACCACAAACCGTCAACTACAGATATAACTATTCATAACACTTCTTGCCATCCGATACAACACAAATTAGCGGCTTATCACAGTCTTATACATAGATTAATCAATACTCCGTTGAACCAAACAAATTTCGAGAAAGAGTTAAATTTAATTAAACAAATAGCTATCAACAATGGATATAAAAGGAATATAATAGATAACATTTTAAATAAAAAACTCCTTACAAAAGCCATATCACAAGTTTACCCAATATTAAATAATAACACCCAAAAATTTAAAATGATCACGTTTATAGGCTCTTCATGCACAAAAATTTGTAAATATTTAAGAAAGTTTGACATTAATACAGCGTATAGAACTAACAACAATTTATCCAAATTTATAAAAAACAATAAAGATTTAACAAACAACAATAAAAAGTCAGGAGTCTATGAGTTAACCTGCGGTTGTTGCCCTATGACGTATATCGGACAGACAGGCAGAACATTTTTCTTCATTTAGAAATAATAAAAGTGACTCTTCATATGCGTCTCATATTAATTCAACGAACCACAATTTTAACAAAGAATTTAAAATATTACACGTAGAAAATAGGGCAAAAAACTTAATTTATTAAAGTCACTTGAAATTAATAAATTAAAGAAAACCGAGAAGATCCTAAATGATCAATTAGAAACAAATAATTCACCCTTACTCAATTTATTTATTTGATATTCAGACAGTCACATATTGTATTTTTCCATAGAATTTCTTTACCTCCCTGTAATATAATGTAAACCCCTAGTTTTATTACTAAGAACAGTATTGTATAAACCGTAGTGAAAGTTTTGTGCATAGACATTTTAGTAATAAAAAGTACCCATTCCTTCAACTATTTAAAATAGAACATGTGTTTGTTACAGTATACTTGTGTTAAAAAAAAAAAAAATTTGTAAATAAGTTAGTTATATATCTGATGAAGCTCAGGTTGGAGCGAAACGACCGTTACAGTGTTAATTAAAATGTGAAATTCATTAAAATTTGTTTTATTTTATCCTGATAATAGTTATAATGGAATTTCATCAAGTAAAGTCTGAAACAATTATATACTATTCAATATGTGAGATATCTAACATAGCTACATACATAATACGTACTATAAAATTATTATTATGTAAAGTTCTTGATTTCTAAATAATAAATTCATATTAATTCATATGATACTCGAATATGCTTCCAATTCTGCTCTATTCACATTCTCAACCTTCTCTGTATGGACTGCCTTAAATTTTCAGTCATATTATTCTCGCACAAGTGGAGAAAAGCATTTCTTATACGTTGTTTCATGTTTTCTACGGTTCTGGTGGTGTCATGTAAACTACGTTTTTTATAGTAGGTCACAGAAAAAAATCACAAGGGGTGATATCTGGTGATCGCTGTGACTAGCTTATTGGGCCTTTTCTCCCAATCCACCTATTAGTAAATACCTTATCTTGGCGCGCTCCTGCAACAGCTACTTAATATGCGGGTGCACCATCGTGTCGGTACCACAATCTGTCCATGAAGTTACCTGGTAGGTCTTCAAGTAGTATTAGTAAATTATTTTGTAGGAAGTTTCTATAAATTTCACTATTTAAAGTATTGTTAATGTTCGGTCAATATAGATTTAATTTGTATTTTCGGTTTTATTTAAATATAATCAAATGGATTTAGTTGTATTTATTTTACGTATTAATTCATAGGTTTTAATTTTGTTCTATTTGTAAATATAAAGTGTATAGAGAAAGGTCTTAAAGTTTCCCAAATATAATCTGTTAATTACCTAAATGATCAGGTATAACTTTCGTTTAAATCCGTTCATTTGCTTATTGTAAACCTTTATAATAGCATAGGTTTTATTGTTATATTTTATGTATTGTATTGTATTTAATGTATTCATGTTTTTACGATAGGTTTGGAGATTTCGGTTTATTATATTTTTCCTGTATTCTTCTAATACTGTACGTTATCTCTAGCCCACTTAGTATTAGTATTTAGTATTTATTTTATTTCCCCATAATTAAGGTTTCATGTGCATATTGTTTATTTTAATCCATTTATGACGTTGATAAACTACAGCATATACATTTCCTTGAAGAAGGGTAAAATATTTGCATGGAAATTTCAGTATAATCAATTTAGTTGTTTTTTCCCTCCCTTGTACTGGCGGGGACAAAGCTTTCTTTGCAAAAATAAGTTAAAACACCATTCAGTTCCAACCCAGATCTCAGCGATCTCACTACAAGAAAATATGATGTATTTATTTTCTTATAGTGAGATCGCTAAGATCTGGGTTGGAAAAGAATTTTGTTTTAACTTATTTTCCCATTCATGCATTTATATTAAGTTTAACGGAACTCCAAGATTCAATTTATTAATTATCTTGTAAATAAATTAGTGTTATTCAAACTATTGCATTATTTCAACTCATATATTTCGGTTGACACATGCCGAAAATTCCTTCAAACCAGGAGAAAAAAACTGCTAAAGAAGAATGGACCTACTACAATGGTGTTTCCTATGCGTTCTCAACACTCCGTTTATGTTGATACAAAATAGGTGGCACAAAATGAGGTTTACTTGTGTGATAGTAGTGTGAATTCTTCCTATTCATTATTACAGAATTGGCAAATGTTGCTTCATCTGTGATAAGTACATAGCCTAGAAAGTTTTGATCTTAACGTAATCGTAAAAGAAGTGTTACGCTCCGCATATGGAATATTTTAATTTATTTTTAAATAATATATTTCTTCTTTAAATATCTCGATTTAAAAGTATATTTAACTTAAGACATTTTTCTCGTATGTATTCGTGTCCAAAGAGAAAGCATCTCTTTTGTTATATTCTTAATCGAGACCCTTCGTTTTCTACCTGACCGTCAGCAACCCTAACGTAACTGTGGAATTTCTTTCTATTTACATTTCATTTTAAACTCCTTTAATTTAATTACATACATCTTCTTTCATATGTTGTGTTTCATATCATTAGGAAGCTTAAGTCACAAGCGATATTTTAATAATATTTATGCCATCGATAGAACACCTCTTCAGGTCCCGCTTCTTAATTAATTAGAATTCAAGATATCGACCCCTCTCTTCGACAGGTCATAAAACAGACCGTTTTCAAAACTAGTGCTCTTTCGATACAAAACTATCAGATCTTCTCGTTAGAACTGTCGTAAGATCCACATCTTACGCGCGGTACTGTTCATGTGCTAGCCACGATGCACGTGCCCCTGCATCTCACCGCAATTAAAAGGTAATTTTGTATTCAATATATATTATTCTTTTAAGCGAATCCATAATAATTTAACTAATTAATTTCTTATGCCTCCGGCCAAACATCGCTCTACATATACTTGACCAAGGTATATCTTCGAAGGCCACGTGACCATCATCGCCAACCAAAGGTAACTCTGTATTGTTCGATACAGTGATTATTTTATATTAATCATATTCAATTAACCCTCAATTTACTGCTCAATTAAACGTTCGTTTCAGTGTATTTTGTGTTAATTTTTAATTACTTATTTACCGCTCCTTGTGTATATATTACTTTGTTTAATTACTTTTAAATATAACAATTTCAATTTCTTTCTTATGTAAATATAAATACAAACTTTAAGGACAACGATTATGTGTTTTATTTATTTAGTAAGTAAGTTATATATATATTTTAATTAACAATCATCACGCACGTCCTGGACCATTGAAGAAACTTCACCAGCACCACTAATTATTTTATTTGCTAATAATAATTTCATTATTATTAGCACGGCACATCCACATCCCGATATCCAGCACAAGCCACCGTTTGTAATAGCAGTCATTCACAATACATAAATCTCTTTTCAAAATTATGTTTGTATAAGCCATGGTGAATAATTTTATAAGGAAGAAACATGTTTTTTTTTAATTCTTCTCATGCAAATGGTTGTAATTCCACGTTCTTTCGAAATTGCCCTTGTGGACACATGCGTGTTTTCTATAACGGATTTAATGACTATCACTTCATACCTTCTGTAATCATAGTTTTTGTTCTTTCATGTTTGGTGTAATTCACTGAGCCCGAGCGAAGAAACCTTATCAATAACTTGCCAAAGCTCTTACTATCCGGCGTTCTACGGTTAGGATATTTCGCTGCATACATTATTGATGCTAATAGGGGATTTGAGTCGCAGGCTTATGAACAAATTCCATGTCTATGAGTTTCTCCTTCGAGAAATTAATTTTTAGTAAATGAAAGCAGGCAAAAAATAACGGGTACAAAACAGTATAATTGATAACCAGATTAAAGTAATACGTAATAACTAGAGACCGGATTATATGCAAAATATGATTTTTTTTAATTGCCTTATTTTATTCAGAAAACATTAAATAAACCTAGAAAACTCACAGTTTTGTTGTTAAAAGGTATATCTACAAAATTATGAACTTCCAGAGTTTATCTAATGCTTTTTTTTTTAAATAGAATAAGGCAACTATAAAAAACATATTTTGCATATAATCCGATCTCTAATAATAACTAATAATCAACAACTAAATAATTCAAATTGCAATAAGAAAGCAGTAATAAAATTGTGACAAATATTGAGACACGATAATAGCAAAGAGAAACCACAAAATAGTATATTAAAAAACAAGTTTCATAAGGCACCATTTTGCCGCACGAGATCAGTTTAGAAAACGAGCCGCTTGCGGCGAGTTTTCTAAAGAGCGAGTGCGGCAAAAGGCCTTATGAAACGAGTTTTTTATACTATTTTTTCTATTTTGCGTTTTTTACATTAATAAATTGCTTAAATTGGAATTATTTAATTTGAAAGTTCAGAGTTTAATTTTTATATAAAGCATGCAGTTGGTCACATTGATACTTGACATTTTCAAATTTAAATCTTGCTATCCGCGAAGTATAAAATATTACATATTATTTATTAATTTTCGTTAACATTACTTGATATTTCATTTAAAAATATAAACATGAGTGACATAGAAACATATATATGTTGTTGTCAATTGTATACAACATACGTTGTTTGTGTAAAATACGAACATATATCATATCTGTCAAATGTACACAAATTCTTAAAATCATGACAGAAATGATATTTATTTCTGTATTTGAACAACGCTAACATTGAAAAATGAAAAAAAGCGTATCGAAATGAAGCTCATTTCGATACTGTTTTGGGTTTCATAATGAGTTAATTTCGAACGCAAAATAGAAAAAGATATTTAAAAATATTTCCCATAAAAGTGGAACATCGTTGAAAATACATTTTGAAGGTAATTTTACAGGGAATTTGCTGACAACATCGAAAAATATAGGTTCTATTTAAAAATATCGAGAAGTGTTTGAATTTCGATAAATGTGACACGCCCTATTTAAGACCCTGAATATATTTTTATATTAGACCATCTCGAAACATATAAAGTGTTGGACCCCAAATTGATATGCAAAGAATAATTCGATTCACGATATCCATCTTCAGCCTACGTCTCGAAACGTCAGACGCTGCAACTGTAAAATTTTTAACAAAATTAACAAAAATTAAATTAGATGACTATCGAAATAATTTCTAAAAAATATAGCAATCCATTTAAACTGAAAAATCTGAAGCTGGGTGCGGGAATTCGTAACACCCTGTATATTCGTAAATAATTATACAATATCCGCTGTGATATACTGTATACGTACAGAAAATCTCACTTTCCTATCTTTTTTAGTTTTCACGCTAAACTCCGCCGTCACAGTAATTTCGCACTGACTATAAATTATTAAAATTTTTGTTATTAAGAATGCAACAATTCCGGAAATTTACGTTGACATGCCCGATTCTTAAATTTAAATTCGTAAAAAATTTGATAAATTAAAAGTCAAACAAGTAATTCTAACCATATGTCATGCATATTTATATAAAATATTCTAACGAAAAGAGATAAATCTAAAGCGAATGATCAGGCAAGGCAATATCTCAGAGTTGTGAAATTAAATATTTGCTTGAATTAGTTATAGGCACTCGGTATGTTTTATTAGGAAATATAAGATTTACGAATTCTTAGTTTCTAGATTCAATCCGATATATTAAATCGTGTATTTTATTAGTAAACATAGTCAATATTATTTGTCATATTAATTCATAAAAATTGACATTTTGAATGTATTCCTTTGAGGGAAGGTTCAGTTTATCAATTGCTATAATTCAAATTTGAGCTTGAGATAGGATTCTGCTATATTTTAGAGGAAGAATATCCTAAATGACTTAAACCTAGTCCAGCAACAATTCTTAAAATTGTTCATAAATTCAAAAATTCTGGATAGACAGATGGGCACTAAAAAAGGAAAATGGTTGAATTTTTGTGCTTATGGAGGCTACAAAAATAATTTAATTAATTGAAAATGACAATAGATTATCAGAAAAAGGATAGCTGAATTCGTTAATGTGAGTAAAAGTACTGTACATAAATTTCTTAGACGAGAACATTTTAAATACTATAATTTCCAAAATCATCACAAGTTACTATTACTATTCAATGATTACGAGAGAAGAAATGTTTTCTGTGAAACGATGACGACTAAAATAAACAACGGTGATATATTATTTAACAAATTTTTGTTTACCAATGACGCGTCATTTTACTCAATTGGAGAAGTTAATTCTAAAAATTGTAGATATTGGAATCGACAAAATTTACATATCTACAACAGCCCCAGAATGGCCTTGGTTAGCGAGCCTTGGTGTATGAAACGTGAAAGACAGAAGAAAACTAGCCTTCATGTAATACGCGTTCTTCTTCTTGTGGTTCTTTGGGTTGGATAGTAAGTCCAGTCATTTAAGCACTGTGCTCCTTATACCACCTCCAATAGATCTCTCAATTTCACTCTGGTAGTCTTATATTCTCGATAAAAGCCACTACCCTCCTCAGGAGAAGTTTAAGTACCCTCGTAGGATCCAATAGATCTCTTCCGAAGTGTTTGTGTCTGAGTCCCTTCAGTTCCTCGCAAGTGCATATTACATAAAGGTTAGTTTCCTCCTGTTTTTAACATCTCCTACACCAGGGCTCGCTAACCAAGCCCATGCTGTACAAATGCTTCCTTAAAGGACAATGTCCGATTATTAAGCTGGTAATTACTTTTTTTTATTACGGATTAGGTTGGCTGTAAGTCTAGCGTCCAGCTCCCCTAGTAGTGTCTTAGTCTCTGTTTCTTTTTACGTTCTCTTTGTAGCAATAACCAGACTCCCTTCCAGCGGGATCCTTAGCGATTCCACATACATATACTGGTCCTATAACGTTCCTCTTATAACCTCCCTTGGCCAGTTCATCGGCCAACGGATGTTATTGCCTTCTAATATGCACTTGTCAGGAACTGAAGGAACTCAGACAAAAACATTTTGGCAAAGATTCATTAGATTCCACGAGGAAACTCAAATTTCCCTTGAGGTCCTCCTCAACAAAATCAACTGTCCTAAGTTGCTTTTGTCGAGGATACAGGACTGACAAAGTAGCATGGAAAGGATGCTAGGATTTATTGGTCTCCGACCCAAAGACTCAGAAGAAGAAGAAAATCACTAGAACACAACAACCTTAGAAAGTTAATGTTTGGGCAGGATTAATACGAAACTATATTGTGGCTTCATTTTTCATCAACAGGAAACTGACAGGAAAAATCTGCAATGATTACAACAGCAAATTATTTCGATAATTATCGAGGAATTGAACATTGACAGTGTATGATTTCAGCAGGGTGGCACATCGTATCATTATGGTCAAAATATGCGAAATTATATAAAACGGACGGATAGGACGTGGAGGTGAAGTAGAAAGACCAGCGAGGTCACCAGATTTTTCATCAAACGATTTCTTATGAGCTTATTTGAAAAATCAAATTTATAATGGAAATAGATTCTATATCGACCAATTAAAACGAAGATTAATTAATGCAAAGCAAACAATATCTGCTGAATAAATAACCAACACTATAAAGGAATTTTATAATCGTTTAGGAGATTGCCTAGAAAAAACGTTTTTTAGTAGTTTAATGTATGTATTGAATATGTTTTGTTAGAGCTATAATCTGCTAATTAAGGAAATAAAACACCTTGGAAACCATATATTTCCTAATAATAGATATTTATGTATTAAGGGAATAAACGACAGTTTTAATCCCGAGACAGTAAGTAATGCCTGAGCGACCGAAAGGAGCGAGGGCATTTTCTGTTGAGGGATTATAGACGTTTATTCCCGAATTACATACAAAACCTTTCTCCCGACCTTAAATGTAATAATTTATTTCATTATTAGTTTGACAGTTGATTGATAGATTGATCTGATGTCATTCAATTAAGTTGGTTTGTCATGAAAATGTGCATAGTTTCTGGTTACTAAGGTAAAACGAGTTTGTTTGTGTCTTATTTTTTTCCAAAAAAACGCAGTCCGTTTAAGTTATTGTGTAAAAATGAATATTAATGGCAGTGAAGCAGATAATTTTTGCCCAAGCACTACTATAAGCAACCGCCAAGTTAAGATATAAGATGATTGTCCATATATAAATATTGTAAACGCATCTAATGTTACTATTACGATTACAAAATAAAATTGATTGATATATTTAAATGCTTCGTTAATCTGACAGTTAAATTAATTTTGACTTAAATAAATGAACCAGAAGTCATTCACTACAGTATTCACTTTATTCCCTAGGGAAAATCGAATATTTTATTCCCTAGAGAATAAAGTAGTCTAATATATGTCAATTGTCAGATGTATAAGATGACACTTTATTCTCGGTCGGGAGAAAAATATATTTATGGTATAATTAAAACTATCTATTATTGCATATAAAAACTTACCAAGAATATTCTTAGGTTATAAAACAATGTAGACACTTTTTTTTATTTAATTTAAATCATCATTAGCGCAAACGATTTATTATTTATGTTATTATTTATAATAATTTAATAATGGTTTTAATTTAGTTTTAATTTTAGTGTATTTTATTATTACCTAAATAAATTTGCGATTATCTTGGCCCCATTGATACTCATTTAGGTCATTGAATTTTTAACGCATTTCACGGTATTCTTCCTTCACGTTTAGGTAGGTGTAAAAAAACACATCGTTGCAAACACACCTGGAGCAGAACAGAAAGGGAAGGAATAAAATGTTTGTGGTGGCGGTGAACCAAAATTACGTGATTTGTGAGGTTATTTACAGGTAAGATTCTAATAATAGCAGCTGTACGATAAAAATAAAAGAATAATGATCATTATAGACAGAGATTAATAATGCTTGTAGTGATAAAGTTAGTTATCTGGTTTAATAGGAATTTTAGCATCGATGTGATATCGTTTTTATTAAGCGAAATGTGTTAATTACATGTGGAATTATCTATACATAAATTTTAGTATGCGAAGATCATATTTTATGTTTAAGATATAATCAAATTAATTCCTTGTAACTATATAATAAAGTAATATACAAAATATATATAATTAGTGCAAAAGACTTACAATTTTTAATCTTTATTTTGATACCAGCTAAATCACTGCTTTTTTCGTTTTATGTGTAAATATATATGTATATATATATATATATGTTAGAATTTTTTTTAATGTGAACAATTTTATATTATTTTATATTAATTATTTCAATTATGATGATAATTATATAATGAATGTAATATATAAAGTTCTTTCTATTAGGATAGCACCAATTTGTCGATATTTTAAGAAGCGCGAACGCATTAGACTCCGGGAGAAAACTCCGGGAGATGAAGAGCTGCCCGGATACATTGGATTCTGATGATCATGCGCATAACCGTCCTTCTCAATCCCACCACTAACACCATCACATTGCTCGGAGATATACCTATATATGTACACATATATAGAGTATCCTTTTGCTAAGGTGTAAAAAGCGTTTATTCTCTTTATTAAGTCAGGCGAGCTTTCTTATTATATCGTCGATATATTTTATTTACCGCCGTTGTTCATTTGTTAGGAGGAATTAATTTGATGTGTCGTACGTCAGTTGTTATTTTCGTTTTTATTACTTGTTGTTTTATGTTGTTAATGTTGTCAGTGTTGCTACCCACCCGTTCAGCAGGACGTTCGGTGCTGAAACGGAGCAATATGTTTGCTGCAGAAGTATTATTTATTTAGGTTCCGTCGTTTGTTTTGTTAATTAAATTGATTTCTTTTAAAACTTCTGCGCTTTACCGGTTCCTAATGGGGAGTCTCATGATATATTTTATATTTGAAAAGGACCCGAGTTTAAAATTTATTTCTCTAAATAAATATTTAAAGATTATTTGTCTTTTCATTAGGAACTTATAATTGAATCCCTGTTCGGCTTACTTTGTATTTAAGAAAGGCCCCTAATTTAAATTTATTTTTGAAATTGAGCTTTTACGATTATTTATTGCTGAAGGACAAAAATATTAATGTATATGCTAGTCAGAAATTCAAAGATAATCGTCAGGTATGGCGATTTTATGATTAATTCTCGACAATCCTAATGCAGAAATGTTGTATTGTCATTAGTTACAGATAGCCGATACCGTACAAAAACGTAAAGTCACGCAGGTTGCATGCACGCTAGGCGTTTTATTACATTTTTTAAGGTATATACGAGGCATGTTTTTTAAGTAAGTACCGTTTTGAAATTAAAAAAAGACGTGCAAAGATATCTCAATAATTTTATTTTAACATGAAAGCCTGTACCTTAATCTACTTTTCTACATAATTTCCTTCAATATTGAGGCACTTGTCATAACGTTGTACCAGTTTATGAATACCCTCCTCATAGAAGTCTGCCGCCTGACTTGTTAACTACTGCATCACAACTGTTTTGACTTCGTCATCGTCTTGAAGACGCTGGCCGCCCAGGCGATTCTTCAAGTGCAGGAACAGATGGTAGTCACTGGGCGCCAGATCAGGGCTGTACGGAGGATGATCTAGAGTTTCCCATTTAAAAGATGTGATGAGATCTTTGCTCTGATTAGCCACATGCGGACGGACATTGTCATGCAGCAAAACGATGCCCTTGCTCAACTTGCCTCGTCTTTTGTTCTGGATTGAACGGCGCAGATTTTTCAAGGTCTCACAATAAGCTGCTGCATTGATTGTCTCATTACGAGGCAGAAATTCCACAAGCAATACTCCTTTTCTGTCCCAAAAAAATGTGCACATGATTTTCCGGGCAGAAATTGTTTGCTTAAACTTCACTTTTCCGGGTGAATCTGAATGCCGCCATTCCATGGACTGTTGCTTTGATTCAGGTGTGACGTAGGCCATCCATGTTTCATCGCCCGTAACAATTTGGCTTAAGAAATCATCACCGTCGTTGCGGTACCGCTCAAGGAAAGTCAATGCACTGCCTAAACGTTTGGTTTTGTGCACATCCGTCAACATTTTCGGTACCCAACGTGAGCACAATTTTCGGTAATTCAAGTGCTCGCTCACAATGCCATACAAAACACCACGCGAAACATTAGGAAAGCCATCACACAAGGAGGACATCGTAAAGCGTCTGTTTTCTCTCACCTTATTGTCCACTTCCTGCACCAAACTTTCATTAACGACCGAAGGACGCCCACTCCGTTGTTCATCATGCACATTTGTGCGGCCATCTTTAAATGCTCTCACCCACTTTCTTACCATTCCATCACTCATAATGTTTTGTCCGTAAACTGCACAAATCTCACGATGGATATCGATCGGTTTTAGGTCTTTAGCACTAAGAAATCTTATAACAGCCCGTACTTCACAGTCGGCGGGACTCACGATTATCGGAGGCATCTTAAACACTCAGTAAACAACGTAAACAAGGTAGAATCAGACTGTAATGGCATCAGTGCATAGGCAAGAGATGTAGGTCCCCGGTGCACATACGCAGAACGCCGACCGCAGCGCTGCGGTCGCGGTGTGGAAAAACGGTACTTACTTAAAAAACATGCCTCGTATATATATATAGAGAACGGATGCAATTTCCATAAAACGCAATCGGCAATTGGAATTGTGTATAACGTCGCTCAGTACATCCCGGGGTAATTCAATGAAGTATTTGTTTGACTTACTCGGCCACCTGGTCTCAAGCGATAACAATGGACAACCCAGCTATTGTATTCGGAGAATATAGTGTTCAGAATATAGTTTTCAGTGGTGTCGTGTACGTAAATAAAATAAATAAGTTTATCGTATTTCGTAAGAGATATAGTTATTGAAAAATTGCAATAAATCAACCGTAAAATGTCACGTAGGATCGTTAAAGCACGAAAAAAAAATTGAACCCGTGGGAATCTGACAATTTTAACGAAGAACTCTGTGAAACTTTTATGGCAGCTAATATTCCATTATTTAAATTGAACAATCCAATTTTGAAGACATTTCTGAAAAAATATACTGGTCGAAATGTTCCTGATGAATCAATTTTACGCAAATATTATGTTTCTAGGTGCTATACGAGAACAGTAGAACGCATTAGAAGCCATCTTTTAAATCAATACATATGGATAAGCGCCGACGAAACGGTGGATATGTCAGGACGCTGTGTGGTAAATGTTGTAGCTGGTGTACTACATCCAACTATTCCCTATAACTCATATGTAATAGAAACAAGTGTTATAAATAGAGTTGATGCGGAAACAGTTGCTGAAACCATTAAGGAGAATATGCAAAAAATTCTTCATTCGGACGCCACGTACAAAGAAAAAATACTTTTATTTGTCAGTGATAGTGCTGCGTATATGTTAAAAACAGGCAGACTATTGAAGAAAACATATCCTAATGTGCTGCATATTACTTGTGTAGCACATGCTCTCCACAGAATCTGTGAATATATCAGAGACACTTTTCCGGAAGTTGATAGACTTGTATCAGCTTTTAAAAAAGTTTTCAGAAAAGCACCATTGAGAGTAGCTCTTTTCAGTGAAAAATTTCCATCTCTGTCACTGCCTCCCACTCCAGTAATAACTAGATGGGGAACATGGCTGGAAGCTACTAGTTATTATGCTGAGAATTTCGATAGTCTAAAACATTTCGTAACACTGCTAATGGAGGATGCTAGAAGTATTGGTGAGTGCAAAGAGCTCACACAAATCCCAAATTTAAAAAATCAGTTGTACTTTCTTCACGAACACTTTGGAAAATTTCCAAAACTAATCACTTATTTTGAAAATCGAAATCTCAAATTAAATGACGGATTAACCACATTAGATGTGGCTGTTAATAATTTGAAAAGTATTCCATGTGACTTCGGATGTGGCCTTCGGCAAAAGTTTGAAGCAATTCTTAATAGAAATGTAGATTTAATTACATTGCAGCAATTATGTATGGAGACAATTCCACAAAATCTAACGGCTAAATATGAAGAAATAAAAGAATATTTCCAGTATGCATCTATAACCAGTTGCGATGTAGAAAGGACGTTTTCTATTTATAAGGATGTACTTAATTTAAAGAGAACAAAATTGACAGAAGAAAACCTTGAGAAACTATTGCTAGTCAATATTAATACTCCTTTACTCAACTTGAACGACAAAATGAACAAATAAAAATGTTCCAATTATAGAAGTAAAATTAAAAACTTTAAAAATACAACTTTTCAACAAATACATATGTATTTCGTAATTTTATAGATCACCACCCGTTTGTTTTCCAATTATATAAATAAAATTAATTAATAAATATGTATTTCGTAATTTTAGATAGATAGATCACCACCCGTATGTTTTCCATTTATATAAATAAAATTAAAAACTTTATAAATACAACTTTTCAACAAATAAATATGTATTTCGTAATTTTATAGATCACTACCCGTTCGTTTTCCAATTATATAAATAAAATAAATATTTTAGAAATACAGCTTTTCGCCAGTACTGCACTGGGCTTTGCGTCATGTGGTAAGCGTGTCCGTTCTCTATATATATATAGCTCTGCGGAAATAAGTGAAGAAAGGGAACACATCCTTATGCAACATGCTTGACGGGTACACTCTGTGCGCGTCGTAGGATTCATCAGGGTTCCATTTCGACTAAATTTGATCTACCCAGGGTTGGTATTAAATTAAAGTTAATTATATACAAAAGGACATGAGTTAGAAACCTACAGCAAGGTGCGAACGAATAAAAATAATCCATAACAATTCACCACTATAAATATAAGTCAATTAACTGTGTGAGTTCGCCATATGTAAAGACGTTACGCGTTTTAGACGGTATGTTTGTGCACTATTGTCCAAAAGGTTCAATGCCAAAAGATTTGGATGTGCTTGAAAGCGTGTGAGATACTTAACGCTTGCGTGTTTTGCTTCCTTGCGCACTGTCCGCATGTGAAGATTATAATGTAGCGTGACATTTATTACAAACCAGGGTGCATTTGAGATTTTTCTCAGTACTTTGGATTGAAACTGTTGAAGAATTTCCAGATTAGAGACACTCGCGGTCTCCTCAGTTGAACGCTATAGGTCCACACTGGCTTCAAAATCACACAATAAGTTTGTTTTTCAGAGATAGTGAAGATCGCTGGCCAATGAGCCACTGTAGTTTAGAGAATGTCAGCCCTAGCTGCTTTCTCTTCGAGAAGATGTGCTCAGTCCACGTTAGCCTTCTATCCAAATGATTTCCGAGATATTTGGCGCTTTCATTCTAGAATAGCTGAACACTGTTTAATGAAACAAGAGGACAAGTATCTCGACGTAATGTATATGTTACATTCATTGATTTTAGTTCGTTGGTTTCTATTTTCCACTTTGTTTGCCCACTCCTGGAGGATATTTAATAATTTTTGGAGTTAATGCGATGCCACTGTAGGATCACTACTTGTCGTTAATAGAGGTTATTTTTTTATTATAATAATTCATTTAAGTTTAAATTTGTTAACACTCTTTAGGTTTAGTTTGCAATACAACTTCATTCGAGGAAGGCACTGTGTGTCGGAACAATTGTAATAGGATTTTACCTCAATAAAGTGGAAATTAAGTAATATTGCTTCTTTTATTTTTATTTCAAATATTGATTGAAAATAGTTTTCTTTCATTGCCACAAAATGGGCTGAAGGAATAGATGGTTTTTGGTTTCTACTATTATTATATACAGTGTGACCGCCTAAGTTCTTTACATACTGAAAACTTTTTTATTATTAATTTTACGAAAAAAAGTTATTCATTAAAAAAAAACCTCTGCTTCTTAAGAAAACACGATTAAACTACTCATACTTTATTTACCATGTACAGCATGCTCAAAAATTAAGAAATACAAAATTTATTTAACAGAATAACCTGAAAAGTCTTTCTTTGGAGACGGTGGTTAAGTAAAAACTTAAAAAAAGGTATATAACCCCTTATCACAATTATTAATCGTATCCTAAATACGTATTTCGACAACTAAGTTGTCATCATCAGTAGGTAAAACCACTAAACAAGGTGTCGCACATGGGGCACAATAAAGTTAGAACAACTGCTTACGCAACAACTTTACACGGCGTCCACGTATACACTAAACTTAAACATGCAAATATATCGAACGAAAGGATCTACAAAAAATTACCTCTCTTAAGGAAACCGGCACCCACATCTGTTTATACTCCAATTTGAAACGTCCACGACCTTTTTATTTAGGGTTCTAAGAATGAAAAGAGACAGGTGAAGGGGATCGGTCCTTTATCTCTGTTCATAGAATTTTGTTTGTTTTTAGCGATATGAATACTTTCGTAGGCGTCAAGATCGCGGGGGTTATTAATGGCCTTGGCAAGTTTCAACCCTTTAATCGACACATTGTGCAGTGTACTTAAACATGGTTGGCAACGTTAGATTTATCCGGTCTATTGTATTTAATATGTGGTATTTGTTCTTTAAACCGGGGTTTCGTGATGGGGTGGTATGGTAAACCATACCACCCCATCACGTCTAGCTTTATTTTCTTGCTCCACATATTTGAGTCCAGTTTGATATTTATCAAACTGGACTTGGGGTAAAAGAGCAAATTTCGATGGTTTACTTGTTCCAGTTGCTGTCTCAGAATTCTCATCTTCTACAAAAGCGTCTTCACTTTTTATTAGAGCAACAGCCAGATACGAACGGAAGTTAAATTGAGACATTTTCTCATTATTAGCCCTGTTGTAGACTTTCCATGAATTCACTATCACGCTATCAACCACATTGATGAAAAGTGGCCACTACCACTTTTTGCCTCTAACACTAATTCTATAGTTGGCGATGCCATTACCATGTAGGTCTACACCACCCATATTTTGATTGTAGTCGTTTATAACGTTAGGTTGTTGCACAGAAATATTGCGTTTTTCTTTTCTGCTGTACCTTTTCACAGATACAAGAGGTTCTATAGTATAGTTCTATAGTATAGTCGTTCCATCTTACAAGCGTAATTTGGTATGAAGAATCAAAAGAATAATCATATGATCCGCGATCTTTCTTTTTCACAATTTTGCAAGACTCTAAGGCATTATTAGATGTTCTGTTTACTCTTACTGTGCCGGTAGCAAAAAATCCCTTTTGACCCAATGAACACAGAAGGTTATGCGATGTAAAGAAATTGTCGAAATAAATACGGTGACAAGACGGATTTTTTACGACGCACAACAAATCCATTACTACTTGTTCCCCTAAACTTAGTTCTCTTTTTTCTGTGCTTGCTCCACCATAAGGAATAATTTGTGAAGGTAGCCATCGTAACTGCACAAACACCATAATTTAAACCCAAATCATATGGGTTTACCTTTTATGAACATTTTGGCCGAATGCTGACCATAATATGGCACCATTTCCTCGTCAATTGATAGATTCTTAGAAAATATACCAAACTGCATGTTTTTTTCGTTGATTCTGTCAAAAAGAGGTCGCACTTTTGAAAATCGGTCCTGCTTGTCCAGCTGATCATTGTCCGAAAGATGAAGATTTTGCTTTACGGACATAAACCTATTGCGGCTCATACATATTCTAATTAGAGGAATCCCTTTGTCTTCATCTTTCGACCAGTATAGTTTAGTGCTTGGTAGGGTATGATGCCCGGTAAAAATCAGTATTCCAAAAAATCTTTTCATCGTAGGTGTGTCTATCTTAAATGAATGTCTATTATTGTCGTTTTTAGAAAAATTTACTATGTCATTCCAAACATCATCTGAAAAATATAACGAAAATATATCATAAGGGCACTTTCCTTCTAAATCAGCAAAAATGTCTTCTGCATTATTTATGACATTAGTATCGGAAGTTGATTTACAAACAAAATGCATTTTCTTCCATTTTAAATTTGGTTTCTTTTGTTTGCCTGTTTTATTTCTTCTGGAAGTAGATGCTGTCGATACGGCTTCATCTTTATCTTTAATATTTTCTACTTGTTTCGAATGAATTTCGAATGTTCTCGGTATGCCTGTCAAATTGTCCTCTGCCAAAATATCGTCGCCAATGTCTTCTTCGTCTGTGACTTCATCAACTGGTGGTGGAATATAAACCGCTTGAACTTCGTCAATGTCGTCTAAATAAAAATCGTCTAGTTCTGCCAACAACTCTGCAGTAGTTAACGGTCGGATCATCTTCCAATCTTTACTCATATTTATAAATCTGATTAACAACGATAATAACTAGATTATATACATATTAGAGTATAAAGTAACTTACTATTCACGGATAAATAGGTTAATTTTATCAAACGTTGGAAATTTCAATAAAAATCACAGTATTTTATTTACACAACTCACTTCGTTAACTGTTAATATGCAACTGAAACAAATCTTATCAAAGCACGTTATTTGACAGTAGCACGTCTAATCTTGTCGGAACTCGCAGACAACAAGTCTAGTATTCCCAACGTTGCGTACGCGCAACATTATCTTTAAAGCTGATTTTCTAAGAGTTTTGTCATTTGAATTGGAACGAATTTTCGTCTATGAAAGAATAAGAGTCTAATATGCATATAATTGTAAAAAACTTAGCTGTAGGTTAATATATAAATATTTACGAATTTTTTAATTTCTGCAAATTCGCAAATACGGTTTTATAAAAGTAATAAGAATTTAGTTTCAATACTGTTCCAAAGTATGTACCCACGAAGAGCTGGGAAATGGTTCAATTTATAAGACAATATATATTCAAAGCGGTTTTATTTAAGTATTTATAGAAAAAAAAATCATTTCTAAAATGTTTCGTGTACGCAACGTTGGGTAATAATGGGTTAATAA